>JALIGU010000003.1:5143600-5588327 GCA_023053565.1 Aquilegia eximia
ACTATCTCCTTACACAATTCACACCATTTTTGTTATTTACAACACATCTTATTCCAAAATATCAGGAAAGTCGTGATTATTCTTTTAGGATTATTCAGTGTTATCTACAACAGAATGTTATACAACTCGAAAGCCATAAACTGATGTATGAAAGTAAAGTATGGACAGTAGAACCAAATTTTGCAATTTGTTTTACATATACACACACAAATCATGATGGACATCATCGTAACAGATACAATTTCTAAAAACTCAAACTCAGTTTCTCTTATTGTTATTGAAAAGAGTTATAAGAGTGATAAAAATCCTATGTGAATTAATTATAAGAAGATTACCTGAAATTCTCTATCAACAGCATGAGCAGATTGTAGCAATTTACCAGAAGGTTTCTTTCGAACAACATAACGTTGTTTACTAGAATCACTTGAACTAATAACTTCCATGAGAAAAGTAGGGTTTGATTGTCCATGTCCAAACTGAATCAAAATTAATTCAAGAAACAAACAATTCAGAACATCAGACTCACTCTTTAATCATAGAAAACTAAAACAGAGAAAGAGAGAAAGAAAACCAACCGACCTTAGAAATGGTGAATTTGGAAAGAGAAGAAGGAAAACCATGTATGTTGATCTGAGCATAACGAATCAGTGAATTAACATCGAAATCAGTAATAACTTGTTGTTCAAAATTAAGAAGATCAGATGTTCGACTCGCCATCAAATCAAATCTTTCTTTCTTTCTTTCTCTCTCTGTGATTGATTTGAAATGAAAAAGCTAACTAATTCAAGTTGTCATGATCAGTTTGTTATTAATTAATTTATTATAAGCATAGAGACGAGACGAACGAAGGTGATTTTCAATTTTCATCTCCATATAAAAAATACAGTAAAAGTACCACATGTGACATGTCTCTGTCTTGCATTGCGTGGTGATTTTTATCTTTTCAATAACAAAAACAGATAAACATGTCGACTCACGTCGAATATGCCTAAACGTCCTGAGAGTTCGTTTATACAGTATCAATTCGAAGTTTGGTTATGCGCCACAAAATAAACAGTCGGAATTCAGACATGATTTGATGAATACTGGATATAGAATGAGCTGCAAAGAAACTCAGACCAATGATGGAAATAGTTGAATATAGTCAGCCACTTGGACATGTCAGACCTGTTCAGAGTGATCAATTGCATACGACTAGTTAACTATTTTGGCTAATTGCGCAACATATTATTTGTTAAGTAATTATGTGGAAACCAAATAATTTGCTTTCATTCAAGTGTATCTTGCATGTCTTCAGATTCAGGAGCAGTGATCTTGTCTCTGAAGAGAAGTTTAAGGTATGGAAGAATTTTTGGAAGCACATGTAGGTCTGCTATGTTAATGCTCATCAAGTCGAAACCGATACACGTTTTGTGCATGTGAGTCTCATCAAAAACTGGAATTTTTGGGTATCTCTGGCTAAAGTGACTAAGGATGATTCTGTATGCTTTATCTCCAACTTTAATAGCTTGTTTTGTTGTGCTGTGATTCTTTGCATCGGCATCCTTCTCCATGCCATCCTCAAAGGTGGCCTGCATTAAGACATAAAAGGTTATTAAGGCTTTCTCACTTTCATCCAGGGATGACAAAAGACGCAACACAAAAGCAGAAAACCAAACTCAAGATTTTAAATTCGTGCACAAATCTTCTATGTCGTACATGGAGAGCATATCAAGTTTGCAACAATCAAAATTAAAACTTAAAAGCACTAGACATCTGAAATCGAACTCTAATTTGTTGAATACTTAAACTTAGTTAGAACTGATGGCTTTTATACTTAATTTTCTTAAAGTGTGATATCCTGATGTGTTTTATATCTCTAGTAATTAGTAAAATATATACCAACTACATACCAAGGGTTAAAAGGAAAGCTCGCAAGTTGTTATATCTTCACGATACGACATACGAAATCCATATATATACGAGTATGTCCTCATTTCTTACTGTAGAGAGAGTTATCTGACTCCATGAGGAAGAAAACCATGCCCTTCTTTTAATCTGTGTTCTTATATTTCTATCCTAGTATATTTTTCTCATCCCACCTATTGATTAACCTATTCTATACTAAGTCCTTGCTAACTGTTACTACTATTTTCATGCATACACGAATAAACAATAATGCCCTATCAAATAATGCCCTATCATAAAAAAGAACGATGGTAATATTTTCCTTTAAAGATAACTTGCCTCATGTATGAGAACTGTTGCTCCATCAGCGGCCTTTTCTAGCTCCGGACAAGGTCTTGTGTCACCGGAGTAAACAAGCTTCCATCCTGGTATTGTTTTTCCTATGGAATTTATTCTCTCTGCAGCCTTCACAACTAAACCAAATGCATTAGGACAATGCAGAACAGGAATGCTGACCAAAGAATCCAAATTCGCTTCTACAAGCACTTTCTTCAAGTGAGTGCTCTCAAAATCTGTCATAGAAGCCTCTGTTGTACGCCTACAATCTAGGAACTGCATGTCCAAATCTTCGAGTTTTTGATATGCCTCCAAGAACTTCTCTAGCTGAATAGGCCCAATAACAAGCAACGGTTCATGGGGGACCCCTCTTAACAACTCGCATCGCAGAGCAAGAATTCTTGTTAGACCCGTGTGATGATCAGCATGAATATGAGAAATCCAAATACACCTTAAACTTCTTACAACATCATCTGCACCTCTTATACCATATCTGTTCACAGAAAAAAAAAAAAAAAATACAAAATCCTTACTAGTTAACTTGAACTTGAACGTAAAAGATTTCATTCATTTGGTTATCAGGTTAAACTATACAACAAGGCAACAGAAAAACGCATTTGAGGAACAAGAATGTTACCTTCTTTTAAGTTGTCCTAGGGTTCCTTCACCACAATCTAAGAGTAAACCGCCTTTTGAAAACAGATTAACAAATATGGAACTCACGTTGCGGAATGTGGATGGTTGGGATGAACCTGTTCCAAGAAGAACAATCTCCATGTCTTCTCTTGATATTTTCTCCAAGGAACTTGGAAGAGGACATTCAAGTTTATCCTCACTTAAGATCCTCTCCACAAAATCGCAAACATTTTGTACGCCCAATTTCATATTTTGTAAGGAAGCATTCCCGTTAATCAATGACTCCTTGACCACAACTTCTTGTGTTGATTCTCTATTAGGATCCGTGGACTCATTCCACAACTGGCGGACACATTCCACTGAATCTACAATCTCGGGAATCTCAGATATAAGTTGATTAACAATTTTTTCCTGATCCAACAATTCTGGTATCAACTTCGTGTGTTGATTCTCTTCATTCAACCTAGGTTGTGGAAGTAGCTGGATCTACAATGAAAATTTGACAGAGTCACTACAATTAGGAAAGGATGATAAAATAAACACTACTTGGAACGAAACCAATAAAGATTCTTAGCCAAAGAAAAATTGATAGCATATCATAATCCCCAATAACTTACTTAAAAAAAAATGGTTTACATAACAATGCCAAAAAAGACATTGTCTTCTCCTCTCCAACCTGCAGCCAGTTTCTGAACCAAATCAGGCATGCTATTATAGCAGCATCCATAAAAAAGGCTGCAGCTTCATGGGAGCTGGCCCCTTAAAAACTCCACACGCGGGTCAAACACAACAAACTAAACATGTCCACAGCATCAGGAGGGACCTCCCAATATATATATACTTTGGCATGGGATAGCCCTTAGGCCTTAAATGTATTTTGTTAAAACAAATTTGCAACCAAAACATGAGTACAATTCTCTATTTGTCTTGTAAGAGTATATACTTGTTAAGATGAACAGAGGACAAGCTTTCCCATCAAATAGAATAATACCTATCACTTACAATGATTATTCACAAACTTCATACCTTCATAAGATTCTCACCAGAAATACTATCACAAAGCTTTGGACCAGAACCCTGAAATAATATAAAGTAATTAACTACTCAGTTAACAATCATTTCATAATATACTAGCGTCTCCTTCACAAAATAAGCTAAATACTTTACTTTGTCCCTAGGGAAAAATTGCAAGTAACAAACCTTACTCAAATCATTGTTGTCCTGTATGTGTTGAAGAGACAAAAACCCTGAAGCCGGAAAGAACTGAGGGCACAAATAATTAAGTTGTGTTTCAACTCTCACACTGGCTTGTAATATCGGAATTTTCATGTTTTTTCTGCAAATAAAGAAGATAAGGGATCTCAAAAATTCAAATAGGATCTAATGTTGGAATCCATTCACTATAATTTCAAGTGAAACAAACCCTTACATTTCATGTCCAGTCATAATATGCTTAGCCTCACCAAACCTTGCCATCCACTTCTGGTATGTTACTGTCGTTGTGACAGAGGGCGGACTCAAGTGAATGATAAAATTTACAGACTTAGACCCATATAGTTGTAGGTCCGAATAGTAATTATTAAGAGATTGAATAGTCACCAACTCCTGCAAATGCATTATCGTGGGACAATCTACAAGGAGTACAATAGGACCTGGACGTGAGGGACCAAGTACATCGCTCGGATGAACCTGAATAACCAAGAAAATAAATATTATTTTTTCCAATAATACATCACATTCACTAACAACACGACATATAACCCAAAGGAGATGATAACTATATTCACTTAACCCACCATAATATTTTGATCATCTGACATGACTGAATATCCACATTGCAGTTTACCATACTTAGGCCCTTGTGGTACTCCAAGGGCCTTGGCTTTGTTTACATCAAACTTCCCCTTAATTTCAGGCAATTCACAAACATAAATTACAGAAATAACATCAGTTTTCAAAGCTAGGCCACTTTTGAGAGGCCCCTCTGTTCCCTCATTTAAAGCCAACTTGGTGAAATTCTCCTTAGGTTGACATACTGCATGGGAACTTGGCTTTATTGGAATTGCTGATATCTTAACAGCTTGACCAGGAATTGGGAGATTGACTAACTTTCCAAACCCAGAATCAGTAGCTCCGTCACCTTCAGGTGTTGGGCCAAAACATCTAGTGTGAATCACATTCGCTGAGATAAACGACTCCATTGCTTCACCTAAATGATGGAGATCTGATGGACCCCATACTTCAACCTTCAAGATAACATGAGTTACGACACATCAAATAGTGTTTGCATAGATAAAACTGAGCAACTACAAAGCTGATATATTTTTTAGACAATAGTTATGCTATTCAGTAGACTTCAGAGCTTTTTTTCAAACAAATAAAAAACCAGAAAAATTAGCCTGTTAAAGGTTTTGCTTCATTAATGTCTACTCCTATCAACATGTAAATAAACAGTGTGGGTAATGATCAATATAAAGTTTCCCACTTACAGATAATCCTTCCTCTCCCATGCCAGCCAAAGTCAACAAAATACCTATGAAATTAGAAGACAAGTGGATGAACTCAGTTAATCTAACTCAACAATTCATTACATTTAATGAAATGCCAAAGTTGACAAAAAAAAATAAAAAAAATCAACCAATCATACAGGCTCAGATCACAGTCTTCAAGCCACCTGATGACCTACCAATTGACTAAAACTTTACTGAAAATATCAAATACTGTTAGAATTTTACTCGGTGATTGTGATCCACGACATGGTGGTGGACATGTGATCCAAGTCCCAAGAACCTTCCATGGCATAAGTTTGGAGAGGCATCTCCATCATAAAAGGATGCTTGTAGTGAGTGATACAAATTGTTCTTGCTAAAGGGGAGAAGGGTTTAGGGCTCTCAAAGTGTGTTTTCCAGTTTCTTATGAAGTTATGGGATTTTCCCAATTGGGAGAGAAAAACGAGGTCGGATGTTTATCTAATGGGATGATGGAATTGAGCATTCATCTAGGGAGGGCACTTAGAGCAGACAAGGCTTTTTAGAGAGAGTTGAATGATAATGTTTTCCCTGTTACCTTCTTGGTTCCATCCATCAACACAATCTTATTAATTCACCAACAAGTCAACATACTTTATATTAATCATTACCCACACTGTTGATCATTCACCAAAAAAGTATCATCATGTCAAATATAACAACAGAGAACAGGGGCACTAACCTGGAAGTCCCCCTGCAGTTTCTGAGCAGACACGAGAAAGCAATATGTGATCAATCTGGTGGAAGATGCAAAGCATCATCAAGGTCAGTTCGCGCAATACACGTACTTAGGAATGAAATATTGCAACAGAATATTTAATATATAAACATAAATTCCAAGTAAAATCTTACCTTCGCTAACTTAATCCCGTGCTCTGTACAGTAACGTTGCAACCCCTGGAGCAACAAGAAGCTATTCAAAACAAAAGTTTTCTGTAGGAATTTCTAATGACTCTACTGAAAAATAAATCATAAATCGAACATACATGTGTAAAAATTCTTCATATAGAAGCTTAAATTTTGCGGGCTAGCATGGAAAATCCTTATAAGTCTATTTTCTATGCTGTAAATTTTCCTCAAAAAAAATCCAATGTACATCCTTCAATCCAGGAACTCACACAAAATCACTACCTGCAATTGCACCAAGCAACCGACCTACATCCATTCCAATCCTCTCTTTTATCTCATAACTTTTTATCCTTTTAGAGGCTAGCTACTTAAAAATTATAAACCCCAAAACCTCTTCTATAATGAAAAGAAACTAAGGAACACTTATTATAGGATAAGTTGAACTATGCTACAAAAACCACTTGAGATAATGGAAAATAATTTTCTTTTGCATTTTATAAACAAATACCTCTCCAGCATTAAATATAAATCTTTGTTTCTCGAAGAAAAGCAATATAGATGGTGATGTGTCTTGTGTATCCATTCCATTTCCTAGAATCTGCAATCAAATAATACATAATTAAAAAAAAAAAAAAAAAAAAAAAAAAAAAATCCACATTCATATTCTAAGAAATTTTAGTTAAAATAAATTCAATATATTCACCTGAAAGTATGCAGTGGAATTGTTGGAATCCATTGTCCGAACTTTCTTTGAAGAACAATTAATGCGTTTATCTTTCCCTTTTGCCTTCCTCTTCTTATTCTTGTTCAACTTATCAGCTTTTGTTGAAATTTCTTCCATAGACTCAATCCAAGTAAAATATCGTCGATATATTATTACGTATGTAATATATCTATGTTTATCGACAAATATCGTATCGCGATTTTTAATAAGAAGAAGAGGGCGGTGAAGAAGAATAGTAGAGCAGTAGCAGTGTAGCACAAACCAAAGTGTTGCAGTCGGTCGTTGAAGAAGAAGAAGTCGTTGGATCGGGGTTTTTCAAAGACGGGCCCGTTTCTTTCTTTAGGCCCGCAAACAATTGGGCCTACATTTTATTTACAGAAGCCCTTGTAAATACTTCTGTAATTTTCCGTATTTACGGAAGCTCTTGAATAAAAAATATTTGAAAAAAAATTGTCGACTGCAGGTTCGAACGAATATGTATTTAGGAGAATCGGGTTTGCTATCCAGAAAGGACTTGCCGCGCAGTTTGTAGCGCGTTTGTCCTCTACTTTTGTGTAATTCGTTGAGCTTATAAAAAAAAATCGTTTTTTTTTTTTTTTTTTTATTATTATTAAAACCAACCTTATATTAAATAATCCAAATAAGTTCAAAAAAAAAAAAAAAAAAAAAAAATCATATTTAAAGTTGCTGTATACATGGTCAGATTATAGTTCTAATCAGGCGGCTGGCGCTCATAAAAAAGCCCGCACTACCAACAGGAAGCATCTATCTAACTGATTAATGGTTTAACTAGACATGGGGTGATTAGAGGTCTAAATCAGTCTAATTCCACCACTCGTCCACTCTAAACTTTTGATCATCTAATATTCTGATCAAGTCGGATAATGCAAATACTATGTCATTTGTTTAGTTACTGACTGCGCAGCGCCACCTGCCACCTGACTGGACGCCTTTAAAACATACCATGACACATACTGAGTTGAGAGCCTGCTTGCTCCAAGTAGTAGCAGTCCTGTAGTATTTGAAAGTTGATATTAACCAATTTGGTTATTGGTGTAATAGAGATGGTATTATGGTAAATCTGTTAGCTTATAGTTGGTATTAGTAATGGCCAAGAGATATTTAAGGGACATAATTCAGAAGATTAGCTAAATTTAGTGAAGAAAACAATACAACAAACCAATAGTTCATAGTTGGTTGCTTTCTGGTTTGGAGTCACTATAGATAGATTTGGTGGTAGCTATTTAGTTACTAAAAAGAGAATATATAAGTATGGATATGTTTTCTGAAACATTCATTTCAACACAATTCCTTATTACCATTTTAGGTTGCAGGAGAACAATGACTACCTATAATAAAGTAGATATCAAAATTGTTCTCCTCTTATGTCTAGTTTCCATTTCATCTTTAGCTGAGGCCTTTGGCCGTCCTGCTGCCTCTGCTATTGTTAAGCCTCGCCAAACAATTTTCAATGTTTTAGCATTTGGCGCTAAGCCTGATGGGAAAACAGATAGTACCAATGTCAGTTTTAAATGTCTCAAGTTTTCTTTTACTTGTTTGTTACTTTGAAAATTTGCTGGCAATATTCTCTTGTACTAATATTTATTATATCTGTGTTATGAAGCGAAAAACAAATGGTTAACTTTTCTGTGTATATATGCAGGCATTTCAAGCGGCATGGGACGCAACATGCAAGCACCCGGAGCCTGCAAGGCTTGTAATCCCCGGAGGTGAATTTTTAGTTAGGCAAGTTAAATTTGAAGGACCATGCAACAACAAAAGCCCTATATTTATTCAATTGAGGGGAATAGTGAAAGCTTCAATAGACACCAGTACTTTTACTGAACCAGAATGGATCACCTTTGAAAAGATTGTCGGGTTAAATCTCAATGGTGGTGGAGCTTTCGATGGGCAGGGACCAGCTGTCTGGGCAAAGCATGACTGCAGTGCACAGGCAAAATGCGCTAGCCGATCAGTTGTAAGTTCATAATTTTTGTTGCACTATATGAATTCTAGCTAATACCACATACATATCCACTGATTCTGATGAAATGGAATTGGTTTTTTGTTGCTTGGATGTAGAACTTGAAATTCAGAAATGTGACAAATGCAAAGATTGGACGAATCACTTCAAAAGATCCCAAGGGATTCCACATGTGCATCAACTCATGCAATAATTTTAGGGCAAAAGCACTTGAGATCACTGCTCCAGGGGACAGTCCAAACACTGATGGAATTCACGTCAGCAATTCAAATGATGTTACCATAGCTAAAAGTGTCATTAGCACCGGAGACGATTGCATTTCCATTATTCAAGGTGTTAATCGCATTAAAATCGCAGATGTTGTGTGTGGACCTGGACATGGTATCAGGTAATTACTTTGTCCCCTGTTTAATTTGAACCAAAATACGTACACACATACATAGATTATTACATATACATTGATAATATACATGTAAATCTTACTGAGAATAGCTATATTATAGTGTGGGGAGCCTTGGCAAGTACAAGGATGAAAAGGATGTTCATGATGTCTTGGTGAAAAATTGCACACTCATTAACACTCAAAATGGAGTTAGGATCAAAACCTGGCCTGATTCACCTCCTTCCGCTGCTACCAACATAACATTTACCAACATTAAGATGGAGAATGTTACAAACCCTATCATCATTGATCAGAATTACTGTGCGTCAGCAAAATCTTGCCGAGGAAACAAGGTATGTAGACCTTCCTGCGTACATGATTGACAGCCTAAAGATTCTAATGGTTTCGATATCTAAATAGTGCATCTTTTATTTTGTTGGTATTTATTAGGCCTCTAACGTGAAGATCAGCCAAGTTAAGTTCAATAACATCAGAGGCACAACTCCCACACAATGTGCAGTCAAAATGCATTGCAGCCCATCATTCCCTTGCCAAAATGTCCAGGTGGCTAACATCGATTTGAAGTATGTTCCCGTCCTGCCTACTAACGCTTTGTCTAAAGCTGTATCTGAATGCGCTAACGTAAAAGTAGCTGTTGCTGGCTTCGTAATCCCAGCTCCTTGCATATAAGCTCTCGTCATTGAGTTTGTAGTTTGCTTACCACCATTTGAAATGTAATCTAATTGTTTTGTGAGATTTACTATTACTGTATGCTTGACCTACAAAATGTACACTAATGAGTAATGATATATGGGGATGTTATTTTATACAAATCTGCTTGTATTTTCCGATTTTCCCCAGAACTGCAGAACACAACAAATATGTATGTAAAATCGCAGCTATACCATGTAATCAAAGAGGATAGAGGTTCCATTTTTCTTGTTGCCTAATGCCTATGGTCCTTCTGAGTTCTGTAATTACGTACTAAATAAACGAAAATCAGAATACAGTTCATAGAGAAACTGTTTTGCTTCAACAAAAGTCAGATACTTTACTTCGCTTCATAAAAAAGTCATATTGCAGCTCTAATTTGGTGCAACTACTGAACTGAATGCCCTGATCCTAAATTCAATGGCTAAAAAGGAAACACCACATATTTCTGATTGCAACAAAGGAAAAATAAGAATTAAATGTCTGTACTGCCGTGATTTTTTTAGGCAAGTCTTTTTTAATGAGATCAGTAACTCAAAGATGCACTGCCTGAGATTGAACCCTAGACCTCTGGTATCATCGCCCAGAGGTATTACCAACTGGGCTCAGCTGGCATCTGCGGTAATTGTCATTGCTTGCATTGTTGCTGTAATGACATTGTTTCTGTTATTTATATAGAGTTCGTAGCAGATGGCAGATGCTACATTCTAAGCGAACTACTACTGGTCTACTACCCAAAATTAAAATTGGCTCCTTCGATCACTATACATAACAAAACAAAGCTTTATATGTGTCATGTGTGTACTCAGCTTGAATAATTTTTTGAATATGATAAAAGTACCTTCCCAGACAGTTAAACCCACAAATCATTCAAATTGAGCAATAGTGTTAACTGTTAACTAGTTAAGTAACTTCTCACTTAAGTCTAGAAAACCAAAGTTTGTATACATGAGAGCAGGAACGGATCCAGGGGTACGCCCCGCACCCCTGAAAATTCCAATTTTTCATTATTTTCCCTATGCTTTTCGTACATATATAACAAAATTAGCTAAAATATATAGAATCGCACCCCCCAGAATCTTAGCATATAGGTTAAATGTAATTCTGCACCCCCAACTCAGATTCCTGGATCCGTCCCTGCATGAGAGTATGAGACAATATAGGATTAATTACACTTTAATATTGATTTGAGTGAGAACCAGAGTCAGTCAAGAATTGTGCTTCGTTTTGTAAACCTTTGAAAAATGTAATGTTATCAGTTTTCCGACCAAATCTGTCCTTCAGGTGAATAAAACAGAGAAAACAGCACAGAGGGAGAGAGAGTGAGTCTGTAGCATTATGCCCCATACATTATTTAAAACCTCAGGGCCAACCTTACATTTTCACAATTGTAGTTATGATTCCATTGATGACCCTGTAGTCGATAGTCCTGTACATATGATCGATTCCCATGACCGTCTTTTGCATTAGATAATATTAGGAGAAATCGAAGGTATTTATTCGATATATAAAGTTATGAACATTATGATTCCTACTTTGATTCATATTGTAGTTATGCTATTCTGTTTCTTAATCTTTATTTTTATTATTTTTCTAACTGTAATAATAATCATGATTATTCTTTTATTCTTTTTGATTGGTTGAACATGTCAACATAGCTGTTTAAGAAGAATTAGTAAAATCTAGACCAAAGAAAGAAAAAAGCTAAAAATATACATTGTAATCTAGGATAAAAAAAAGTCTAAAACAATAGTGGTCATGAAACAAACAACAATAACTTAAACACAAAAGTCTCCTAAATGTAGGAAAACATCCTAACCAAGTATTTCTAGACTGAGTGCTGGAAATCAATATATAAATTGAATCTCAATGAAGGTTAGAACTCAGAACCTGCTTTCTTTCTTCTTCTTTTTTTCTTTTTTCGCGAGAATCACTTTTCACCTGCACTTTAAAACTTCTGTGATCAAAACCAGGTTGTTACTGTTTTCGATCACAAATTTTTTTGAAGTGCCGGTGCAGGGTAATTTTCGTGTTTTTTGTTTCTTAATTAAGTTTAGATAATTAATAAACATGGCATTGAGCCAGAGTTATGTACTCATTTGTTTAACAGGTTCTCTTATTTTCTTGTGGAGTTTCCCTTCATTGGATGCAACTAGAATTCCAGTTTCTGCACATGCACCAGCCCCATCCCAATCTCCAGGGGTTTCTTGTGGAGTTTTTGACGTAACCAAGTATGGAGCTGTTTCAGATGGAAAGACCGAGAGCTGTAAAGTGAGTTTCAATCAAGAGACACAGTTTCAAAATGCATGGCCCATATAAAAAAGATGTAACCAAATTTTGTTCCCTTTGCAGGCATTCGAAGCTGCATGGGCTGATGCATGCAGTTATGCTGCTGGACAATCAACCTTCCTTGTTCCTAAAGGAGATTTTCTCGTAGGACCAGTCACATTCAAAGGACCTTGCCAAAAGACTCCAAAGGTTGAAATCAAGGGAACATTGAAGGCTCCTACTGATCTTAAAGCTTTCAATGACCTACCAACCTGGCTTGAATTCAAGGACTTGAGCGATCTGAACATCACTGGATGTGGTACAGGTGTGATTGATGGTCAGGGAGAATCATCTTATACACATACTGGTTGCCAAAATTCAGGTGGAAAGTGCAAAAATTTCCCTATTGTAAGTATTATTTGCTGTTCATATAATTTTGTATCATTTTCCCACTGTTTCCTTGCAAAAACTTAATGTGATGAGTTTTTGATTGATAAACAGAATTTGAGACTCACCAAAGTTGAATGCGGCTCAGTTAGCGAACTCACACTGTTGAATAGCAAGGGGTTCCATATGAACCTTTGTTTCAGCAACAACATCAACATCCACGACATGACTATAACAGCCCCAGGAAATAGCCCAAATACTGATGGGATTCATTTAAGTGACTCCACACATATTGATATTAGCTCTTCCAAAATTGCCGTCGGTGATGATTGCATCTCCATTGGACAAGGCAGCTCAGACATTTTCGTTGAGAAGATCCATTGTGGACCAGGTCATGGAATCAGGTATCACACATATATGAAATTTGTTTGGATATTTGTATTTAGATAAGTAAATCTGAAGCTTATGATTTTAAAATTCGGCACCATTAATTTCAGTATTGGAAGCTTGGGAAAATATCCAAATGAGAGGGACGTTCAGGGGGTGCATGTAAAGAATTGTACAATTGAGGGCACCGATAACGGTGTTAGAGTCAAGACATGGCCTGGATCACCACCAAGCAAGGCTTTTAACTTCACATTTGAGGATATCATCGTGAACAACGTCAAAAACCCAATCATTATTGATCAAGAATACTGCCCAGGGCACCAATGTGACTCTAAGGGAGTAAGTTTTTACCTCTGCTATTTTAGTCAGCATTTTCAATTGTCTTTCAAAAATATTCTTGGCTCATGTCTATTTCTCTTCTTTGTGAACAGCCCTCACAAGTGAAGATAAGTGATATTGTTTTCAAGAAGATCAGAGGCACTGGAAGCACCAACTCTCCAGTGAAGTTGGTTTGCAGTTCTGCCGGATGCCAGAACGTAGTACTGAATGATATCAATATCAAACATGTTTCAGATTCTCCTATTTCTTCAACTTGCACCAATGTTAAAGGACTCAACGTAATTGCCATGCTAAGTCCAAAACCTTGCTCATCAGCAGAAGCTACTGCTCCAGCAGGTCCTGTTTCAGAGGAAGATCCTGTTTCAGAGGAAGCTCCTGAATCAGAGGATCCTCCTATTGTTTAAAGCAATTGTATCCATTTGGGATCAACACTAAGGAATTTTTTTTCTCCTTTTTTTTTCCCCTTTCTCAAGAGAGATGTAATGCAGCTATTGCTGGTTAAATGAGACAATTTAATTGAAACTTGTCTTGTTTGTGCTTAGTTGTAAGAGTAAATCCAATGTTACATCTTGTTTACGTACCATAGGTTTCTAAGAAATTGGTATAATTAATCATAGCAAGTGAGTAACTAAGTCAAGCTGTGAAGGGGAGAATCGGAACAAATAAAACAAAAAATGACCTGATATCCCAATAAAGAAACTTTGGTTTTCATGATAACAACTAGTAGAAAACATAAACAAAAAGCGGATGCGTTGTACAAAATGAACAAAACAGAAAAAACACTTGCTCACTAAAATACAAATCTCTCACACAGAATATAATCTCTACCACCCAATCAATTGCAAAACAATGTAGATGATAATGATTCGGCGAAGGCAGAGAAGGGAAAGAGTGATCGTCGTGTTAGAAGGAGCCAAGGCTTCAAGAGATGAGAAGGGTATTGCAGCGTTGCGATGGGGATTGCGTGAAATTGTTGACCATAAGGATGATCTTTTGGTGCTCATCATTCTTAATCCCACAGATGCTATAATAACATCACCTAATGTGGGTTTCTGTTGTTTAGGAGGGGATCAACAACCACACAATCTTCCATATGAAGGAGATAAAGTAATTGAGTTATCTCATGATCAGATTAATCAACGAAGAAAAGCTTACTTGCAGATCTTTAGACCTTTTTATGAAAGATGCAAACGCTTTGGTGTAAGTCTTTTTGTTATCCTCGGATTGTCTATACAGCTCAGTAAAATCATGGAACTGCATTATGTACGTAGGGACTTGCAGGACATGTTTTGCTCATCAAGTGCACCTAACACAACTGGCTTATATGCAGGTGAAGTTCCAGGTAAAAGTTGCAGTGGGAATGCAGCCAATTGAAATTATGATTGAGGAGGCAAATGGTTTCAAGGCAACCTGGATCATCGCGGATAGGTATCTTTTTTCAGATATAACAGATAATCTTTTTTATTTTATTACCACATGTATTTAATATAATAATATTTATACATGAAAGGAAAGCGATGACCTCAATGCAATAGAGCTACATAATCCAAATTATAGTAATTAAGAATTAATTCAAGTAGTGTTAAACATATTTGGAAGGTTATCAAAGGATGTTAAAACTTAAAAGAACAAAAAATATAAAGATTTAAGATTTGAATGAAATTCAGATGAAAAACTTTCTTCACACATGCAGGTGCTTTGGTGGAGATAAAAGTCTCCATGGCGATTTCAACATAGCATTAGTGAATGAGAATGAGGAAGCAGAGGAGCGAAAGCTTCTCTATCCAAGCGAAGATTTGGGAAAATATAAAGTTAAGGAAGTAAAACTTCATCCAAGATCACCTGAGATCTTTACGGTGCCAGAACTTGATTTTTATCCAAGATCTCCTAAGCTTCTGAAAGAATATGTATCACAAGAGGAACCACATATCCGTGATTCTTTGCAGACTAGTACTAAAGGTGAACGTCGATCTTTCCATCTATCTTTCCTGGTGAACCTAAGAACTGAAAGTGAAAATCAATTGAATGCGGAGGCACCTATCAATGAAACTGAGAATGAATCAAAAAACAGGAAGCCCACAGATGAAATTGGAGATCCCATGTATTTCAGCAACATTTCTAAAATGGAAAGTGAAAATCCAGTGACAATCAACCAACCTGTTAAGGAATCTGATAATCTAAAGGTGGAGACTACCACAGATGGTTGGAGTTCCTACACAAAACAAAATGTAAGCAAAAAGATCCTGGAAAGTAAAAAAAAGTCTATTGGCTCTAAAAGTATCGAAACAGGAGCCCGATCTGCCTTAGATGATTATATCTCATTCGGTAGATATTCTGGAGCCATGATTGTTCTCAGGGAACCTTTAAATCTAAGCTGGGAAGAGATTGTAGAAGTAACAAGTGGGTTCTGTCTAGACCATTGCATCAGCAAATATGAAGAATTTGAGATGTATGATGGATATCTCATGGATCCCTACTTGCATGCCATGGTCAAGAAATTTAATGGTGGTTCCTTTGGTGTCATAGAGGCCGAAAAGCGAGTGGCAAGTTCATTGTTTCATCAAAATATTATGGTGTTGTCAGCTTATCATGAGAGTGCAACAGCAACTGCTTTAGTATATCCAATGGCAGAGAGGGGAACACTTGAGAAGTATCTCTATGGTAAGCCTAAAACCTCCCTTCTTCATTTCACCAAACACCAACAAATATTGGACAAATGAGTCTTACCATTGTACAACTACTGTATATGTAAGTGTTCTCCAACAACATTTAGTTCAAGTCAATTTAGTATGTATCTGTTACAAAAATTATCCATGTCGAAATATATGTAAGCTAGAAACTGAATCTTCATCCCATCTTAAACAGACTTTAGAGGAAAACTCGTGAGATTGACATTTAAGAATAGAATGAAGATTGCAACAGAAGTCGGTCGATGTTTTAGATACTTACACGAAGAATGTCCACGAGGACCTGTTGTACATGCCAATTTACAAACATGCCATATTTTTTTGACTCATGACTTCCAACCACTAGTAAGAAACTACTAAGCTCGTAACTTTTGAATACCACTTGATCTCCACTGATTTAATTTATTTTCATTTAGGTCTCTGGATTTGAGCGAGCTATTTGGCTGCACTTCGAGGAAGTGGTGACTGGGCATAGCAAAAGGTTGAATTTGCAGGCTAAAACAATTTACACATGCCCTTTTGGTTAACTATAACTTAAGTTTATTCAGTAGGCGCACTAAACTCAGCTTAATAATCTAATCATTGACTGTTTGTTGTGGTCAAAACTCATTATGGTACCATCAGGTTATAGATTTCTAAAGATTACTTGCCTAACGGATGATCAGTTTGTTTCGAATGAAAATGTACAGTCTTGAAGATACTTCAGAATATGAATCAATGGAGCTTGTTAAAGCCGACGTCTTTTCCTTTGGAGTTTTGCTTCTGAGACTATTCTGCCTACGAACTTTGCCAAAGGATAACAAACAGTTGGTTGAGTTGGTCAGTACTGCACCTTATTATGTATTGAAAAGGTTTTATATTTATGAGTTTTTTCTTTTCAATTTCGATACATCTTGAGGCGCCATGTATGGTCAACACTGACAATGATGAATACTCTTTCATTAACAAAGATCATTAGAGCTAGTCAGTTATATACTTATATAGGATCTAAAGTGATTCCTGGTCTTGTTAAATTGTAGGCTCGACCATTATTGCTACAGGGTGCATTTCATGAGTTACTGGATCAAGATATGGAGGATCTGGATATGTACGAGATCTATAGGGTTATGTCTGCTGCAATCCAATGCACAAAGACTAAGCCTCTTTCTAGACCAAGCATGAGCCAGGTAAGTGCACTTCACTTACTCTGCAACTCCTTGCTGTCAATTTGAAGTATCAAAACGTAATTTTTGAAGTTTAGCTGATTCAAATACAAGGAACATGGGACATTACATACTGAATTTAAATCTCTGTCATTTTTCAGGTGGTTTCAATTTTGAGGGGAGAAAATTCAACTGTTATAGAATCATCTCCATCATCTGATGGCAGTGTACATGGAGGATGATGTAGTACCATTAATTCCTTGGCATGGGACATATTGTATAACTTATCGAGAATATTTTAGGCTGTAATAATAGTAAATATTGTATAGAAAATCAAGAAAAAAAAAAAAAAAAAAAAAAAACTGTATCAAGTATTAACAAAAGGATTGTATTGTTATGTTTGGATTCATAATCTTATCACCCATTTTAGGTGTATTTGAGTAAAGGTGCTACTAGCCTACTAGAGCATCCTGAACTCTTGATCAACGTAGATGCTAAACACCAAGTACTGTACCATCAGTCCATCACCATGCATGAATGTTCAAGTTGATAAAAAAGAACTGATTTTTTTACTTAGACTTCATATACTTTCTTTTCCGACATTATAATTTAGTCAAACACCTAATGAGCATTATAGAAAACTCAAAACTACATACCATTTCATAAGAATACGGAATGGGGATTTTAGAATCTTCGTTTTCCAAATTCCAAATAAATCTTGAAATTTCCATTAATCTTCTTAGCATCTTCTTCACTACTTCCAAGTTCCAAGCACCTCATCAGCTAAAATTCTAACACTTTTCAATGGTTTCTTTCGCTCGTTTCTTTCTCAGTCACACAAATGAGCCCACCATAAAAAAAATTTAATCCAATACCACGTGGCTCAAAAATAGCGATGGTTTAACATAATTTAATCCAATACCACGTTGTACTCTATAGTTTCTTTAAAACGAACAAATCGACAAATTAAAGCACCGTGAGCTTCGGCATCAAATAGGCGTAACCAACCTTCTACTTACAGGCGCAAGTTAGCATCCTCTGTTTCTTCTTCTTCATCATCATCTTCAATCTTCGAAGGTAAACAATCTAATCTAATCTAATCTCAATAGATCTAACTTTCCTTTATTTCAGATTACGATTTCGATAGATCTGATTTCGTTTCATTTCAATCTCAATTTAGATCTATACATAGAAAGTAGAAACGATGAATTCAAAACCTAATAATGCTTCAAAAAGATCAGAAGTTTCTCTTAATAATTTCAATTTCGATTTCGATCTTGGTTCAAATTTCTCATCAAGTAATCGTTCTTCTCAAGCACCATTAAAAGATCAAAAACAACAAACACCTTATACATCTTCATATGTTCAACAAGCACAACAACCGAAACCTGCTGCAACGTCTTCTTGGACTCCAAATAAACCATCATGGACTCATCAACCAGCTCCGAGTCAATCAGTTCGATCTGAGTTATTGAATCCTGTTTCTATGGTTGGAGATATTCATGGTAAAAGTTGGGCTTCGAAAACACCTTCTAGTTCTACTACTACTACTAGTTCATCTTCTGGTATTGGAATTGTAGAGAAAAATCCTAATTTGTTTAGTGATCTTCTTGGTTCTGCTCTTGGGCAGAATAAAAGTACTAGTAATGTTCCTTTAAAGAATGCACCACCTGTTACGGTGGCGTCTTCGCAAGGAAAGAGTTCGTTTTCGATGGGGAATTTGGGGAATTCGTTGCCGAAAACTGGTGGTGTGCCTTTGAAGAGTGGAAGTAATTGGGGGTCTGGGGAGAATTTAGGTAATCTTGGAGGTCCATCAATGAAAAGTGGAGGAGCTTCAGGGACTGCGAAGAAGGATCCGTTTGGGTCATTTGTGGATTTTGGATCTAAGAAAGAGCAGGGTGTTAAGGTTAATGCTAGTAAATCAGGTAATGGTAACAATGCTGATGACAACTCGTTTGGTGATTTCCAGAATGCGGGGAAACCAAATGCATCGTCATTTTCTTCTGCTCAATTTGCATCCACCAAGAATGAGTCCATGGGAGGTTTTGATGTCCCAATTCAAAACTTTAGTTCTCAAAAACAGTCTCCTGCACAATCACAGGGAGTTGATCACCTCGATGCATTGTTTTCATCATCATCTGGTCCAGCATCAGCAAGTCAAGGGAGGTCTGATGCTCCTGGAAGTGAGCCATTTTCTGAGATGGCTGATTGGGACGTGGGTGCGGATTTTGGTGGAGGTGATGCCGGTAGTACGACGGAGCTTGAAGGGCTTCCACCACCACCAGCTGGGGTGTCAGCTTCAATAGCAAAGAATAAGGGGTTGGATAGTTACAAGCAGGGCCAACATGCCGACGCCATAAAGTGGTTATCTTGGGCAGTAATTTTACTTGAGAAAGCTGGAGATAGTGCCAATACTAAGGAGGTCTTGGTATGCAGAGCTTCATGCTACAAAGAAGTCGGAGAGTATAAGAAGGCAATTGCTGATTGTACAAAGGTATTACATTATTCTCTATCTCTTTTAAGCTTATAATTTGTCATCTTGTTGGGCTAGGTGAGTTTATTGGCAAAATGACCATTAAGGATTATTATATACATCGGAATTGTGGCGGTATTACATTCAAAACATAATCATCATCTTGTGGATGGTAATTGTGTTTTGGAAAGCAAGAGTAACAATGGCGAGAATTATTATGCTGCTTTGAGGCTATCATGAGACTCTGCATTAACTTGCAGAAAAGTAATATATCTGTGGATTTTCTGACTAAATCAACTTTTAATTAAGGCCCCTTGCACTCAGCCTGCTGGTGCAGTCTAAATATATGGGAGTTGCTGGTGCATGAATTTCTACCCTCCAATCTATTGCAGACTTATATGTGACTTATATGTCTTCTTCTCTATCGCTTTTCATGCGCAAATAGTTAGAAGCAATGTTTATTGATTGCAGTGTTGGATCTAGGGGGTGCACCTGGATGTGGTCAGCCCCAAAAGTTTGAGGTTTTTTTCATTATATTACTATTAAGCTAGGATTTCAGCCAAAATATAAGCATCCACACCCTCAAAAAATTTCACATATAGGTTACATATACTCAGATCCCTGGATCTGCCCCTGATTGATTGTTTTTTATGGAAAAGAATAGTCGATTTCGTTGTTTCTGACCCTAAAAGATTATCCTTGTGAACTGGGACATTTTACATTCTTTTTTTTATAGTTTATTCTTTGTGAGATCCTTCCTCTCCCTTGGAGTGGGGTAAATAAGTGCTGATCTAGTTGAGATTACATAGATCAGGTAGATGCTTGACTCAACACTTTCCTAATCTTGTTCTTGTATATATGCATCCATACGTTAGAAGAAATTAGTGGAATGGGAATGGTAGTTAGTCCCAGGAAAAGATGATGGAAGTTTTCAGAAGACAGGGAGTGAGTTTTCGGAGGAATGTGGCCATATATAAGTTTGGATCCAAGAGTTTTGGCCGCTGGTGTTATTCCGGTCGCCTTGATGCACATGGTCATATCTACCTGGAGCTCCGTATGGGATGAACAAACTGCTGCAATATATTCTTAAGTCTTAATGCATTTATGAGTAGTTAAAACTACAAAATAACCTGTAATATGGCTCTTACAGAAGCCTCTAAGGCTCTAATATGTCCATCTTCAAGATCTTATCATTGGGAGGATTAACAGTATTATCTTTAAACAGTTTTAAACAAACCCATTGCTTTTGTATGGATAAGTGATCACTATAGTACATGGGCCATGGTTTGGTATGGTGGCACCACTCATTACCTATCTGATGTAATGCTCATACTATACAGTAACATATAATTGGAGACTGTTTCACTAGGCGTGATTTATGACTGAGTAAAGCTACCATTGGATAGGCGATGTTGGCATGTCTGTGTCATGCACTATACATAAGGAGTGTGCCTTCGATAGTATCGACATCTTTAACTTTTGATTATAGCTATAAGTTTGTATTTCATCATTGGCTCATTTGAAAGGTCCCATTGAGAGGTTCTTAAAGATACTGACTGAAATCATAACATATTTGACTATTTGTAATGAAAAGGTATGAGATTATTATATTTAGAATGATGAAATGCCTTTCTCTATCTGCCACGTGTCTGTAGACTCCTTCATTGCATTTTTTTTTTTTTATGTATTCTCCTTGCTGTAATTTACCAATGATGTTGTTGAATAAGATGCCGAGACTGATTTAATATACTGTTAAGATGTATAAGCATTGTGTCTTCTTCTTCACTCCTTTTTTCTTTGATTTAATATACTGCATTTTGCTGTTTAGGTGATAGAAGAAGATGGTGCAAACATATCTGTCCTATTACAGCGTGCACTTCTGTATGAGAGTACTGAGAAATATAAGCTTGGGGCAGAAGATCTAAGAACAGTTATGAAGATTGATCCTGGTAACCGGCTTGCAAGGAGTACCATTCACCGGTTGCTTCAATTGGCTGAATAGATAACTCTTCATACCTTTTGCTGCATGTAGTTGTTGTTTATGCTTGTTAATTACAAATTATGCTTCTTTTTTTTTTTTTTTTTTGCTTTTGGATGTGAGTAGCCTGTAGCATAGTTATCTTCTCAATATTGCGTCTCCAAGAGCATTTTACGTTCATTGTCGTAGATATATTGTATGAGTTTCTTGTGCTTTTATGTGACTGTATGTATTGTTTGATGATTAATCGTTGAATCCTTATTCTTTATTCTTGTTTTTTTTTTTGTTATTTCCTGTTTTTTGTGGTCGATATGCAATTTCTTATCTCTGAAAAATAATTGATAAATACTGGTTTAATAATTTTGTCCATGCTAATGTTTATCTTTTGATTTTGATTTTCTGTTTCCTTTGTGGTGTTTAGAAAAATTTTATCGTGGGTAAATTTTATATAGTTCTGCTCTACAAATGTCCATCCAGTTTGTGTGTAGTGTAATCATCCATTGTTGGTACACATCTTGGAAAGGCCCTCACCTGCGGGTAGCCCGCTCAATGAACAACACCTTTTGGGAAATTTGTTGTCAAACTTTGCAACTCCATTGTTAGACTATATTTCATTAGGAATTTCCTACTGTCAGGAAAAACATAGGCAGTTTTTTTTCCAAGTCTGAATTTGACTAAAAAGAAAAGGAGGATTTTGGGATCCAGGACTCCAGGAGTACAGAGTTCAATCAAAACATGTCTTACCATATTTTTTGTGTCTGGACTCTGGAGAGAAGTTTTGGAACGGTAGAATTAAGTACATGAGTAAAAAGACTGATTTTGATAATCCTACATAGCGCACATTATATGTCGTTGAAAATATGTGCCTGCAGCTTCAGAATGTGTTTGGACAAGAGAAACACTGGATGGACAAGAGAAACAAAGTACAGTAGTACTCCCTCCGTTCCAAATTATAAGTATCTTTTGGAATATTTTACTTATTAAGGAAATATCATTTATTGCTATTAACTCTATTTTTTAATTTATCCTTATTTAATATTAATTACAATGTTTAACTTTTCATTAGAATAATTACTCTAATCTCAAAGCAAGGGTAGTATAAACAAATGAACCATTTAACTTAATTAATATGTGTTCAAAAATCAAAAGCGACATATATTTTGGGACAATCTAAAATGGAATAAGATACTTATAATTTGGGACAAAGAGAGTATATTGTTTTTATTACAAACTACGTGAATATGCCCGCACAGGGTGCGTGACTAAACCTTTCATTCTGTACGGTCAGGTTGAGTTACATGGCTTATAAAATTTATTAAAGCCCAGCCCAAAAAAATGGTTTCTAGTTTGATCTCCATATTTAATGGAATTAATCACTCGTGTGTTTAGGTTTGAAATATTTAATAAATCCTACTTAATACTAGGCCGGGCAATATGACCTGAAATTCACCAACCCGACCTGCCAATAATGGGTTTAGGTAATGCATCCATAGGTTTCGGGTCTTTTTTGAGTAAACCCGCGAAACTTGTTAAGTTATTGGGTGGGTTTCAGGTTTAGCTTCCATACCCATGGGTAAACTCGCGAACCTATTTAATATTTTTTTTATATATTTTTATTGGTGTGGTACAGTACTGCGGTGCATAGATCAGTAGATAACTAATAATAACTTAAGTAATAGAAATGTATAACCCTAAGTGGCTATCTATCGATTACTAGTGGCCGCATGAACTATATTTCATTATTTATTTCTTTTTCACTTCTACTCTACCATTCAAACCCTAATTAAAATATTTCTACGGATGCCACAAGTAGCTAATCAAGTAAAAGTAGTTATAAACTTATATTTATTTTTGTTTTGGAACAATGATTCAATGGGTAGAATTTTTTCCCCTTAAATTAAATAAGTATTATGGTGTTGTTATGGATATCTAACAGGTCTAAACAGGTTGGGTTCAGGTTTGAAAATGTATACTCATTAGCATAACATCTTGGGTTTGGGTTTAGGCTCTTAGACCTGCCAACCCGTTAGACCCAACCTGAAACTTACCCAACCCAACCTAATTGCCACCCCTACTTAATACTGTTTAAATACAGAGAGATTAAACGGAGAAAGGGGCATGCAAGAAATAAATAAAGGAACATGTGGCAGAAAAAAAATGTGATTCCAAAGCAAAATGGTAGTTGAATGCAAGTGGGAAATGATGTGTCAAGATTTGGTTGGTTGTACTATAGTTGAACCTAAAATTTTTTTTTTTTAATTCTTTACCCAATCACAAACTGCCACACATAATATTTACTGTTCATCAAGTAGTAAAGATAAAAAGAAATATTAAAGATGTTTATGCTCATCGGAGCATTCCCAATGGTAAAAAGGGTCTTAGGGGTGCCTCATAGGAGAGAGAAGGAAGGTTTTAATATAAAATTAATGTTAAAAGCTATGCTGTCAGGAACGGAGCGAAGCGCCAGGCGCTCGGTTTTTGCCTCACCGCCTCGACCGCCTAGGCGGCGCCCAGGCGGCGCCCTGATCAGACCCCTGACAGCAATCAGCATCACAGCAATACAGTCAATCAGCAATTCAGCATCACAGCAATACAGTTAACTGTATACAGTTATACTGTTTAACTTCAATTGAAAAAAGAAAAAGATTGAATTTGATTTGCAAAATTGAAAAATTTAAAGAAAAAATTGAATTTGATTAGGTTTGGGTTTGATTTAGGAATTAGGGCATGTAAGAAATTTAAAAAATTAGAAGAGATCAAGAAAAAGAAACAAATTTAGAAGAAGAAGAAGTGAAGAACTTACAAAGTTACAGTCTTACAGCAGCAGCAGCCGGAATAGAGAGAAGAGAGAAGAAGAAGCAGCAGCAGCAGCGAAGACAGCAGCAGCAGCAGCGAAGACAGCAGGCAGTGTTTAATTCTGGACATGGGCTTTTTCATTTTGGGCCGCTTGAGCGCCTCTATATTAACCGCCCTGCGCAGAGCGCTGCGCCTAGACGCCGCCCAGGCGCCTCGAAGCGTTTTAGGCGCTATTTTACCCAAGCGAAGCGGCCCCTTTCCGAAATAGCACCTAGGCGCCGCCCCTGACAGCATAGGTTAAAAGTGATTAGTAGTTTTAGAGTGATTAATGTTAAAAGGATTAATGGTTGGTTTTAAAATAAGTGTTAAAACTTAAGGTTTTACTTTTTCCAAAAAATATGGTGTATATTATGATAAAATTTAATTTTTAATTAGTTAAAAATTTCTACACGATACTTTTAATTCTTTGGCAAATTTGTCAATGAGTTAAAAGTATTTTACTTGAAAAATGTATTAAAAATTATCATTGGCAAGAGTAGGGGTGGGCAAAAAACCGGAAAACCGAACCGAAATAACCGGTCAAAAACTGGTCAAAACTGTGTTGACTAAGAACCGAAGGAAACCGAACCGAAACCGAACCAAACTGAGCACATTCAGTCCAGTTCCAGTTCCTGTTTATTTTGCTCGGTTTAAACCGAACCGAAATAAATAATTATTTTTAAAAAATAATAATATAAATATATAATATTCTTAAGTTGTATTGGACCCTTCATTTGTGTTGTTGGGTTTGTTTATTTGAGATGGACTGGACCCTTGTTGGACTATTATGTATTAGTTTGTTTTAAATGTTTTGTAATTTTGTTGATTTTTTAGTGTACTGTTGGGTTATTAAAGCCCAAACTATAAGCCCAAATTAAAGCCCAAACCGAAAACCGAACCGAATTGAATCGGTCCAATCCAGTCCAGTTCTATCAATAAATTTACAGTTCTTTAAACCGAACCGAACCGAATTAGTATGCACATTGCACAGTTCAGTTCCAATTTGGTGAGAAACTTGAACCGAACCGAACCGTGCCCACCCCTAGGCAAGAGTTTTTCACTAAATTTTTTTAAAAGTGATTTAAAACCTACTGTTGGGAATGCTCTCAAACAAACTAAAACTAACCTACACAAACTAAAACTAACCTACACACGTAATCATAGATAGATCTGTTTGAACAAACTATGTGAATGTGCACGCGTATGCGTGTGAAGAACGACGGACACAACTTATACTGTATTATGTGCTCAACAAAATGAGGGAAAAATTATCTCTTAAATCCGTATTGGGATGGTTAAAAAAAAAATGGCGGTCACAGCTTATGACATCTCTATAATATAAAAAGTAATTTTTTTTTCGTGACAAATTATTTGATTTTTACACATATTTAATAATTTAAACACGTGTTTGCATATTTAATAATTTAAACATGCACATGTTGTGCACGTGCTTTAGAATTATTTTAGTTTATTTAAGTTTTTTTTTTATTATTTAATTTTACAGTTGGTACACAGAAAGAGAAAATTATTTTAGGATTATTATGCATTCCCATTTGTACCCTTCTCATGTTATTGTAGTATAATAATTGTATAAGAACAAATTCAGAATCTAAATTACTAGATGTTTAAATATAATCAAAAAGTCAACAAAAGACATGTGGATAATTAATAGCGTGCCAAAAGAGGCTTCACAAACAAACCTCGAAAAAAAGGCGTCTTATAAAGTAGTACAGATGAACTATTTTTTTTCTATTAAAATCAATTTACTGTAATAATTTATCCAACTTGTGCATTTCCTAATTTGCTAATTAATTGCATCTACTATACATGAACATTTTAGTAGTCACTTCTAAGTTCTAAACATAAAAAAACATTTATATGGAGTGCGAATTTGTTCCACACTCTTTAAGAGTGCGGAACAGTACTCTTCCCCAGATCTTGCCACGTGGTTATATCAAAAAATAAAAATTTTGATTTTGATTTTTTTTTTAATATTAAGTAAGATTAATTAAAAACCTTATATTTTGTCTTTGGGCCTAAAACGCTGATTAAAAAACTAAAACACCTTATATATGGGTGTTGTTAACTCTAATGGGACCAGTTAAATTTTAAAAAAAAGAAAATTAGTAGTACATGGCAAAATCTGGTGGAGAGGGTTGTTCTAGAACAAATTCAAATTCCATTTATATGACAGCCCTAAGATGGATATATGTTGGTCATGACGGTGGAATTGTGGATGCACTTGTTCTAGTTATGACTTGTGACAATGTCTGGTTGGGCACGATATTAGCAAGTAGAAGGGAACATTAATTGTAACTCTAATTAATGGTCAAAAAACATACCATACACTGATACACTATCAATTTGCCACTCATAGAGTCATAGTGCTCTTCCCATAAGGCCACAATTCCACTTGAGATTAATGCATTCAACACGGGATGATTACTTGCTCAGTTGCCCCTAAGTCCTATCTTCCTAAGGTGATAACTGATAAGGACTTTTTTTTTTTTTTTTTTTTTGCTAAATTTGGTTATGAACAAAACTTTGACCAACACCATTAGCAATATTAAGTGATTAACTAACAGACACCAAAGATTGTGCTTAATATGTAATGCATCTGTGATGTATGATCTGCCCTCATTAGGTCACATTGTCACAACATATAAACTTTTCAGCCACATTGAGGCTTGGCATTCCTAGTTTAGAAAAATGTCTAGGACTATATCTAACATCGTGTGTGGCCATGGATATCAAATACAAAAAGACTATCAACATTAGGTGTCGTGAAAGGTCAATGTCACACGAAGTTGTACTTCAAAATTGATTCAACTTGTTCAGTGGTTTGGTTCACACACACAAATTATCTGACTACCAATGAAGCTCTTTACACCCAAAGGTGAAAGGTGCCCATGAAGTACTAAGCCAAACATGTCCCCCACACTTACTTTAAAGTGCATCAGTCCAGTAGGCATATTCGACTTGATGATAATTATTCGATTTTTATCACTGAAAATGTTTCATGCAAAATCCATCAGTTCTCTTTATTATACAGGAAATTAAAAAAAAAAAAAACAAAAAAAAACCCCGGACCATTTCATGCAAAATCCATCATTTCCCTTTTCTATTATGTGGTCGAAAATACAAGTATTCAGACTTTACCTCAAAAAAAGAAGAAAGAGTATTAACTATTAAGAGGTAAAATTTTGACTAAAGAATATTTGGTGTATAGAGTTGTAGACTTCACACATCCAAATTCAATGAACAATACATAGTTGAAGCCGTATCCATTTTGTTCAAGTCACAACACCAAATATTTTTGGAGCCGGCTATTGCCAAGGCCAAGACAACATTTGATTGTAAAGGCGTATTTTTTATTAGACTTATTTACCCTAAAATATATTATTAGTATATTTTTTCTCTCCATTTAATTTTTTTTTTAATAAAAAATAAATTTTATTGATAAAAAAAGAATTTTTTTTTTTTTTTTGATAGGTAAAATTTATTGATTTGAGTAACCAAAGAATATACAAAACTGAAACAGTATACAATTGTACTGTCAAATTGAGTCCCCTATAATATTGAACAGAAGCAAGCATTCACTGCTCTATTTATTGATAAAAAAAAAATTACACAAAACTAGAGGACAAACGCGATACAAACTGCGCTGAAAAATATTGCCTTACAAAATATATATATATATATTTTAAATCTCTTCTCACTTGAATCAAAATATTGCCTTGGCAACACCGGCTCCATATTTTTGGGCCCTTGTTTTGTTCCTAGAATATATGTTGCCAAGCACTGCACTAATTCACAAGGAAATTTTTTGTGGATGGTTAACTCAAGCTTTCAGTTTGATCTCGTGTCCAAAACTCAAAATCATATCTAAAGCAACATATGGCCAGAAATTTGTAGTTAGATTGAGACTTCAGATCTCTAATTATCTAAACAGTAATATTTTGATCCATAGCTTTAATTAGGATTACTCAGTCCTACCGTAACACCTCGTGACAAATTGTATCAACACCATATTTATTGTGTTCCAAGAAAATGTCTAATGTGAAAAAAGCTGACCACTTTCAAAGAACATGAATCAACCGCATGGAAATAAATCTCATACAACAATACAACATCATCATTTTTTCCAAGTTAGATGAGAAGTACATTATCAAGTAAAAAAAAAAAAAAAAAAACCCGGACTTTGTGGAGAATTGGTGCATTGTTTAAGCAATTAGGCAATAATAAGTGGGCAACTAAATGTGGTTAGTCTACACTCACACATTTATATCAGAACCATTCACCATACAAAATGCAAAAGATTCCAGGATTTGGTAATGTCCCTTAAAAATGTCACGAACCAAACACATTCCCATGAATATATTGTATCTCAAAATGATTGAAGTTTTCTTGTTTGGTTTGAGAGGAGGATATTCACTGGAATATTTATGTTAGGTAGCAAGTAGCATTACACCATGGCAATCTTATGTATCAGAGAAAATATCGGTATGATTTCGGGATATTTATTGTCCTGATGATGAGCTGTGAACCTATGTGTAAATAGCATCCAACGCCTACAAAAATAAAAACAAAGAAATAAATAAATTAATCAAAATCCCAAAATTACAAATATCTTTGTTGAATTTCTTTCTTTCATTTCGGTGTGTGGTTTTCGCTCTCTCTTCGCATCGCCCCATTATCTATCTTCTCTTCTTCTTCTTCTCAACCAACTCTCTTTCTTCAACAATCTCTTGCTAATTTGTTCTTCTTTCAATCTTTAAACAAACCCTCATTCAATCAAAATTAAATTTTCTAAACTTATTTTCTTGATTCAGAACTTCGAAACAAATCTTCAATTCTCTTCTCAACTATCTAAAACCACTCAGAAATCTCGAGTTCTACTTCGCGCGCTGTTGTTAAAACTTCTCGAATTCTCTTTACTATTTCTTCTATGTTGATTCGATTGATTAAATGAGATTTTTCTGTTTCGATGCTTCATAAGAGAAATGGCTTTGGCTTGTTCCATGTCAGGTGAATTTTATCGCCAACTTTTTTAGAATTTTATTTAAGTTTAAAAAGATTGTTATTCTTATTCTTCTTCTTCTTCTTGTATATGGAATTCGAGTGAGTTTGTTAAAGAAGAAGAAGGAGAGAGAGAGTTTGAACTTTCAAGTGTTCTAATTCTGTGAATATGTTGGAATTTTGTAGTTTCTATAGAATGCTTAAACCTATGTAAGCTAGCAAAAGGAGATGGAAATGGACATGGAAAATATGAGTGTAGTGTTCTATCTTGTGCGTGGAAAGCGCCTAGAGCATTAACTGGGTTTCTAGCGAGTACTACTCATGCTCACTGTTCTGCTTCTTTGTTTGTTGGTTCAACTCGGGGAAAAAGTCAGTTGAAATCTGTGAGTTCTTAGACACTATATAGATTTAAATTTTGTTTGGTAGATATATTTTCTGAAATTGTTGTCATTTACACTCTCACCTTTAAAGTGGCAACTTATTTTCTCGAATTCTTGCATTTTACTATGAAAACTATGATTAATAGCATATTTTTTTTGGAGTTTATAGGGTTTGAAAATATAAATTTGATAGTTTTCTTACAAGTTGTTTCTGACAAAAAAACCAACTATATGTAAGGCATTTTAGTTATAGGGTAGCTTATGGAAAGTTGGAAAAATAAAAGAACATGGGTTTCATTTGGGCAAGCTGCCGTCAGCAGTTGATGCTTATGTCTCAATATGGGCCTCAATTTGAGTCTTTTGGTTAGAGGCTTAAGCCGATTTAGGTACATCCTTCCCTAAATTTTTAAGTTAAAGACAATGTTCTACACCTCAACGTGTTCCCTTTTTATCTTAGAGGCACACATCTTAATACAATGATTGTTATGTGAAATACAGAATATTTGGTAAAAGTGGATTGCATAAATGTCATCTATTTGTTAGAGATTGCGTTTTACTGATTCCTGAGGAACTGTAGATGCATATACATTGGGACATGCTTATTTTTGCAGGTTCTACAGTTCTTATATTACCTAAGTACTCCACTACATATCTCCAACAACTTAAGCTTCCTTCTATTTAAAATATTTTCACCAGGCAAGAAAATTTGAACAGACACACACTAAAAGGCAAGAAAAAAAGAATCAACTGCAAGGACAAGGACTCATCCCCTTTTAGTCTTTACAATGAAAGACATTCGGGTGTTTGGTATATGTATGACATATTAAGTATAGCCTTACCTAAAATAAAACATATATGATCATGTTATATATCTATGTTTTACTAATCTCAGTTGTGGGAGATTCAGCTTGAAGTATAAGCGGATTTTGAGGGGTAGTTACTGACTTTGGCAGCCTTCTCAACCTACTCTAGTTATCAATCTATGTTTGAGAAAATTTCTATATACTACTAAACAAATGCTTTAGATGCGTGCAGAGACTTCACTGTATCTCTTACTCGCATTTAGCAGAACAAGTCATGAGTTAATGACATCTATTGTTTGTGCTAATGTTCTTTGACAGTCTTGCGATAATTGTGGATCCCTTGAGGTGGGTGAATGCTTTATCACAGAAGTTGGGGATTCTGCACTTCCGTTGAGGTTTTCCAGAGCCAGTAGACATCATTTTGCTCGTAGAAGATGGAAGTTGTATTGCTCGTCCCCTTCTACATCAGACTACACTGATCCAATTTCTCCTGAAAGGCTGTGGGAGGTATGGCGTGACATCCTTCAATTTGAAGATGAATCTTTTTCGTATCCCACTGTATAAATTCCACTTTTGTTGTTTCCAATTGACAATCTTGTTTATTAAGTTAAAATTTGAATATTTTGTCAGGATCTTAAACCAGCTATTTTATATCTTTCACCCCAAGATTTGCAATTGGTCCATAGTGCTTTGAAGGTAATTAACACCAGTACTCCCAGCTCTTTGGTTTCTACTATCAAATGTTTGTTTATGTTTGGTTTTATTTGATTTTCCTGTTTTCCGTTGTACATCCCCCCCCCCCCCCCCCCCCCCCCCCCCTTCCTTTTCCCCCTCTATAGGCTCAGGTGTACTTGCTTTGATAATAGTAGTTAATATTATGCAGATATGTTTTAGCTTATTTGGATGTTTATTTTTGCAACTTGTCTAAGGTGATTATAAATATTGACTGTAAATTTTTTGTTTGTTCAGCTGGCTTTTGAGGCTCATGATGGTCAGAGAAGGCGTAGTGGAGAGCCTTTTATCATTCACCCGGTTGAAGTTGCTCGTATTCTTGGAGAACTTGTCAGTAGATATTCTATGATTCATGAATTTTTTGTTGTTGTCATTGTTGGATTCTCAAGAACTTCAATTATAAACTATATGTTCCTTTTGTATTAAAAGTTATATGATTGTTTTTGTTTTTCAATGATGTGGCTTGACCAATGACTTCTTTAGGAATTGGATTGGGAGTCAATTGCTGCTGGACTATTGCATGACACAGTGGAAGACACAGATGTTGTTACTTTTGAAAGAATTGAAAAGGAGTTTGGTGTTACGGTTCGCCGCATTGTAGAAGGAGAGACAAAGGTGCTATTCTTATTTATTGGTGGTTGCAAAGGTCCAAATGTCTATGTTTTCTTGGCTCTGCTTTTAAACAGGAATGTCTAGGTTGGTTGGGAAGAACCTCATATTTGTTCTTTTTCTTTTAACATGAAGGTATCCAAGCTTGGTAAACTGCAATGTAGCAATGCGAACAGTTCAGTCCAAGATGTTAAAGCTGATGACCTGCGGCAGATGTTTCTTGCCATGACAGAAGAGGTGTCTTTTTTTATTCATACCATGGATCATATATGAAACTGCGTGGATTTTATTTTTTGATAGTCTCATTTTCACTAAGCTAGCCTTATAATTTTCCAGGTCCGAGTTATCATTGTCAAATTAGCTGACAGATTGCATAACATGCGTACTCTCTCACATATGCCTCACCATAAGCAGGTACTTCCTTTCTTGCAAATTTCATTGTGTTTCTAAGGATTTCGTCTTTCTTCTTTGCCATTATTTTTAGTGTGTTTCTTTTTAATATGCAGTCTAGCATTGCGTGCGAGACATTGCAAGTCTTTGCCCCTTTAGCAAAGTTACTAGGAATGTACCAGATCAAGGTATGCACCTATACTTCAGGTCATCCATCCTAGTTCCTACTATCTGATTATGAGTTTTTTTTCAGACCAAATATTTTATGGTTAGACTACTTTAAAGTCCTCTATTTGTATATGATGGTGCCTCTGTTTTTAAAAGACTTACTCTTAGATGTGTATATGATCCTTTTGCAGTCGGAGCTAGAGAATCTTTCTTTGATGTATACAAATGCTTATGAATATGCTAAAGTCAAGAGGAGAGTTGCAGAGCTCTATAAGGAGCATGAAAAGGATCTTATAGAGGTACTATCTATCTCTTGTTAAACAGAAAAAAAAAAAAAAAAAGAGAAAAAAAAGAGCAGCAACCTATCAGATATTTTGCAATCTCTGATACGATTTTCTTTCTGCTTTCCAATATTCTATCTTTTCCAGGCAAAGAAAATTTTAGTGAAAAAAATCGAGGATGATCAATTTTTAGACCTTGTGACGGTAAAAACAGAAGTTCATTCTATTTGCAAAGAACCGTACAGGTACCATTATATATTTGTTTCATCGAAATATTTTCTATTCCACGACATTGCAAAGACATTTTGGTGGAATCATGGTTACAAAAGATAATTTTAATTCAACAGTACAGCATAATATATAGCTTAATTTTCTTGGAATATTGTTTCATCGAAATCTTTTCTATTCCACTACATATTTAAGACATTTTGGTGGAATCATGGTTACAAAAGATAATTTTAATTCAACAGTACAGCATAATATATAGCTTACTATATTAGATCGTCGAACAAAATCAGACAACATCAGGTTTGATTACCTTAGGGGTCATGAACCTGCTCTTCAAACAAAAGTCTTCTAGAATAAGAGCAATTGAAAACTCAAAGTACCCTCTTAATCTGCATTGAATATAGTTGGGCATAATGACGCCGAGCAACATGGGGTCACCTCTCAGTAGCTCTTTTTCACTTCAGTTTTGTATTTGAATCTCATTATCTGTCTAGTTTAGTAGCCCATTCATTCTTGATTGAAAAACTTCTATTGCATTTTGAGTTGATAACATGATAATATAAGTTGTGTTATCCAATACTTATTGTTATTGGTTGTTTCAGTATTTACAAAGCTGCTCAAAAATCTAAAGGCTCAATAAATGAGGTCAATCAAATCACACAGGTCTGCTTTCGGTCTTTTCTTGAGATATTAGTGTTGGATTACGTGTACCCATTATATTGATTTTAATTATCGCATGATATGCTTCTAATGAAAATATTATCTTCATATGCCAGCTTCGTATCATTGTAAAACCAAAACCATGTATCGGTGTTGGACCTTTATGTAGTGCACAGCAGGTAGGTCATGTCTTTGGCATACTAATCAGACATAGTATGTACAATTATGTTATGTTTACCATATGTCTCTACCATGTTGAATGCAGATCTGCTACCATATTCTTGGGCTTGTGCATGAAATATGGACGCCCATTCCTCGAACGGTGCGTATTGGTTACATTATCCTATTATTGAAATCGTAATACATGTGAAAAGTTAAAATTAATCTGTTATAAACAGATGAAGGACTACATTGCAACTCCGAAGCCTAACGGCTATCAGAGTCTTCATACCACAGTTATACCATTTCTGTACGAGAGCATGTTTAGGTTGGAAGTTCAGGTGACTAAGTGGATGTTAATTTTGTTCTTCTTTTAATCACTTAGTTCACATTCTCATCTACTGTTACTATGGGTATTTATCTTAGTTGTTTTTTGTCAGATAAGGACTGAAGAAATGAATCTGATAGCCGAAAGAGGCATTGCTGCACACTACAGTGGCAGAATATTTGCTACTGATTTAGTAGGACACATCATGGCCAAAGGAAGAAACATGAGAGGAAAATCAGTCTGCCTAAATGATGCAAACATTGCTCTCAGGGTATTTGATCTTCCGTGCTTCGTAACTTCAAATACTGCATGATCGTTGTTGGAATATTCTGACGAATCTCTCAAGTCTCCTTTTTTATTCATAGATGAAGTGTCTTTTGTAGATTGGCTGGCTCAACGCTATTAGAGAATGGCAAGAGGAGTTTGTTGGGAACATGAGTTCTAGAGAATTTGTGGAGACCATCACAAGAGACCTGTTGGGGAGTCGTGTCTTTGTGTTTACCCCAAAAGGAGAGGTGAATGTCATGCACACTTTTATAAAAACTCCATACCATTTTGTTTCTCCTTATCTTTTTCTCCTCATCTGATACAGATTAAAAACCTACCCAAGGGGGCTACCGTGATTGACTATGCTTATATGATACACACTGAAATTGGAAACAAAATGGTGGCTGCAAAGGTTTTATTTTCTCTCCTCAAAGTCACTCCTGCAAGTCTTCTCATGATAAAAAACAATATATGATGTATTTTCTTATTTTTATTTTTTTTCTGTTGCAGGTTAATGGTAATCTTGTTTCTCCAACCCATGTTCTAGCAAATGCTGAAGTTGTGGAGATAGTTACATACAATGTTAGTGACCCACTCTGTTTATTCATCTCTCTCAGCTATGTTTTCATATGAATGCTACTTCCCTTTCTCTTGTACGTATCAAATATATGATATGTGAGATTCTGTTTGCAAGTATATGCTATCATTACCAGTAAAGCCATATCTGAGTTATCTCAGATGGCTAGGATCATCTGAATGTATTTTCTTCATTATATCTTGGCAATGATAAGTTTTAATATGCAAGATTAGTTCTTCAAAAGAAAAAAAAACATTGTGTTGTGGTTATGCCTAATTTAAATCAGAATTGTTGAGATGTTTGAGTTGAACTATTTATATATTCTGTTTATACTATGCGAATTCTGCACTGAAAACCATTTTTAAATATTACTTAGACGAAAAAGAAATTTTTGTGTTTATCTTGGGTAAACTCAAGTCATAATTAATGGATCAATTATGCGTATTTGAAAATAAGAGAAAGGCCAAATGGTGTGGCTCCAGGTAGAACTTTATGGATGAAGCGCATTTCCATCCTCAAAATGGGTTTTATCAATGATGATGATTCTGTTTTGCCGTCTATTCAGGGTAATGGGATTCACTACAAAATACATCACTATTGGGTTTAAATAGTGCTTTTATGTGACTTATTATCATTATGAGATGTTAGTTTTCCATTTTGATTCTGCATGAACATCTTGTGCTTGTCCACTTCCTGAAGTTATACACTTATACTGCATTCTTGTGATAAATCAGCTTCCTTGGTCAGGTAATATCTGAGACTTATTTACTCATCCTCTGCATGTTTTCTTTCTAGGCACTCTCAAGTAAATCCGCTTTTCAAAGACATCAACACTGGTTGGAACATGCTAGGACTCGAAGTGCCCGACACAAAATTATGAAAGTATGTCTTTCTTAAGCTAAAATGTTGTTTTTTTAACCATTTCATGTTAATTAACCAATATCTTTTATTGGTCTAGTTTTTGAAAGAGCAAGCTGCTCTATCTGCTACTGAAATAACGGCAGATGCTGTTAGTAACTTTGTTGCGGATGTTGAGGAGGAGAGTGAATTGGAACCGTTATTGGATTCTCCGAAAGAGAATGAAAATTGGCTGCAGAGAATTTTCATGAATGTTACAGAATTTTCAAGTTCGAAGAAAAGCCAGGGAGACATCATCCAAGATCAAAACGGTAGAGTTAGTCCTCCCAAGATCAATGGAAATCATAACAAACTTGTGAAACATATGAGTTTGAGAGCTCATGGGGAGTCGCTGTCTCAGGGTAATGGTATTGCAAAGTTATTACATGCTAACATTCCAGTGTACAAGGAAGTGCTGCCTGGTCTGGATAGCTGGCAAGCCAGCAAGGTAGCATCTTGGCATAATCTTGAAGGGCACTCAGTCCAGTGGTTCAGTGTAGTATGTATAGATCGAAGAGGTGAGAATCAAGTTATTTATTATACTCTTATGCTACTGTTTTCTTAATTCGGTTGACTGGAATAGTGGATATCAAATGCAGCGCTTTTTTACCCTTAACGGAAGGCACTAAGCTTTCTTTTGGCATTTGGGGATTTTGGTACACATGCATTGTGCCTGGGAACTATTTATGAACATTTTGTTGGAGCTATTGTTACATCTCTTTCTTTTTCTAATCAAAATAGTAATTAGGAATTGTTTCCAGTCTTTTGCTTAATATTCCTCAGGAAATAATTTTCTTGTATTATGGATGTTGGTGTTTTTGCTTGTGGTATATTTATAATCTGCTACTACTATTTTCAGGTATGTTGACAGAGGTTACGTCAGCATTAACAGCTGCGGGAATAACAATTTGTTCGTGTGTGGTGAGTAACGACTGTATCATAACTTAACTTTAGGGAAATGCCTTATTCTTGTGTTGAAATTATGAATTGCCTATTCTTATATATAATCATTTCTCTAATGAGCAGGCAGAGATAGATAGAAGAAAAGGAATGGGAGTAATGATATTTCACATCGAAGGTAGCCAGGACAGTCTGGTATGTTAATCTACTCTTATCTTGTTCATTGGTTAACTTTAATGTATTCCAGAGTTACTATGTACACCCTCCATTAGATGCTCCAAAGAAAATGTCAGTCTCGGGTATGTGTAACTTTATAGTATAAGAAGCCAATTAAGAGAACTATTTAGATGACAATAATAAATTGGGACTTGGGAGTATGAGTTTACACAACCAGACTAAGTAAAAGGTTGTATACCATATACTTTTGGCGGTCAAGAAAGCAGCATAGTAATGTAAGGAATACCAAATTCAGCCCAAATTAACTCTGCATTATCTGATGTAAGAACTTAATTCATCCTCAGGTAAAGGCCTGTTCGAGCATAGATCTGATCCTTGGTGTTCTGACTTGGTCTGTGGGTTGTAGCTGGCCGAGCTCATCAGATAATCAGCATCTTCTTGAATGTTAATAAAATGCCAGAGCCATCTTGTCCTCTCAGAGCTTCGGACATGTGGGCTATAAATTTTGTCCCTTGAGGAATTTACAGCTATTCGATACATAGATTACATCATTAGGTGTCCTAAGATGTTTACATTTATTTGTTGGAAACACAGAGAAATAAATCAGCAGCTAATAGAGCGGTTCTGTTTAGTAAAGGGAATGTATATAGAGAAAAAGAGTGACACAGTGAGTGCTTGTAAGTATACCTGACCATAGGTTTTTGGTTATTTTAGGATTATAGCTGCTCTTCCATGCAAGGGCTGGATAGTTAAATGTATTATACAAATGGTTGTAAAAGGATACTATATATGTATGCTACTTTTGATGTGAAAATAATTGCTTTAGAATATTTCATTTTGTATTTTCTATCTGTAGTTTCTAATCAATTGTTAGTACAAGAATCCACTGCTAATATTTCATATCATTGAGCCTCTTTAACATTTATAGTTATATATGATCATGTTTGGTACTGCTGACGGCTGATCATGTGGCTCAGTAACCAATACAAGTAATTTCCATGGGCGATTGGCTAATAGATATTGTCATAGAATGATCTCTTCAAATGATAAGACCTTAGTGACATTGCTCGAGAAATGGGCTGTGCAGATTGTTTGCTTGGGAGATGGGATAATTATCTGGAAGAACCTTGTAGATATGGTTCGAGAAGAAACTTCAGAAGTTCAGATCCACCCTAGCATGGAATCCCAATGGATAATCTTTTGTAGGTTACAGATTAGATGGACTAGAAATAGGATTGATCATAAATATATATTATCAGATGGTAGATCTTATGCATTTATTTTTTGAACTTATTTGATCATGGGGAAGATTACAATTGAGAATCACTACGATGATACATTATTGGAAGATGATTACCAAAGAGAAGACACAGTAGTGCCACTGCCAACAGTGACCACAACCAAAATTCTGGCCTGCTTGAAACCAAGAATGGAGGACATATCAATTTGAATCCAGTTTCCTTATCCATACTCAAGGAACTCAAGTTATTGAAACCACCTTCAAATTGAGCCTCTTTGCTAGTTTCTTTATCATTCTTCTTTCTAAGAATCTGTATGCGCTCACTATATTTCAACAATGACAACTCTTCTTCTATTGACTCTGTTGGCCATACTGCCTCTGAATTTGATTCAATGGAAGAGTCATGAGTACCTTCCGAGTCTTCTCTTTCTCCCTCCATTTCGTCGTCTTCGTCAGAATATCCTACTTCTTCAGGGGGCACAGATATTATGTCTCCCAAAATAGCATCATTAACATGTGTAACCTCAGATTGATCACCCTCTGCGATTGTTGAAGTCAAGTCAGAAAGATTTTTCTTTATGCTATCATCTACAAGAACGCCTTCATTAGTGTCTAATGGTGAAATTTCTCCAATACATGTAAGGATGCCTCCATTCTCCGTCTTATCAACAATGTCTGAAGTCCAGAGACTCTCAACCTTTAAATTTCCAGATTCAAGGCTTTGGTCTTCACAGGTGAAGATTTCTTTCTCGACATCATCTTCCATAGCCGATACCTCGTCCTGAACAGCGTCAATAGTATGGAGTTAATTTATGCAGTATACCACAAGATAACTAGTGAAAACAGCAGTGATATTACATTACCTCGATAGGAGCTTCAGTTGTCTCTGTCTCAGAATGGTTATCAATCTGGATTGGAGTGACCTTTAGTAGACATACTTCCTCCGAGTTTGAGCCAATGCAAGAGTCGAGGGTACCTTCTGTACCTTTTATTTCGCTTTCCGTTTTATCTTCTGCGCCATCATATTCTTCTACTACTTTAAGTGGCACTAACAGATTTTCTTTAGAAATCACATCACTAACATGTGTAATCTCAGGTAGACCACCCTCTTTATTTATTGAGACTGCTCCTCTAGAGTCGGATCGATCTTCCACTTCTATGCTATATATTAGTAAGCCTTTGTCAATATCCAATGATGGAATTTCTTCAGAATTTTCGGGAAAAATTCCATCCTTAATCATATTTATATCATCAGTCCAAAGGTTCTCATCCTTCGAATTTCCAGATTCGTCTTTGTGATCTTCACAGATGGACACGTTTTCCTCCACATTATCAGTAGTAGTTGATGTCTCTTCCTGAACAACATAAACATTATCGAATTAGTTTATAATGTCTTCTATAGAAAAGTACAGTAAACCAGTAGGAGATTATATGCACATTACCATGATCATAATTCCAGCCGTTTCAGTCTTAAAATGATCATCAACCTGGGTTGAAATGGCCTCTGATCCCTCATGTCCAATACTGCTGCTGCTTCAAGTACAAAGAATTATGTTAATTACACGAGTTCAAAACAGATATTACAGACTAAAGACTGTACTAGTGTTTTCTATTAGTTCTGTACCTTTGATGAGATTCTACTACTGATGGGGATGAAAGTTGAAGAACAGAACAAAGCACTTTGCTTCCTACTTCTTCACTGCAGCTGTAGTTGCCAGTGTGGTTGCTAGTCTTAACCATATCAATATCATCCAACGCATTTGAGTTTCCAGACTCAATCATTTTACTTTCACAGGTGGAGATCTGTTCCTCAACATCGACTTCAATAGTTGATATTTCTTCCTGGACAACATCACCATAATGGTGTCAATTAACAAGCCTTCTACAAGAAAACTAATAGAATCAACAGAGAAAACAAATAGCAAATTACCATTTTCGTGGTTTCAACTGTAGTAGTCTCCAAATGACAATCAATCTCGGTCGAAGAGACCTTGGATGCATCATGTTCAATACTGCTGCTGCTGTTACTGCAAAGAAACATGTTATTTAGTTGAAATTCGATACAGGAAAAAGTCATGTAGCATGAGCAAGTGTTTCATATATCTTTTCTACCTGTTATGAGACTCGACTGGCAGAGATGAAATTTGAAGAAGAGAACGAAGCCCTTGGCTTTCTTTTTCTTTAATGGCGGTATTTATTTTCTGTGTTGGACTAGGGGGACCTGAACCTTCCAAGTTAATTTTTGTATCAGGTTTTTTCTTGCTGGTTTTGTTCTTGATCAAACTTGCAGCAGCAAAAGCTCCAGCCAAAACCAAAACTCCTGCAATCCCACCAACACCACCCACAACTATCTTCTGTCTTCTTTGATTACTAGTGTTGCTGCTTTTGATTTCCTCCATTATATTCAGTTTGGTGTTTGAGACAGAGAAGATGGTATTGGTGAGAATCTTGGTTGATAGGAGTGTGAAACTGAGAAGCGGACAGCCTAGGTATAGTCGCTACTTAAATGGCATCTTTTGTGTTGAGTGAACACTAAAACAAGTATTGGTTTAGAAATATAAGGGAACTGAATCTTTGCATTGACCTGAATGGTTGGACTAAATCAAAATCACACAATGTTTCACGTTTGATGATGTTGCATAATTTTTTTGATCGTTTTTTAAACAAACTTGTCTTTGGGGTCAGATTAGATGTCTTTATTGTGTTATTTGTTTAATTAAATGAGTGAGGGACATTTGGACTGGAGTAAGACTGTAAGAGGAGCTATGGTGGCTATTCTGTTTCAGGATTCTTGAATCTTGCTCTCAGGTATAGTGGTATGGACTATGGACTAATTAGATGGTCTTGTATTCTCTGTTTTTATTTTCCAAATTCTTAAGTTCCATTGATAGCACAACTGCTGAATTGCACAAGAAAACAAAAAAAAAAAATTATTCCGATTTATCAAATCCTTCAAATCTTGCTACCACTTGTAATATTGAGTAATTGACTCAAATGCTACTGTCTCAATTTCAACTCTTCGTTTTTGAAGTCATGTTCAAATATGGCATTCCAACGTTCAAAGTTGGAACATGCACATATGTCACAAAATTTTGTTTCGTACACTACATGATTGACTACCTCGACATATTAATTAGTCATTAGTGTATGTTTGTTGGTGGATTTTTTTGACGAGACATTACATTTAGACCAATGATAGGCTGCCCAAAGCAAAATCAAACCTTCAATCAAGTCATTTTGTTATATTTCACAAGGGTGGGGTTCCAAGAATTCATGAAATGTTTGACTCAATTTTGACTCAATCCTATTTAGGATACTTGTACATATTGGATTGGCATGGTTTTTTAGGATGATTGTTAATTTATCATAATCTGAATTTTCTAACCCTAGAAAAATCATATTACAAATTAATGTAATGTATTGTGGAACGTTCATTTTTATTGTTGAATTTAATATTATATTTGATGGGTTTAAATATATTCAAATGAGCTGATTTTTTTATATAGTAAATCTTTATAGTAAAGAGATCATATCTACCAAAAATTATGTCAATCCAATATGTACAAGTACCCTAAATAGGATTGAGTCAAAATTGAGTCAAACATTTTCTGAGTCCCTGGAACCCCTCCTATTTCACAATAGACTTGCGCAGTTTGTAGCATTTTTGTCCTTTACTTTTGTGTAATTCTTTAAATTTTTATTTAGGCTGTGTTTGGTTCGTGGAATTAAAATTCTAGAAAAATAAAGGATATTAATAGAAAGAAGATGATGATAATATGATATAAAGAGAGATAGAAGAAGGAGATTTGAGGCAGAGAAACGCATAATTCTGGTGAAGATTAAACACTTGACGGTATTCTACTATCAATTATGGAAACTGGTTTCCTTATTTCAGGTATGGAAACCAAATTCCCTTAAGTTACACATCACCGGAATCTGCTTTCCAATTTCACTCTAAAATCTAATGATTTTGTGCCTAAAATTAGTGATTTTCCTGAAACTTAGATTCTAGCGAACCAAACGTACCCATATAATTTTATTTTCTCTTATAACATCACACATTCACACTCACTCAAAATTTTCCAAGAGTCCTTACCTTTTGCTTCAGTAAATTTTCATCCTAGAGTTCTTATCGGACCAAAAAAATGATAGGAGATGCGACCGGCTAAAAATGTATCGCAGCCCATTGCCTAGTGTCCATCTGGCCCAAGAGAAATTGGACTCGCTGTCAAAGTAAAACAAATACCCATTTATCAGATCCGGTCCATTAACTTGTGGACTTGCCTAACCGGCTAACCCTAGAGCCCAAAAGGATACATTTAGTAATTTTGGTCTATTATCAAGGGTAAAGTAATAATTTAATGAAAACCCTAACCCTAGACCAGTTAATGTTAACCTATTAAAACCCCCTTTTCCAATTCGTTATGCGTCTCTCGATCTCTCTTCTTCCCGGCATGTTCTTGTACTACGATTCAATTAACTTTTCTTTGATGTTAGATTTTCATTTTATTTTATAAATTTATATAGATTTGAATGCTTTGTTAATCGAATGGTGTTTTTTATTTTTCGAGTTTGCTTAGCAGTTTGCGATGATGATATTTGTTAATACCCAGCTCATTACGAGACCTTTCTTTGTGATTGGTCGAAGAAAAAGATTTTCCTTTTAACACATTATCTGAGCAAATTCTTACTTCGATTTTTTTGTGTGTGTGTTTGTTTTTCTTGTTTATGATTTTGTATTTTTTTTGGATATTGTTATTGATAATGGTTCCCTGTGATGTTTCAAACCATGCTAATACCGAGACTCATCATTGATGAATATCTTATTTTAATTTCTGAGGGAACCTTATCAAAAAATTAATCTTCATATTTTGCTGTTTCTGTTGATTAAAATCAAGTTCATTATGCACATTGGTTTGATTTTGTTATCTGTTTGGTGTGTCATACGAATTTCGCTATTAAACAAACCAACAAGAGTACAGGTTTCATTCTATCATTTGATTATGAAATATTAGGTGACTTACCCAACATAAGAAAAAAAATTGTTCGATTGCTTTTTGAGTTGGGAAAATAGAGAATTCTGTTGATTAATCATAATGATCGCTCTTTCTGGCAAGCCATATTCTCGGGGTTTATTTTTTGATGTCAATGATTTTGGTTTACTTTTTATCGGGGTGCTGTTTGCATAAGTTCTTTTGTCTAATTGTATGTGTTTAAAATTTGTGCTTGTGTTTTCCATGGTTCTACTATAGAACTTCTACACTTCTACCTGACCAACAGAAATATAGAATATACTCTTACCGGTTTGATAACCGGTTTGCCGTGGCGAATAGCTGATTCTCCGCGTTTCACCGGTTTTTTTGATGTTTGATAAAATTTCGGAGAATTTGGCGTATTTGGAGTCAACTATCTATACACTTGATTTTTTGGTCAAAATACACCCATTCACCAAAAAAACTCGGCCAATTCACCATTTTTTCGCCCACCCAAATAGGTGTTTTTTCATTCACCGTGAATTCGCCAAAGATTATTCGCCAGACTATATAACATTAAAAAAAAAAAAACACAACCGAAAACTCTATATAACATTAGAGAGAGAGATCGAGTTTTCGGTTGTGTTTTTTTTTTTTTTATGTTATATAGTTTGGCGAATTCACGGTGAATGAAAAAACACCTATTTGGGTGGGCGAAAAAATGGTGGATTGGCCGAGTTTTTTTTGTGAATGGGTGTATTTTGACCAAAAAATTCGGTGTATAGATAGTTGACTCCAAATACGCCAAATTCTCCGAAACTTTATCAAACATCAAAAAAACCGGTGAAACGCGGAGAATCAGCTATTCGCCACAGCGAACCGGTTATCAAACAGGCCCTAAAATCTATACGTGGACTTGGGAGATTGGATGTAAAATTAAAATATCTTGACTGTGTATAATTAAGAAAAGCTAAATGAAGTTAGTTTTGCCTGTTTCAAAGATCAATCAATTCAATAGAGCTTGCCATCTTTTAGCTTCACCAGCATATGGAAGTGTTGGAATGATAAATCCTTTTTATCTTGGGTAATATCCCAAAAAAGCCTCAATGTTTAGGTGCCTCTTCCCCAATAGGCCCTGACATGAGGTTATTTTCTCAAACAAGCCCTCTGACCCACCACATTACCTTTTACAATTTTTGTGAGATCATTATACCTTTCATACTAAAAAGAAAAGAAAAAAAAACAGAATAAGACAAATAAAAAAGGGAAATTTCTTAAAAAACCACCACCTTTAGGTGCTTCTTCCCAAATAGCCACTCATGAGTGCTAATTTTCCCAAATAGCCACCTTACCCCACTTGCCTACTTTTTCTTTACAATTATACCCTTCTGTACATCTGTTGCTCTTGTCTCCATCAAATCAACTTTTTGGTTGAAAAGAAAAGATTCCTTTATTGCATTTAAGTTTTAGATAAGGACATTAAATCAAAATTAGCCGTTGGATTGGAAACAATAGATCCCTACCGTTGGATTTTCTAATTAATGTACTGCACATACAACCACGTCATCTTCATCTCTTCTCTTCTTCTACTTTTTCGATTTTTCTCTGAACCTTAACATTGTTTGTTCTCCCTTTGCTCTGCACCTTCTTCTACACTATTCTTCTCCCCAACCTTAAACACACAAACATTGTACTTCTTCACACCCAAAATGCCACCAAAGAAAAAGGCAAAATCGAAAGCTCTAATTGCAAATGAAGTCCAGATGAACAGTAAATTAGGTAAGTAAGCTTTAAATGTTCTTAAATTTGCAGATTTCAATGTTTGGACAATAAAGTAGGTGTTGTTGTTTGGCTTTGAATGCAGTAGGTGTCGTTGATTTGTGTAAGCATTTTAACATATGTTTTGTTCTGTTTTATGACAAAAATGTGGTGAAGGTGTTGGCGATTTAAAGATGGTATCTCATGAAAAGATAGAATCTTTATAAAGATACCATCTTTATGAACCCTAACCTTCATAAAGATGGAATCTTTGATAAAGATTGTGTTTTTATGAAATCCCAACCTCATAAAAGTTGTATCTTTAGCAAACTCACATCCTCATAATTTAGAGACAAGCTAACATAAATGGTGCTGTGATTTTGATTGTTGTTCATTATCAGTTTACTGGTGCACATCTGAGGTCAATGTCACTTTGTTTTAAAAGTAAACTATAACTTATATTCAATTAAAGGCTAAATAAAAGTATACTATCCGACTTGTTAGTTACGTTTAGCCGATATGTTTTAATATTTTGCATGAAATTGTGGTTTCAGGTAGCACTATCAATGTTGTGTTTCGCTATGGTGGTCAGGTTGAGACTAATGTAGATGGATTGTTATCATACAAGAATGGTGACACAAAAATAACAGTTTTGGAGTTGAAGGCACCATATGAAGAGTTTATGGAGATGGTTGAAGATATGACTCATACACAAAGACACAATTTTTTAATTCAAGCTGTCGTCAATGACAGTCCACGCAGCATCCCTGCTCAATATGACTATGATCAATTGATATTGGGGATTGTTGCTGCCAAGAACTTATACGTCATGTCTGTTTGGATAGTAGGAGATTTGAAATCAATGAATGGGGAATCAAGCTCCAAAACACAGAAAAATGTGAAAGGAAAGGATAAAGTAATTGAGGAAGAAAAAGGTAAAGGAAAAACTGGATTGAAAAAAAACCTTTTCCCAGAACCTACCCCTCCAACAGATTGGGGTAATCAACCTGATTATTCAGATTTTTCCACACCTGTAAAGCAAGGTTGTATTTCTTCCCAATATCTCCTAGACCCTGCATCAGCACAGAAGAGCCATGTTATCTTCTCAAAGGGGTATGGGAATGAACAACAACCTCTTGTATTGGATACCCCACCTGGGACTTATCCCCAAGCTGTTATAACAACTTCCCCTCCTGCTTCTTCTAGAGTTTCATCTAGAAGTGAATCTCCATTGGTGGCTAATGTTGTGCAAATTGGAGCTGATAATAAAGTTGGGTACAGTTCTCATAACATATCCTCTAATTCTGGGGATATATCCTCTAATTCGCCTAATCTATCCGCTAAAGAGTGTGCTGCAGCGGCAATTCTTTCTGAGATGTGTAATAATGATGGATTTTGGAAAGGATTCTCCGAGGAAATTGAAGAATATAATGCACTGCAACAAACACAACTAAAAGATCAAGCTCAGTGGGCAGGTGAAGAGCAACCACAAGATGAAGGTAAAGATTGTTCGATAGCCGACGACGATAGCGATGCAACTTATACAGAATCTCTACTGGATGTGCATGATTCACCAATCATTTGGACCACAGAGGATGAATTAGAAGATCAGATGTATGATGATTCTGCGCCTATGTTTGGTTCACAACATTCAGATAGCCAGGAAGAAGGCCCTACACCCCTGTCAAGGTTTTATGGTGGAAAAGAAAACCCCTTAGATGTAGCAGGTACGTCTACACGTTTAGCCAATGTTAGATGCAACTTAGAGGATAGATATAGACATGCATCTAGCGACAACAATGCTTCACAACATGAGAGCAATATACCAAGTCATGGACAAGTTCCAGAACATTTTCCAAGCCATGACAATGCTCAACATGAGGAGGGTAATTTCGCAAGTCAAACAAATGATCCACAACAACAAGACAATGTTCAAAATCAGACAAATCCTCCACAGCAGCAGAACAATCGGGATGAAGATAGTGTACGCCGTCAAAGGCATTACCCATCTCAGAACAATCGAGATGAAGATGATGAAATCAAACAAGAACTACATAATATATACGCAAATCTTCGTCGGATCAATAGAGGTTGTGCTCCACACACTGAACCTTTACACAATAAGTACTTGTTCCTTAAGATTGGGCAGATATATTTGTGTCGGGATGATTTTATGAGAGACATGAAATCTTATGCAATCGATGAGGAGTTTGACCTGAATAAGTATAAAACTGAGATGAAAAGGGTGTATTGGAAATGTAAAGTTCCAACTTGCCCATGGTATGTTCGTGCTACACCAAATTTGAATGGTACTTGGCAAATAAGATGCATTGCTGAGCGTCACACATGTGGGAAGTTCAGACTTGGATCAAAAAATCGTCAAGCTGATAGTGATTGGGTTGCATCTAAAATTGCGAGAAAATTACGGGATAATGAAGATCTTACATCCAAACAACTAAAAAGCCAAATTGAGGAGGAATATCTTACCCAGATTTCGTACAAAGTTGCTTGGAGAGCTAAAGAAAAGGCATTGGACAAGGTATTGTTCTATTTAAAATTGCACCTTCCTATCTTATCCTCTAGTTCATTCATATATCTCGGCTACTTACTTTTATCATCTCCTCTAATTAGTCATTTTTATCCTCCAATTGTAGTTAAGGGGAAGCTTCAGTGAGTCATATCAACAACTTGAAACATACTGTAATGAACTTAAGTTGGTCGATCCAGATTCTCAGACTGATATTATCACAGGCCCTGGTGATGAATTCCAATGTATGTTCTGGTCATATGGTATAACTGTGAGAGCTTACAGAAACACATTAAGATCAGTAATCATTATAGATGGAACATTTCTGAAAGGGAGATATCCTGGAGTTGTACTATCAGCAATTGGAATTGAAGGAAATAATCATGTGTTCCCTATTGCTTTTGCCCTTGTGCAAAAAGAAAACAATGAGTATTGGGAATGGTTTCTTGAAAAACTTAGGGACCATGTGGTTGGGACTGACCACGAGTTTGTGCTTCTTTCAGATAGGCACAAAAGTATTATTCAAGCTGTACCAAAGATTTTGCCCAAGGCTTGTCATATGTATTATGCCCAACACATGTCCCTTAAATATGGGAATGCAAAAGTAAGGTGGTTGCTTAAAGAGGCTGCCAAGACACTCAATCAAAATGAGTTCTGGGGTTTGATGCTGCAAATATGGGCCATATCTCCAAAGGCATACCACAGCCTAATGGCAATTGGACCACTAAATAAGTGGGCTAGTGCGTTTCAGGAGAAACCCAGGTCGGTATCTATGCATTTCAATATCCTCTACTAGTAGTCATTCTACCGTCTAAGTATAGTTATCATACCGGTTAATTGTATATCTGTCTCCTCTTCTTAAGCAGATATGGAATTATTTACACTAATCATGTGGAGTCGTGGAATAGAATGATTATACCAGAAAGAATGCTTCCTGCTACAAATCTGGTCGAAGGAATTCATGCCAACATCATGAGGCATCACAGAGATTATCGTGTTGATGGTGAGAAATTCAAGACACCTGTAACTAAGTGGTGCCACGAACAAATTTTGCATAATGCTTGGAGAGGTAGAACCTTCACTCGTGAGAAGACATCTCCAACTATTTGGACAGTTTATGGTGAGAGCAGGACATGTGTGGTGGACTTGAATGCAAGAGAATGTACATGCAAATGGTGGCAAACTATGGGAATACCCTGTGAGCACGCAATGTCTGTCATTAGAGAATGTCAAATGGATCCATACACATTTTGTGGTGTGTACTACAGAAGAGAGACATATATGGAGACCTACAAAGAAAATTGGAGACCCACAAGAGGAAAGGATGAATGGCCAAAGGATAGAGTAGGCAGAAAGATTCTTCCACCACTACCATGTGTTATGCCTGGACGTCCAAAGAAAAAGAGAAGGAGAGGCAAACTTGAAGGTATCCCAGTACAGGAGAGAAGATGCTCAAGGTGTAGGTGTACAGGACACAATAAATCAACATGTATTGAAGTTGTACCAGACTTTGACTATTTTTTCCAACCTTTACCTGATGGACCACCTGATTCCTATTAAGTTTTGTGTGTTTTTTTTATCTAAGTTATGCCTTTGGAAGGTGTACCAGATTTTGACCATTTTGTTTTATGTTTGCCTTTTATATGGCAAATATGTATCCGCTAGTTAAAGGATTAATATCCTCCAATTAGTGAAACGTTACCATCTAATGTATACTAACTTGTTGTATTAATGAAAATCATTTGTACATCCAACATTACAGGAGTGAAGAAGCTCAAGGTGTACCACACTTTGAATATTTTTTGACCACCTGATTCCTATTAAGTGTTGGGAGTGTTTTGGAAGTTGTACCTGATTCCTATTAAGTGTTCTATGTTTGCCTGTATATGGCACATTTTGTAGGTTGCCTTTTATTTTGTATGTTTCTCCGATTATCTTCCAGATATCACATCTGTATCCTCTAATGGTGATTATTAGTATCTCTAACCAGTAATTATGTATCCTCTAACGTATACTAAATATTGGACGAACAGAACATGTAATATAATAATACTTTCATAATTTGCATAAGGGAAGGGAAAGGAAAAGGGTTTGTACATCCATACAAGACAAGAAAAAAAAAAACTTCAACAACATAAAAAAAAACAGAAAACACTTCAGCAAACATAAAAGAAAACTTTCACTCATCATCATCGTAATCTTCTTCTTCGTCTTCTTCTTCTTCATTTTCAGCAGAAAAGTTGATTTGCACCTCATCTTCCTCTGGGATGTCCTTATCCTTTGCAGCAACACATTCTTGGGAAGAAGGCACATCGCTGTCATCAGGGTACTCAACCAGAGGATTGGGCTGGACATAATCTGAGGTATTCAAGGAATCAGACTCATCATCTTTCTTCTCTTCACTTGCTGAGGTATTCAAGGAATCAGACTCTTCTTCGTCATCATCATCTTCTTCATCATCACTGAAACTTCCAAGGAAAGGGTCTGATATTTTGAGAAGCTTCAGAAAGTATTCATCTGCATCCTTGAGTAGAGAAACAGAAATAGAAGCCATAGTTTTGAAAAAAAAAGCTCTCAAGAATGGTTTGTTTGAGTTGTAACCTCTACATGGATTTATACTAGTAACATTTAATAAAGTGGGAAGATCAAGACGCGGATTCCAAGCATTTGACTAATTTTTTTCACCATCCAACTAATATTCTTTATGACCATTTAAGAACATCCCTCAAAAGTACCAAAATACATTGAGGGGAAAGTAAATATTGACGGGACATTAAACTTATCTAGTTTTACAGGGGAGTTGGGGAGAGAGAATGGCACAAGCTATACAGGGTAAACCTCATAGTGAATGGTACTAGATTTCTACAAAGCTGGCATTATATTTTAATATTTGGATGATCTAGCTACCTACTCTTTGGATGATCTAGCTACAAAGCTGGTGTAGTGTAGTCTGTAGACTGCTTAGCCTGTTCGACTGTGTTTCTTTCAACACCACGTAACATGGTATCAGTTTTTGTCGATGCTGTAAAATGCCTTGAGGACCCTGCTGGTAGTAAGAATATCCCAAATATCTTTGGGCAGGAGGTGTGAGGTTTATCTTTAAGTGTAAATTTAGTAAGGGTCTACTATACCGAACGCAATGATGAACTTTTTTCTATTGTATGTGAGACTATATACTATCAGTCCAAACATAGTCACGCAAGTCAAATACTAAATACGACAATCATCGTTCCTTGGTTTTATTAACTGTCCTCATATTGTTACACAAGAGCCAGTAAATAACAAAAATATATACGACTTGCTGAAATATTGACTAAGAATGATGTTATGCTACAAAAGTTTAGTCACACTGTTCATACACCCTTACTTGGTGGCTTCAATCCACACTGAACAAGGTCCATAGCAACACGTTTCCTCATAAGAGCAGACCTTCTCTTGAAAGCAAGTTCTCTACCCCTGACTATACAATCAATGTAACCAAGCAAAAAAACACCACAGCTGTGACCATCATCTTGTTCTGGGCAATTCACAAACTCCCTTTCCCATGCAAATTCCAAGTCAAAATCTGGAATGTTAGGGTCAGCAGCAAAGACCACATAAGGCAACATTTTCTCCAACCCTATCTGTTGTCTTGATGGTCTCTTCAAGCCCAAAGAGTCATATATTCTCACCTTCTTTTCCTTAAAGCTGAAACTCAAGAGCACCCAGTGGTTATCATTGACCTGCATTATTAACAAATATCATAGGTTTTAGCAGATATTAACTTTCTTGTTAGAGGATGTACTTAAAGTAAATTATAGGGTACAAAGTCAATACTCTTACTTGTAAAGGAATAAGTATAGCCTTTGCATGGTAAGGGGAAACTTGGTTCTCCATATGACCAGTAGGGCTCATAATGTTTATGGCACCTGTCTTAATTTTGAAGGCACCACTCCTAACTCTGTTTGCTGGTGATAGTGCAGCAAAAGTTGGATCCCTCATACGCCTATTGTATGTATATTGAACATCACCATAAAGCATGCCCTGACACAACCAAACAAATATATTTGTATCACCAAATTACTCATAGTGTAAACTCTAAATAACAAAACTATATCCTCTACTTAAAGGTTCAAGTATAAGAACTTTAAAAAAAAAAAAGCGTAAAATACTTACAGCAAAATATATTGTTGGAACAATAGCATACTGATTATGTGGGTTGATATGCCTCCTCATCATTCCATACCAACGAATGATCAAGCTAACATAGGCTTCAATGATATCTCCATGCACCCAATTAGTGTTCCATAGGCTATAAAACTGCTTCACATGGACTTCCAGTCCATATCCATAAACCCTCATCACTTTATGCTCAAAATTTGGCTCCTTCGCCAACCACCAGTAATAGTTCAAAACATCTGTCTCATTATGAGTTGTAGTTCTGTCTAGAAATGACATGCCCATGGTAATCATCAGCTGAGCATCAACTTCTTTCCCCTCTTCCTTCCCCTGATTCTTTTTTCTCAATCTTTTCTGGCTGTTGTTAAAGTCATCAATAGCTTGCTTATCCACTTCTTCATCTTCTTCTAAATCACCAGTGAAAACTATATCATCTTCATGGTGTTCAAGATTACCCATCTCATCAGCTGATGCACCATCTATTTCCACTAAATATTCTTGAGGAATATTCTTAGGAGCTGGAATGTCAACATCAAAGCTATAATCTTCTTCATCTTGCTCATCCTCCTTAGCATCTACCTCTTGAATTTTAGTAGGCAACTCTTTCAGATCTTGCACATCAGTATTCTCAGACTTGAGTATGGCCAACTCCTGCACATGCTCCATGGTAGTATCAAGAATATCTGATTGGGCCAATATTGCCATTGCATCAGCAACAATAACTTCTTGTGCTGTATTACCTTCCACTGCAACATTTCCTTCACTTTCATTTTGTCCTTCTCCTTCAACCTTTTCTTCTCCTTTAACATTTCCTTCATTATTAGCTTCTACTGCAATCTTTCCTCCACTTTCATTTTTTTCTTCTCCTTCTCCTTGGACTTTTTCTTCTCCTTCAACTTTTCCTTCATTACTAAGTTTTCCTTCAACTTCTCCTTCAATTTTTCCTTCTCCTTCAACTTTTTCTTCAACATTCTTTCCTTCTCCTTCAACTGCTCATTCAACTGCTCCATCATCCTTTTTTTCTATCTCAGCCCCCCCTTGGGTGCTTTTTCCTTTCTTTTGAACCTGTATGTCCTCATCTTCATCACTATCTGGCCTTGGAATAAATCTTCTTTTTTTACTATCTTCTTTGGCATTTTTCCTCTCAGCAATTCTTGTATCTTTGGCTTTAATATTTTTCCTCCATGACCTGTCAAGACCTGCTACTTTGCTTTGCCTGAGGATATAAGACAAATAGTAGATGGTATAAAGTTAAATTAGCTGCTAATAATTAGGGATTTAGAGGATATAACTGAAATTCATACCTAAGAGGTTGTTTTCTGGTAGGAGGTGGGATGGTCTTCTGTTTCTTTGGTGGAGGTGGAGGTGGAGTCACTTGTTGCTTCTCCTGTTCGATAATTTGACTTGTGCTCCTTGTGACCCTCATCCCACCTAAACAGAGTCGTATAGTTTGAGACCTCTCTGGAGTTGTTGCAATTGGTGAACTTAACTTCTCACTGGCAATTTTCTTGCCTTTTCTATCTGCACTAGGACTTGAAATGGTCTTTGCATTGGTTTTAGATGGAGTAGGCTTTCTCTTGGTTGGAGTGGAAATGCTTTGACTCCTTGTATTAACACCACTCTTGGAGACTGCTTTGGTGGTGGGGGTAGTTGTGTTGCCCTTCTTCAGAACTGACTTGGGTGCCAAAGTTGTTTTGGTCTTGGGTGTAGCAGTTGTTTTAGGGTTAGCCTTGGGGGCAGGTACAGTTGTTTTAGACTTGGCTACAGCTGCTGCACTCTTCTTAGTTTCATTTCTCTTACTGGGGGTACTTGGTTCCTTCCTCTTTTTGGTGGGGGTACTTGGTTCCTTCCTCTTTGTGGTGACCCCACTTGGTTCTTTTTTCTTTTTGGTGGAGGTACTTGGTTGTATCCTCTTTCTGGTGGGGGTAGTGTTCTTCTTCTGTTTCCTTCCTTTAGGAATGTTTCTAATCTGGGTTGAAGATGAAGACCCCCCTTTCAGTGCCTCGGGTTTCAATATCTTGCTTACACCAGAAACAACTCCTTCCTCAATGTCTTTTACCACTCCCTTCAGAATTCCTTCCAGTGAACCCACACCTATATCCTTTTCTTGCTTGTCAAGTTCTTGTTGCCACTACAACAACATTATATACATGCTAATATTAACAAATAATATTTCATAGTCTAGAGGATATAATTGTAATTTTAGCCGATAAGATAGACATGATTTGAGGATGCAGATAGATTGTTATATGTAATGTAGGAATTTACTATCTACAAGATAGACTAGGCATAATGTATGGGATATAAAACCTAATTAGAGAGTAGTATACATACCTTTTCTGCTTCAACAACAAGTGCTTCACCAGATTCTTGAAGAGTAAGGAAAGGGGGAGCAACTTCGATTGCTTTTCCGCGAGGAGGGTTAAGCTTCTTATCAATGCTTTCTCTACATGTTGTTTTCCCTGGAAGATTCTTCCAACCAAGCATCCTAGGGAATGGTGGTACATCAGCTTCCCTTCTAGGACCTAGACATGGGATGTGGCTGTATGCCCAGACAATAAATGCAAGCACACAGCCAGGTAGATTGTAACTCAGTTTTTGGGCTGCTTCATTTGTTGCTGCTGTTTCTAGAGCATTTTCTAACAGATTGAACACAACAGTTCCCCAAGGAAATTCATCAAATTTCTGAAGATTTGATGCAAGGTCGACATACCTAAGATCAATGGTCATATATGTTACAAGACTAATACTGTATACATAAACCATGTTAACATTATATAACATAACATATTTACCCTAAACCTTGTGCATATACTAAATGTAGAAGAGACATGATTAAAGTTTAGAGGATAACATGCTGATTTTTAGCCGATAACAGTACACAAATATGAAGCCTAAATATTACTATTTAGCATATAAGAATAAAAACCACAATGTTGCCAGATAACATTGTGTGAATTTTAGAAGATAACATGAACATATTTAGCAGATAATATAACCACATTTGAAGATAAATGTGTGAATTTTAGACATACCTGACATCGATGGTATTAGATGCATCTGGTAGTAGGCATGTTAACAGAAGCAACAAACGATTCAAACGATGCACATCATCACCAGAATTATGATCATTTCGTGCTACTTCAATTGCATCTTTCATGTTCTTTTCCTTAATGCTTTTCCTCTTGCCAAAATATTTCTCCCTAAATGGACTTGGAACTTCTGATTCCATGAAAATGAACTCATGTGGTACACGACCAATTTTCAATCCTAAATTTAAAGTCACATCAAATGGTTTGAACTGCATTTCCTTTCCCCCAATCTTGTACTTCAATTTACCAACTCTAGCTTTCACAATTTGTGTAACAACAGATGTAATCATGTGCAATTTATCTGTTTGAACATCTAAGAAATACCTAAAGCATGAAGAACTAAAATTTTCCTTCTCCAACAGAGGTAATTTACTCCCAAAATGATCACCTACCTTCTTCATTGAACATCTTACCGTTACACTGAAATTACGGCCATATTTCTTTCTCATCTGTTCTACTCCACTTGATTCTGGAATTTCATCATGTTGCTCTTGAATTTTGTCTACTTCTTCTTCCATTTGTTGTTGTTCCTCTTCAATTCGCTGTTCTCCTCCTTCAATTTGTTGTTCTCCCACCTCAATTTGTTGTTCTCCCACCTCAATTTGCTGTTCTCCCACTTCGATTTGTTGTTCTCCCACTTGGGTTTGCTGTTCTTCGCCTGCAATTTGCTGTTCTTCTTCTACATGTTTCTCTTCTTCTTCTTCTTCGTCTTTCTTTCCAAATTCTGCTTCTTTCTCTTCAGTTTCTTCTACTTGCTCTTCAATTTTTTCTTCAATTTCTCCTTCTAACTTCTCATTAACAGACATTGATACTGTTTCTAGGGTTTTGGAGGTGGTGGATTCAACAACCATTTTTTGTCAAAATTAAGAGTTCTAGAACTACAAAGAAATAATTGAAACGGTATAATTTCAACAAGAAATGGTAACTCTGTTAATGGAGGCGGTTGGAAGAAGAAAAATGGTTTTTGGTAAGTTAGGGTTCTTGTTTGGAAGTGATTATCTTCTCAAAATTTTCCCGCCAAAATTACCCTCCAAACGGCTACAAACACGTGTCCTCTTTTCGTTGTATGCACAAATCCATGTTTAATCTCAGCCGTACATGTCATTTAGTTGGAAACAACTGTTAAGGGTAGTTTTGTAAATACATCTGAATAATAAACGGTTGTGATTTAATCTCTCATTCCTAGCAAAATCAATGGTTGTAATTTTTATATAGGTTATTGTGAAGGGGTCACATCAGCTTGTACTTGGTCAAATCAAAGCAAAAAGTTTTGTCATAAGTACAAAGGGTAGTTTAGGTAAGAAAAAATCTGAAAAGTGTAAAGTGGTGGGGTAAGGTGGCTGTTTGGGAAGATTACCTCTCATGAGTGGCTATTTGGGAAGAAGCACCTAAAGGTGGTGGTTTTTTGAGAAATTTCCCAATAAAAAAAGACAAAAACAAATTTTTTAATATTAATTAATATTTTTTGTTATATTATTTATAACTTATATATCTTTTAATTAAGAAAGTAAAAATCAATATGATGTATATGGTTGGAAAGATCTCGACGAGATCTACAAGATCCCACATGGCTATGAAAAAAAAAAAAAATGTGTTTTTTATTTTTTCGATAATTTTCTCTCTATATACTGTAAGGGTTTTATCCGCTAAAACATTGATTGTTGTTCTCTAAACAATATACCTTTATCCTCTAAACAAGCTATTGTATCAACTTAACATGCAAATTTATTAAATTACAATATTTTTTTTGATAAAAAGTATGTCTTTTCTTCTCTTTCTGAATCAAACAACACTATATTCACACTCAAAGGTAGGATATACATCGCCTGATCAGCATGTACAAAGACTGTACACCGTCAGGTAAAAAACCAAAACAACTCTCTACACCTAGCTCCTGAGCATAACAGACCACTCAAAGACAGAGAAGAGAAAAGAAAGAAACTGGGGGGCACAAACATCCCCAAATGTCCAATACAGCTGAGTTACCACTGTTCCTGTAGAGCATATGCCCACCTGGTCAACAGATCCCTAAAGCTAATGTCACCCCTTAATGCTAAAGTATCTTTATTAAATTATATTATATATTAAAAAGTTTTGAAAGGTGGATTAAAGCTAGTTATCAAAGTATATTGGTCATGGTTTTATATGTATTACTTGGATTTTGTTGAAAACAAGAAGACATGAGTGCTTAAATAAAGAGAGACTATTAGCTTCAATGATGGTTAGAGAGCACTCGAGTTTGTGGCTCAATGGTTGCATCCATCTCACAAAGTGGAGAGATCGTTGGTTCAAAACATGCTAGTAAACTGATTGTTTGATATAAGTTTCCTCATGTACTTTAAAGGGGTAAGGGGTGCCCTCAACCCCGTTTGCCAAAAAATAAAATAAAATAATGATTAGATATTTGAGCTATTATATTGTTTTGGTGTGAGGGATAGGAAGGAAGAATGGAGTACAAATTTAACAAGCTTATTGACATTACACCATGCAAAAGGAGGAATTTATGTTTAGTCTAGATTATGTTCTTTTTCTTTTTTCTTATGCTTTGAGATGTAACCTAAAAAACAATATATAGACTGGGTTATGTTCTTTTATGAAATTTTTTGTGAAGTTAACTATACATTAAACATTTTTATGAACTTTTCATAGCAATACAATTTTTTTTTTTTTTTTTTTTTCTGTACTATAAGGATTTTGTCCTCAGTTGAGACATCGAACTCATGCATCAAATTACAGACTATAATTCACATATATTAATAATATGGAATGGATATCATGCATTTGTAATTTACATAACAACAAACAACAATTTAGAGGATATTGCTTTGGTGTTAGAAGACAAGAAGATATATGTTAAAGGACAAAAATAAAAACTCCTGAATTTGATAGTAATGTGTGATTTTTTTAGATTTTTAGAGTAAATTTGAAAAGCCTTTGAAATCATAAGGAGTTTTTTCTCAAAACCCAACTTCTCGGTAAAAAAAAAAAAATGAAATTTTGAATTTTTTATAAATATTTGAATTTTTATAAAAAAATTAAATTTTTAAATTTAAAATTTTATAGTCATGTGGGATCTAGTTTGAAAGATCTCGTCGAGACCTTTCCAACCATATAAACCATGTTGATTTTCGATTTCTAAAACACAACTTATAATATTTTTAAATGTTAAAACCAAAAAGTTATACACCAACTGTTTTTTTGTTTTTTTCTGTTTTTTGTCTTTTTTTGTTTTTTTGTCTTATCCTGATTTTAGATGATAAAAAGTTGAGATTAGAAGATAAAAATTTTGACCTACTAAAAAATATGATTTAGTCAAAAGGCTTGTTTGAGAAGATGACCCCATGTCAGGGCCTATTGGGGAGGAGGCACCTAAAGATAGGGCTTTTTGGGGATATTACCCTTTTATCTTTCACACCTTCAAAATTCCCTTTCTGGTGATACCAAGGTTTTGTACAATGATATTTTTATTTGTTGGTTGTGGAGCAAAATAGCAAATGGTGGAATTGGTTCTTGATGGTGGGGTTGCCAAAACAAATTGGAACCACCTGTTATGACTTTTTGAACTCTGGGCCATCAGGAAAGGGCTGCAGCTGTTATCTAGTCTAGGTGTACGACAAGCAGTGTTGGAGTCTGATTCTGCTTTTGCTGTTAGGACATTGACAGGCTCATAGTTTTGGGTGGTAAATAACTATTTCAAGGTTGTAAAAACTTATGTTAATGATGTCAGTAGTTATCAGTCACGTTGGTTACTTGGTTTACAAGTTTTGGTCGCGAATTAGGCTTGGTTTTGTACTACATCAATGCAACTACTGCTTTTAAGCTCTGCAAATTTGCAACGTATGTTTGTAAAAAAAAACAAAACAAAAACAAATAACCCAAACAAACAATGTTGGTAAGTTTTTACAGGAACTAGGAAGTAGGAACACACGAAGAGTATATATGAGAAGGGTGAATGTTTCTGCAGGACAAAACCAAAGAACAAAGTTATAAGCAACCATGGACCATGAGCAACTTTGAGTCAGTCTTGGACAGTTAATGGACACAAAAGCCCGTTAGGATCTCAGACTCTCAGTAAGACTCTCGATAATTGAGGACCCAACAAAAGTCAATACTCAATACCATTCAAAATTTGACTTTATTCAAGACCACACTCCACACTAATTTTGGATAACTGGTCAAAGTCAAGGGTAGAGGAACATTCAAAAAGTCATATCATTGTTCAAGTCAACGCTGAAGTTTCCAACCAATGTGCACTTTTGCAACTTGAAAAAAAAACTCAGGATTGTGAGAAAATACCAAAATTCATTGAATTCAAAGATTTCCATGTTAACTAATAAAATGTTTTAAGTCACCTAAAAAATTTGTAGAGAACTCATCAGAGTGATTCATAAAAATCAATGAATTTCTTTAAATTTCTTTTGATTACAGTGAATAAATGGATGAAATTTTGAAAGAAAAATACATATACAACTATACGGGTCAATTAAAACTTTGGCCGCAATTCAACTCCTTCAATTACAAGTCCTCCTTTCAGTTGATCACCTTTGACTTCCATCAAACTCATTTTGATCTCACAACAACCTTTATCATTAAAGAACTCTCCCAACTCAATCTCCATCCACCCATCGTTTCTTTCTTGAGCAACCCGTTCTTCTCCTTCAATTACTCTAGACCTCAACATTTGAACGCGGTTGGAATAGTAAAGTTGCTCTAACCATTGTTTTTTAGTGTCTTTTCGACGCAAATAAGCTTTGCTCTTGGACACTTTGTTTCCAACTTCAATTGACAATTCTGATGGTAAGGAGTCTAGGCCATATGAACAATCAGTGAACTTCATTACGAGATAAGCAGTATAATTTGTTTTGGGGGATAATGTGTTACTTCGGATCTTCCCTTGGATTTCTAACCTACTGGTACTTCTTAGTTCAGCCACATTTGAAAATCTGCAAAACACGAAAGTAGATTAATTTTATTGAACTTAAATGATCAGTATTTGTTCAAATGTATAACGTAACCAAGAACGAGATGAACCTTGATTCAGGTAATGACATCCAAATCCATTCCATGGGATCATTGGAACCGGCTATTGAAAGCTCTTTTGCAGACAACGTACAAGTTATTTTGCCTGTCGATCGTTCTAATGCCAACATCTGCCATTAATTAAGAAAATGTTATTACCATGTACTTGACATATGTAATGATCAAAACATGCATTAGCAAGCTAACTAGAAAAGTTCTGCTTTTGAATATGTAATTATGTACCTTGTTGCCTTGATCAATGAAAGTTGGATTCTGAAGTTGAAAGAAAAGCTCTTTCTTGGAAGAAAACACAATGGGAGAAACTGATTGAGAGACTATATATTGATAATTTGATGGCAAAAATTTATCCCAAACAACATCAGAATCAGCTGCCAAATGAAACAATGAAGAGACTGACGATGATCGACATGTATCTTGAGGAGTTGTGAAGGACAGAATTGTGGAAATACAATCTTCAGGCAACACATTACAATCTTGATATGCCATTTTCAGATTTTTTTTTTGTGTATGGATGAATTCATATTACATAGTATATGTAAGAAACAAATTCTGATCTCACTCGAGGTTTATACTGATGAGTGATGAGTCTGGATTGTTTAGGCCAATGGCTTATATAGTGGAATGGAAAGTTGGCGTGCAAATTTTCTGAAGCTTGAAGGAATTCTGAAGGAAGTTTCCTGCTGACTTCGGTCACCATCCATATACATATACAAAAGCGTTGAATAGTAGTAGTAGTGATTGGTCGGCCGCACTTTAAACCTTACAAGTGGAACCAACTTGACACATTTATACCGACTTTTTATCTGTTGAACTATTGATCATTTATACTCAAGGAATTTTGTTTAAGCTACAGAGCATTTAAAACGTGTTATCCAAGTGTCCAGTGTTTTTTTTTCTTCTAGTTAAAGCCTTAACAACTATCTAACATTATATTTATCCAAATACCTCTTGACTTAAAGTCTGAAACTGTTAGTGCCAAGATGCTGTTGAATAGTTAGTTGAATAGTTGGTGAAGTATAATAGTGATTTATTCTAAACTTTTCTTTTAATAAAATTAAAAAAATAAATAAAAAAAAATCATAATCCGGCACTTCAGCAGATTGATCCACAAGTTTATTTCGTCATGGTGTTGAAATCACAAAAATACTTACGAATTGTGTTATTTTATCATGTAGTGTATGCACTTTAGGTGCCATTTATTTTATTCAAGAAATATTGTAGTGTAGTTTGTAGCGTGTTTGTTCTCTACAATTATATAAATTAACTTAAATTAAAAAAAATATATAAACAAATAGATAGAAATCATATGCAAATAATATTGGTATTACCTTAACAATACCAAGAAAATCTCTCTAATAACTAACTAAAGAACAATTCAATAACAGTGCTTAAAAAAAGTCAAAACCATGTTTCATACCAAAAAGTTTGGGTGATTGGGTTAGATTTGTTTCTGAATCAGAGGCCCATTAAATAATTTGGGCCCCTACTACTTTAAGTCGGTGTTTTGGTCCAGAGTTGGATATGGTCAAATAGCCCAAGTGACCGGGGTCATTTGAATTTGGGTATGGTTATGATCCAAATCCATCTATATCGAAACCCACAATCACAAACCCTCGTGGCCCAAATAATACGATCACAGAACCCTAAATCGATAACCCTAGGTATAAAACCCTATCTTCTCCTCTCATCTGAACTCCTCTATTGAGTTTGTGAGAGCGAAGAGAGAAAGAAGCGAAAATGGTTGCTTTGAAGCTTCAGAAGAGGCTTGCCGCAAGTGTTCTCAAGGTTGGAAAGAAGAAAGTTTGGCTTGATCCAAATGAAAGCAACGAGATTTCTATGGCCAATTCCAGTTATGTTTCGATTCATCTCTTCATTTGAAAACTATGAAATCTATCTTGTTTTTTTTTTTTTTTAATTAGATCTATTGATTGATTGATTGATTGATTAGGGTTTTTGTTAATGAGTTTGTTTTGTTTCAGGGCAAAACATCAGGAAGCTTGTTAAGGATGGTTTCATTATCAAGAAACCAAGTAACATTCATTCTAGGTCTCGTGCTCGTCGAATGAAGGAAGCTAAGAGGAAGGGACGTCACTCTGGATATGGTAATTGCTTTTCTTTTTGTTTTAAGTCATTTCAATCTTAATTTATGAAATGCTATGATGCGTCCTTTGTTTATGTTGTGATTTAGTTTTTATATGAATTATTCTTTTTATATTATTGATGCTGATATATAATTTGTTGATGGGATTTTATCGCTTTTTAACTGAAGTTTTTATGGTTTTATTGTTCTCATTGTGAGATAACAAACTATAGATAGTATTTAACTTGTGTAAGTTTAGACCAACCTTAATGAACACTACCAAGTAATAATTATTGTTTATTTGATGAATTATGCTTTTGGGTTAATCTCTGCTGGGCTTTTTATTTACATGTATAAATTGTATGGTCTTTTAATCCCACCTTCTTGCTGGCTGAAGACTGAATCAGAGAAGAAATGTTTAACGATCACTATTTTCTAATCTTAATTTATCTTAAGAAGACAAGTATGTTTTAAATCTAATTATGTTGGTAATTTATTGCTTAATTTATAATCATATTTCTAGAGTAATATTGGTTTTCTTATAAATCTAAATTGAATGTGTTATTATGATAAATGTCTTGTATTGGTCACATGTTCATATTGACATATAGTAACTTGAGAACTAGGATGATTTGTTCATGATAATCAAGGTATGATTTTGTTTGATTACTAAACAGTAATATTTTATTTGAACTATTGCTTGAGTGGCTTTTGTAACATTTCTGTGGAAATTTTCACAGGTAAGCGCAAGGGTACCAGGGAGGCCAGACTTCCCACAAAGGTTCTCTGGATGAGGAGAATGCGTGTTCTCAGGCGTTTGCTCCGCAAGTACCGAGAATCAAAGAAAATTGACAAGCATCTGTATCATGACTACTACATGAAGGTGAAGGGTAATGTGTTTAAGAACAAGCGTGTGCTGATGGAGAGCATTCACAAGTCAAAGGCTGAGAAGGCAAGAGAGAAGACATTGTCCGACCAGTTTGAGGCTAAACGTGCTAAGAACAAGGCAAGCAGAGAGAGGAAGCATGCCAGAAGGGAGGAACGTTTGGCTAAGGTAAATTTTCCTTTCTATTTTATTCTTAGCACCTACTTTTATTGTGTATTAACGTTGTTGACATACCTTATAGCTGCATATAGTCCCCCTAACTATCATGATCCTTTTATTTTATTTCATTTTCTCTTGCCATTCTTGTTGCCTAATACATTATAAACTTGTGAGTAGAGTCTGACTTGGTAATAATAAATGAATATACAACAGGGACCTATGGGAGGAGAAGAACCAGCAGCAGCTCCTCCATCTGCACCCCCAGCAGCAGTTGTACCTGCACCTGCCAAATCCACGTAAGTCTTTCACTTTTTAAGTGCCCATTTTCTGCTGTTTCAAAGTTCTAAAACAATGGTTGAAATGAATTGCCTACTGATGCCTTTTTTTTCTTTTTTCAGGGGAGGTAAGAAGTCAAAGAAATGAAACATTCGAGCTGCATGATTACAAGAATATGTTTTGTTAGGCATGTAGAGGTGATCGTTTATGATAGTATGGCAGTGTTTTGGATCTTACTGAACCATTTTCCGTTGTTTTTTTGTTCGTTGAATGAATGTTCAATCTTTAGAATTGCGACTTTATTTAAAATCAGTATCTATATTTTTGTTGGTTATGATTAATTTTTACTTATAATGGGTGTTCCTTGTTTATGGTTGTTATGATGAATTTTTACTTACAATGTAGGTCTTAGTTGTTCATGATAATTTTTCACTATCTGAGAAAAATGGGCATCTGAACTTGAGTTATTCTGCCTATGAGACAAAACTGCCGACCAACTTCTCAATCAAAACAAAAATTCTGCTTACAACTCGGTTCTGTTTATTGTTGAATGAATGTTTTGTTTGTTTGTGGTTGAGCTTGGACAGTTTAGTTCAACTTTTAGTTATGTTTTACCAAAAATTTTCTGTGTCTGGCCTTCTTCAGGATTGTCCCTTTTGAAGAATATTTACAATCTATGTATGTTTTCTAGAAAAATGAGCTGAATTGGTTGTGTATTTTGTTTCTGGCCTGTTTGCTTGTCCAGCCAAACTAATTTAAGGCTGTTATGAAATGATGCTTGTGCCTGTGATAAACTGAAGTTGTTTACTGGTTCTTGTAATGGTATAGTTATTTTGTGTCCTGTAAAAAAATATGACATAGTTATTAGTTCCCGAGTCTTGGATCCCTATATTTTCCACAATTGTTCAGTGCTTCTCCTAACACCAATTTGATTTATAATATCCTATAAACACTGCTGTTTTCCAACTTTTCCAAGCTTCTTTCTAACCTGGCAATATTAGGAAACCCATTGTCCCATTGCTACTTTTTCCTAACCTGGGAATGTTTGTAAACCCATTGATATCTACTTGCCTGGTCTGATGTGGAATGGGATTGTTACATTTATCTGGTTGCACGAGCCTGCAACCAAGCAAATCTTAAATCTTTTCACACATGCACCAAAGCAAACACGTAAATCATGCACTGCGCAAGAGATGCAAGAAGAACATATTTATTAATGTAGATTTACTCTATTGATTTGTAATAAACTAGCAAGATGTAAAATGTTGCAGCTTTATTCACGCAAGTAAACCTTGAGTGTTCCAGAACTTGCATCGGTTCTCACTTTTCACATACCAAAGAAGACCATGAAATCAAGTGCGTTTTGTATAAGTTGAGTTGAGGTTGTAATTCTTTGTGCCAGGTTTGGATGCTGTCGATGTTTCTTCAAATACTGTCCACACTAGGTGACTTCTCGTAAAGCCGAGTACAAATAAGCAATAATAGAAGTGTCTTTCTTACCTATAATTTGAAAAGCTAAATGAATATTGTCAAGGGCTAGATCCAATCTCATGGTACATAGGAGAAGAAATTCTGTTCCCACTGGTTTGATGTCTTTTTCATTCTTAAGAATGTTATGCATATCGACGAGAATATTACCAGTATTGTTGTAAGATATATCCAAGGAGATGTTTGGAAGGGAATTCCAATTCACCGTGAAGGTCCTTGGATCAGATATAAGAGAAGTTACACAAATATCAAAGCTATATGCCTATATGCGTCGAGTTCAGAACATAACTCATGGACAGCTTGAATGGTACTGGAATTCTTTGCAAGTGATTGGGGTTCAGTTGCATAAGATTGATTCATGGACAAAAGAAGTAGATATGAAAGCAAAACAAGTGCAGTAGAATGGAAGGAAGTCATTGTTTTCTTTGGTTTGGGACAAGGATGATGAATAAGGAGAAAGAGGGGAGGGGTGGTTTATATATCTTAAATTCTAGGAAAAGAGTGAAGAGTGTAAACTAGTCATGGTTTTTTTTTTTTTTTTTTTGTTTGAGTGGATCAAATTAATTTGGTAGAGTAATTTTGGTAGCTTTTAATATGTTTTCCTGTAAATGGTGAAATCGAAGCACATGTGCCATCAGAAATTGACTTAATTTACATACAGAAAGGAATCATAATGTATTGCTAATATTCATTCCTTTGCATGTTCAGACTTACGAGACCATTGTTCTAAACTTTAATAGGTAAATTCTGATTTATCTTTGGAAACTGATTTAGCAGAATAGCAGCTAAAGCGTTGAATAGTTTAGAATGAGTCGATGAACACAGGTTGATGGCCTATTAAGAAGTCGAACTGTAATCAATAGTGAACTATAGATTTAGGTGTTAAGGTGGTGAATAGTAAAAGCTGTACCTTGTTAGTAGCAGTTGCCGTAAACTATAGCATTGAAGTAGGATCCAATGCTCCCAGGCTGTTTATATATATCATATACAAAGTAAATATCGAAGCAAATACACAAACTAGAGCACCTTTAATCTGCTGTTATGTTAAGTGTTAACTGTGCTTACATGCTATGAATGTACCAAACTACCAATTTTCCTATACATGCACATTAAAAAATTTGAAAGCAAAGAATCCAACTGAAGAACTCTTGTACACAATGAAACATCCATTAAGAATAACACCAAATATTATTTCTTTTTGATAAAGTTATAGTATTTCATTAATCAAAAACCGAATAATTACATCCTGACCAGCGTGCATGTAAACAAGCCATGACTTAGCAGACACAAGTTAAACAGTCCTTGCTGCTTGCCAGACTACCAAAATTGTGAACCTACTATCTATATCTATTGCTACCTTGCCTACCTCCCAAGTCACTGAGAGCGTGATCTTCTATGGCGACTTGAAGATGGTTGATTACACGCACCCGATGACTTTGTATTCATGTTTCCTTTAACTTCACCATTGTTGATTTTGCTTGACGAATCCGAACCAGCACCACCAGTACCAACAGAAACTCCACCACCACTCAGCTGACAAGAGATTTTTCTGTGCTTAGTAGCTAAAGAAAAGTCTTTTATATCTTCGTAATCGGCATCAATAAACCATGCGGGTGGAGCTATATAAAGTTCTTTTCTATTCAGAGGAGCCTTTTTGTTCCCGCATTGTCTGGGACGAGAAACTGGTCTAGGGGATATCAAAAACTCATACGAAGATAACAGTGATGAGATTGATTCTTTGGCAGACGACGCTGATGAATCATCAGCTCCATTACTCATGATTTTAGCAGAATTATATTCCATAGTTTTTCTTATCCACAAACAAAAATTATTTCAGAAACCTAATACTTTTTTCTCTGCTCAACAATTTATAAGTTTTGAAAGAGACAGTAATAAGATTTTTTTTTCTCCCTTCAATCTGCTTATATTTATAATGGCGTTGAGATTAACAGTGGAAGAGTTGAATTTGTATTCCGTGTGTTTGTATAATAGAAATTCCTCTTTCAATAAAAATCTACTTATTACCACTTCTAATCCAATTGGATTGGACAGAGTCATGTTACTACTTCTAAATCCAATTGAAATGGACTAGGTAGATGACATAAAAAACCACTTTACACAATCTGACATTTCGAGTATACAATTGTACAAACATGAATCAACCTGTAGATAATCTATACTAGTGCTCCGGCCTGTGCAATACATAAGTAACAATGGTAGCATATAGGATTAAAATTTTAACTTCTTACTTCGACATGTCAACGGCGTCCTTTAGATGAGTGGCCTGCACCATGTTATAGTCAAGCCTCACAAGTTCTAGAACGTCATAATTTGCATTCCTTCTTTTCTCATATAGATGAAGATAAAATGTTCATTTTATATCAATGCACCATCTTGCCTCTAACCTTACTATTCCTAGATTCAATGGAAGATCCAGTGCATGATTTACTAGCCTAGTGAGGTTTGACTCTATGTTTCCAGTGACATTCTTCAAGTGCACTCGAACAAAGGATTTGGGTTCATCCAAGATATCTTCTCCTACACCATCACATCTTTGCAGGCAACCAGAACTTTGGGGAAAATCAGGTTATAATTTTAGCCAGGCAAAATACAGTTTTAATGTTCTGTAGACCAAAATTAAGGTTAAGTCAGACTTGAAATTGTTGGATCACACATTATTTATTCTATTACATTCCAAAAATTATAGACCAGACAGTTCATGTACATAAGATACAAAGATTCAATCGTTTGATTGATTTTGTTGTTTCTTTGAGGTAGAAGATTACATAACTGCAAGTTCTTGAAATATAAAAAATTAAAGCATCTTGATAAATACAGCTTTGAAAATGAAATAACTTGAGTAAACCAAAAATATTGATGCATACAATGATACAGAGGGCACTAGCAAGCTCTTTCTCACATATTTTCAGAGACTTGGATATCTCTGTAATTGCATTAAATCGCCTTATATTTACAGCACTTACAGACAAGTTCCAGCTCTATGTCAAGCAGCTTTCTCAGAAATAGCAAAGCTTCCTGGATTGATAGTTATACTCTTGGTGCAATTATCCGTTTTGTAAATCCCAATAAGTCGATCAGCTAACTCAAACATGTTATTTCTGAGACTGCAAATCATACCAAGCACAAAACGAACAGCAAATCAAAAAGATAGTACTTCAACAACTAATATGTAATGATGGTTATATCTACCTTATGATTACAAATTGTGCATCCCTCGTTCGGTCTTTCACATAATGTCCCACGATTGAAACATTTTTGAAATCTGATAAGCCACATGAAACAAGGGTCAAGAAACTTCATCGGAAACGGGTTTATCTCAAACACGCACAAACTATAGAAAGTAAGGAAATTACCCAGAGCAGCATCAATCTCATCCATTACATAAAGTGGTGTGGGTTTGTAGTGATGGAGTGCAAATACCAACGCTAGTGAGCTAAGTGTCTGAGGCAATGAAAGGTATAAAGCATCAATCATTTCAATATAAATATAAGGTAGTACATATTGACATCCATGCACTTCGAAGCAAAGTGAGTAAGTGACTACTGCTGCAATAGTGTAATACTGAATCACCAAGTATGAAAATGGAGATTTGATATATAAAAGATGAGAAAAAAGGATACAAGAATATCGAGTTAACAGACCAATAAAAGAATAAATTTAAAGAAGAAAGATGGATGATAGACTTAAATCGATTCATAATCATCATTAAGAGAAAGGAATAGGTACAAGGACTACCTTCTCTCCACCTGATAAGTTGGCAATGTTTTTCCAGCTCTTCTTTGGAGGTCTGACACTGAAAACAACACCTTCAGAAAAAGGATCCAAAGAGTCGACAAGCTCCAACTCAGCATCCCCTCCAAGGGTAATCATCTGCACTGGTCAGTAGATAAGCTTTAATTACATGTGAGTTAGTTTCTACCAACAGCTAGGGGGTGTGCCCAAATAATAAAATTACAGTAAATAAAGAGCTCTGCGTTTGGTAAGAGTTCAAATGTCACAATAAAATTCTCCTGATAATAGGATGGGCTGCTGTGTTCTAAATTATTATCTGTTGCTAGTCCAAAATGTTCTAAATTATTAATATTCCCAAATTCATGAATTACTAGACATCTCAGTGAACTTATGGCTGCATTAAAGTTGAATAAGTTACTTGTCTTAAAGCCTTTAATGTTTTTAAAAAAGCTTTATGTTCACAAACCTGATACATTTCCTTCAACTTCAGAGATATCGTATTGAATCCAGCCATGAACTCATCTAACCTACATCCATAAATGTACCCTAACAGTCAGTTCCATGTAATAGTAGCAAAACACAAAATATGGACATTTAATATAACCAGTCGTGTTTACCTTTTCTTTCTCAATTCGTCGTAATACTTCTTCAAATCATCACGCTCTTGAGTAACTTTATTTATCTCCTCCACACGTTCTGAGTACAAAGAAGCCATTTTGCGATACCTGTACAATGAATACATCGATATAGAAAATTTGGTAATTCAGATGTTCTGGTTTTCAGAAGCAATATGTTCAAGCAGAAAGGTATCCTCATGTGTGGGCCCATGCCAGAATCAGTGAAGTGTCGACCTTGACATTTGTATGATAAAATCATCCTTACAATTGAATTCATCCACACATGAAGATAATGTTGTGAAAACATATATGTTTAGAAAGGGAAAAACAAGTACTCTGAAATCGAATCAAGGTTTGGATTCATCTCTTTCAGTTGGGCTTCAAGCAATGCCGTCATTTCAAGGGCTCTTTTCAGGTTGCAAGGTTCTTTTAATGTCTCATCACCCAAGGTTGCTTGCAGCTTTTCCAGATCTACCGCATCCTTTTGGATTCTGTGACCACCAAAGATTATTTCAAACACCCTTCATGAACATAATAACCATCATTTATAGTTTCAGAATATGTGCGTACTGTTCTAAAAGCTTGACAAGATTACTTTGTATGTCATCCAGTTTTTCCTTGTATGCTTTTGCCTTCTGCTCACATTCCTTGGACAATTTTCTCATGTCTTGCAATTTGTAATCAATATCAACCTGTTGGATCAAGAATAAATAAGAAAATAAACGACAAGGATGAGGCATAGCAAATAAGAAGTTAACAAGTATGTTCATCCATAAACCTCAGAAGCCCGCATTTCATCCATGGTTTTCTTTAATTTGTGATATTCTTCCTTGGTTCCATCAAGTGTTTCTTTATGTTGATCAATCAACTGTATACAAAGTAAAGTAAATAAGATAATTCTAAACATGGACAGAGGAACCATATGAAATGTAATAAGAGCTGTCATACCTCCTGTGTTTTTTTATAGTTGTCTTCGACTGTAAAAGCTTTCTGTTTGATTTCTTTGAAAATAGAACACATATTCTCCTCCTCACCAATAAGCCGTTCTTTCTCTTTATTTGATTCCTCAATTCCTTTCCTTAGTTTTTTTATCATCTTCTCACCTGTCAAATCCAGAACTTTACAGCGATTGATCTCTGTGTTGTTTTTATCAATGTCCTGATTGGAGAAGAACCTATTAGTGCAAAATCTCTGAAGAGGTTTTGGGGTTTAGCACTCTTTGAAAGAGGGGTAATACTTACAAACAGAATCTTATTGACCTTTGCCTTCTGTTTTTCTAACTTCTCACCACCAGCGTTTTCTATTTTACTTTGAAGCTCCAAAGCCTTTAAAAACACATAAACTAGAAATCATTTATATAATAAACCATCCTCAAGATAGCTACTTAATTCTAACATGTTACGTAATGGAAGCAAAATCAACAAAAGCAAGATAAATTCTGAAACTTTCATGGATGTTTGTTCCCACCAGTTTCCTTTATTGATCACCCACCTTCTCCTTAAGCTTCATGGATCCTGTCGTCAGTCTTTCAAGCTCCTTCTCCTCAGCAGATATGGTATTCTTGAGCTCTACCAGTCTAGCCAATTCTTCGCTTCTTGGCTGTGAAGCTGCCTTTAGAGAATCAAGTTGTTTCTCTATGTAACTATGTTGTTCGTTCAAACTGTCTATCTGTTTAGATGGCAAACCATGTCAAGACTCCGACCCTTGCAATTCTGAGATAAACCAAGAAGTGGACAAGATTTAGTAATGTAATACCTCCTTTTGTGCTCTAGCTAAATCCATTTCCGAATGCGCCATTGTCTTTTCTGAAGCCAGGTATTGCCGCATTGCTTCAGCAATCCTTTGACGTAAGCCACTAAGTTGGTCAACTAACTTAGTAAGCTCTTTCTCCGCATTTGCAACAGTTTCTCCAGAAACATTTGCAACAGTTTCCCCAGAAACACTAGTCGTTTGGATAGATAGTTTGATTTTACCACCACGAGGTTTGTTTCCTCCACCACTCATGGTTCCTGATTTCTCAAAAAGTGCACCGTCCAGGGTAACTACGCGGCCAAATTCCTTGTTCCCACCATAAGAAATTCTTGTCGCCTAAGATATAAAAGAAGAACAAATGTTATAAATTTGTAATCTTCGCTAGCACATAGTAAACGGCAAGCCCTGGGTAGTTTAGAATAAAACAAGCACGACCAAAGCATTTGATTTGAGATTACAACAGATTCGAGTACAAGTTAAAAAGTTGTATATAGAGTAATGGTATAAAAGTAATAAAACTATAAATTTAGTAGAACTGACTACAAGTGGCAACTCTTTATTCTGAAATCCCACAATCAAGTACAACTACTCAAAAGTCCAAATAGTTCTCTAGTCCCTTGTATATGAAAAGAAGTGTGGCCATATCAGAAAACCCAGATCACCGTGTGTAGATTAAAATCATTATGTAAAGAATATTCACTCAATTGTTTAGTGTTGTGATGATTTATATTTTGTGTATACTTCTTCCCTTTAGGTAACAGTTATGCATACAAAACTAAATAAAAATATAAAGGTGAATGTTTTAACATTATGACCCCCATGGATGCAAAATATTTCATATTATATTACTGTTTTGAAACTATTATCAAAACTAGCTAATTCTGATTTTCTAATCGAAGTAATAGAAGAGCAAAGAGTAGAAGCAGATTCTGAAAGAATCTTAGCAGACACAATGTCAGTAAAACATACCGGTAGTTTCATATATTAGGGTAGCTGAAGTAACCACAAAAGTTATTAGGAAAAAAACCTGATCTAGATCTTTTGCCACAACTGTGTTCCCTAGTGCCGCAAAAAAAGCTTTCTTAATCTGGCGACATGGAGCAGTAACTAGATCAAAAAGGCGTGGCACTCCTTCTGGAGGATGAACTATTTCATCCAATTTATGATCTGCTTGCTTCTCCTGCAAAAGTTGAGTAAAAATGCTTAAACTAGCTGCTATAGTTTGATATTTTGAGCAAGAGAACACAGAGCTCAAAGTTTTCATTCATCTACAACAAGCACAAAACTCTGGAAATCCCCTGATACATCCACATTTACAGCAGTAGAACCGCATTAATCGTAGAGACGTAGAGTAAACCCGATAAGGAGTCTAAGTTAATGGGATGATACGAGCTTTATTTCCAATATGCAACACAAATGACTGATGCAGGAGAAATTGGTGTAAATTGAAATCTTCGAATGTGAAATAAAGGTAGAGATTATAGCCTGACATGAATGACAACGTATGTGTAAAGTGTAAACATATTGAGAACACTTCATGCTCCCAGCAGTATAGAATCAACATAATCTACAACTGATGGTGTACACTGTGCAGAAAGAATTATATATGCGTACAGTACTTATGGCATTACCCAGGGTTGCTGACGCATCGGTAAACTTGGCCACACAGGTGTTTACACTTTACATGCACATCAGAGATTAAGCGAAGCAACCACTATGCACTTTAGCTCAAATAAAAAAGCACTTACCAGTATCATGAAAGTTGCAACACCAAGGTTTTTCCTTCGAAGCAGTTCAACACATGCTTGAGCCGAGTCAGTTGTTTCAACCACTATGTAGTCAAGGCCAGAGCATGCTGTTGAAATAGAAACATCGTATTTGCCTGCAAAGGGTAGATGTGTCATAGACTGAATAAATACATACCAAACTAATCAAGTACACATGTATTTATTACATCTGTGTGAAAGACTGTTTGAAATAAATAATACTATTTTCCTACCATGCCATTTTACAACTATTTTCCTAACATGTAAACAACAGTATACTTCTTTACGCTCAAATAGTTAAAGTGGAAAATTGTGCTATCTCCTATAACTATAGGCCTACAAACAACACCAAAACATTCTTAGGGCTTTACCAAATATAGAACTAAAGAACACTAAAATCTTTTGTTTGTCTGCATTGCTAAAGATCTTGATTTTTCACCAAATATAGAACTAGAGAACTTAGTTCTATATTTCAAAGTGTTTTCTTCTGTTTGTGTAGTGAGGATTAATTTTATAAACAACATGTGCAACAAGGTCATTAGTTTTGTACTCTTATTCACCTTCAATAGCACCTAAATCCCCCAGGCGACCATAGATCCCCTTAATTTCATTTGATTCTTTAGCTTGTAGTATAGCTTTTAGAACAGAGCTCTGACTCCTTTCCGATTCCATAACGGATACAAGTTCTGTGAACTTTTGTCTTGCTGCTTGTTCAAGAGGAACGAGTGACTCTTGCTCTTTAATACACTCCTGTCAAGGATTAAAGTAACCTCAAAACTGATATCTCAATAATATGAGACCACACTAAGGAATGCGTAGAATAATACCTTTTCCACCTCACGTGCTTCGGCTGCCTCACTTTTATGTTTATTCAAGCTACTGTGGATCTTTTCAATGACTTCATTTTTTGATTTAATTTCATCTTTAATATTTCTCATCTTCTGCTGAGCATCCTCAAAAGCCTTCCGACCATCTTCATGCTGAAACAGAAAAGATTTGCATGTAAAACCTCAGTCACGATTTTACTAGCATAGGATGAAAAGATCTAACAATGTTATCAAAGATTAAATCCAATAACCAACTTTTCATTTGGCAAGGGTGAGAAATCCCTGCAATGGAAAGTAGAGTATTAAAATTTAAATGACAGGAAAGGGAAAATATTACATAACATGTACAGTATGTCAGAATAGATAAACTGCAATTAATAACATCTAACACTAACATAACTATGTTATCACCACATTCACATAGAATAAGAAGCATGATTCAGCTTCCATTTAAAGTTTAAACCATATAAGATAATTCATTTTTATAGTGGTCAGCAGCTCAGCTCAGCGCACCAATGAATCAATATATTGAACAGATTTTCAGAAAAGTGAAAGCAAGAACGGAATATGGTGACTAATAATCAGACGATCCAACTCCAACACTATAATTATCACATGAAATGATAAAGATAGATATTCACATGAAACAAATATAATTTTTTTAAGTAATGTGTCGTTTACTACTATGAACAATAACCTCTACAATGACCCCAGAGCATATAAATTTTTGAATAGAAAACCAATCCCACCTTATCCTTCAACAGTTTGCTTTCAGCACACGCAACATCAAGTTTTCCTTTATGCTCAATCAGCTGTTTGTCCCAAGGTTCCAATTCAGCACGGACCTCCATAAGCTCCGAGCGGAACATCCCTGTTTCAACTGTAGCCATCACATTTGTTCTTCTTAGCACATAGATCCACAATATGGAGCAGGTATCTTGAAAAACTCATCTAAAATAAAATGCAGATGACGACTTGAATAACAAAGTACAAAATGCTCACTTTTAAACCAGGTCTTCCACCTTAAAGTGATTATAATACAAATAACGTCATAACGATAAAAGTGAATTGTATAATATAGGCAAGTGAAAGGCATATGACTTCAAAGTTGCAATAATAACTTAAGTACATGATCATTTCGTATTATAAATAAAGACTATTCATGTTAATACAAACAGACACACTTAAAGCACATTGTAGTGAGTAATAAATATCGTAAAGCTTGAAGCAGTATAATTCAAAAGATCATGACATATATTAATCTAAGTGCCAACATGTAATGAGTGGCATAAACATAAAAGTGAGCAGATGAAAGTAGCCATGTAAGAGTTGTTGCATGTATTTGCTACAGTGATAGTGTGATACACATAAACAAAGAGTCCTGGTTGAGAAGTAATGAAACCATGAAAGTAAAATACTAAAATGAAAGGCTCACACCATAAGTTCATAAAATGTATGTTTAAAGAACATAACATACTTCTATTTACATGATAAAGAAACATGGAATCATTTATTTCATTTTATAAAGGTAGAAACATGGAACTTGTTGTAAGACTTGTAACACAGTCATCCAAAAAGTAGGTGCGTCAACATTTTAGAGTATAAAAAAAGGCCTTTCAATTCAAAACAACATGGTTACAAACAACATCACCTTTAGAGATCTCCTTGATTTCCTCTAAGACTCGCTCTTCATCCAACAGGATTTTTTGTAGTTTGGGTATTTCTTCCTCAAGTTTCTTCCTCAGATCTGTTGACTCTGCGCTCTCCTTCAATGTCTCTTCTTCTTTAGATGCATCCTGATGCACAAATAGATATCAGATGTATGTTTGTGTTTAACTATAGAGAAACAACAGTTTGTTGAAACATACTCTTTTAAGCGTGTCTCCTAACTTTTTGATTTTTTGCTTCATGTGCTTAAAATCCTCCTGATGCTTAAGTTTCTGTCTTTCGAACTCCTTGAATTGGTCTTTGCAAGTTCTGAGATCATTATCTAATTCCTACGTTGGAACAAAATGTTCAAAGCAGCTAGTAATCCAGAAAGTTCCAAGAATATTGTGCTTCTGAAAATTAACTTTTGCCTTTGTCATAATAAAAAGGATGTGCACTAAAGTTAAAGAGCAAAAATGTTGTAAACCTCGTGTCTCTTCATGTTTTTATTGTGCATCAACTCCAAATCCTTCAATGTTTTGGCAGTTCCTTTTATCTTCTCCCTGAAATGACGTAAATAATGTTATTAAAGCGCTTCCTTATATATAAAGTGCAGAAAAAATAATGATTCCAGATCTACCTTTCATTTTTAAGATTGTCTTCCATAGTGGACATATTTGTTTGCAGTTCAACCACATGAGAAGTAGCATCCTCTGCAGCCAATTTGGTGGCTTTCTCTTTCCATTTCATGTGTGAGAGTTCCTTTAACATATAGGACTCTGCCTCATTCTTTCCATCCTGATTAATACAATTTATTTTCTTACGTTTAGTTCATACTGCCAAAAAATCCTGTTTACAAGAAAGGCTGTGTGTACCTCCAAGTTGTCCTTTTCCTTCTCTGCTAATTTTACCATTTGCACCACCCCAGATCTTTTCTCGTTAAGGGCTTCCAACCTTAAGGATGCATACACAATGAGTATAAGAGATTCAAAAATAATATTTTTAAGCTGGAATTAGTTTTAAGAAGCAGCTTTCTAAAACAAATTGATCAATGGTATTAATTCAAAATGCCAGATACTGAGATTTAAGATATAAGTATCAAGATAACAATAAGAAAAACATGAACTTACTGCTTATAACTTTCTTCAATCTTTTCAACATATTTATCTGTTCCAATTATATCTTCGAGATATTCAAGAAATCCTTCATCGTGGGGTCCTTGCGCCTTCGGCTTCATCAATGATATTTGCTCAACTTCACCCTAAAATGTGTCAAAAGGTCAAATGTTAAACATGAGAGAAGTGTTGATTTCAAATCTGATAAGATATGGCAGAAAAGAAAGTAAGTTTTAGATAAAGTAGAATACTAGGACTGAACCAAAAATAATAGAAAGCAAGGGTGATAAGCAGAACCAAGTAATAGCAGTCAACGTCACCATATACCTGAAGGATTAGAAATCGATTATTGTCAAGGTCCACCCCTTTGCCTTTCAATTTCTTGGTCACCTCCGTAAAATTACTCCCACGATCATTTATATAGTACTTGGATGAATTATCTTTGAATGCAACTCTTGTGATGTTAACATCACTTCCTGGAACAGCTTCATAATTACCATCATCCTGCAAGAACAGAAGAAAGCCTTTATTAATTTTTATGTGTAAATATTTGTATACGTACAATATGATTCTGCGTGCGTACAACAAAGAATGGCATTACCAAATCCACAATCTCCTGAAAGTGTACAGACACACTAGCACTGTCCAGATTCTGATGGTTGGTGGAATTATGGATAAGTTCTGAGACTTTATTAAGCCGCATCTACAAAATCAGCAACAGCAAAGAACATACAGAGTCTATGTTTGTTATACAATAAAATCACCATTACCACATATACTTTAGCATTGGAAAATGGAGAAGAAAAACGATCCATGGCAATTGAAGCTCATCTGGATGATTATATATAGTCATAGGCTACATAATTCATAAAATATGCTTTTTTCACAAAGAACACTACAAATGTGGCATATCTTGCACAGATTCAAACCAACATCTATTCACATCAGGACACACATTAAAGCAGATGAACAGATGCAGAAATGATACTACAAACTCTACAAATTCAAGGCAAAGACATCTTAACCGCAAACCTACTCTAATAAGTCATTTCACATACCAACGTCAGAAATTTCACTAACTTATCTTGTTTCCAGAGTTGAAGATACAAAATTGCAGCAATTTTCATACAATATTAAACTACTAATACATAAGTCCAACTAAAAAATACCTGCTTAGCTCTTTTTCCAAACACAAAAAGCATCGCATCAATAACATTGCTTTTGCCACTACCATTAGGACCAACTACCGCCGAAAAGCTCTAATCAATTCAAGAAAAATTAATCACCACAAAGAGAAGAGGAGTTAAAACCCTAGACAATTTCAGAACCCTAAACCCTAGAATTTCGAACGAACGAACCTTATGAAATGGGCCAACTCTTTGCTCATCTGCGTATGATTTGAAATTTCGCATAACCATCTCTTTGATAAATAGTCTAGGTTTTCTGGATGATTTCAAATCTCTTGATGGAATTGACTCGGAATCGGGTGTTGGCTCAGTTGGAATTCCCATTTTAGGTGTTTTTGAAGAAAATTACTGAGTTAGATCGGAGGCAGATCAATTATGAACTTCACTTCTTCTTCCTCTTCTTCTTCTTTCTCTCCTTCCCGATTTCTGTTAACTGTAAAAGACGAGGCGGGAATTTGAAACAACGTGATGCCAAATGAATCCTTTGTTTGTGATTTGGGTTTGCTATAAACAGATTGGGCTTATGTGGACACCCCGCTCGGCCCACACAAATCAGCAGACCTTGTTCCTATCTCAAAGATGTGAATATGACGACCTACTATGTATCATGATGGCAGATATATACATGCTTACAATTTAGACGAAAACCTCATCTGGGCAGTGAATGTATTAAATACTGATCAACGTATATAAATTGATGCTTCGAATTCGACTATTTTGTATGTGTAGATGACTCTACCAGAGAGGCAGTGGTTCACAGCCATGAATGAATTTTGATATCCCAAGGATTCTTTGCACCAATGCAGGGATGGTATTGCAATCTGGGGGAGTAGTGGGAAAAAGAGAAGAAAAATACAACACTTGATCAAAACATATCATGGTGGAGAGGTACTCGAACAGTTTACTGATTGGTGTTTCTTTTGAATCCATAATTATCAGAGGTTTGCAGAGAGTTTCGAAAGAACTGGATTTGGCAATATAATAAACAAGGACTCAAGAAGCTTTCCAACATAATATCAGTTCCTTACAACAAGAAAGAAGACATAAGGCAAACAAAATCATTCCTACGACACCCCGACATATGCAGACACATATAACACCATTTAACTGTTCAGGCTAAGAGAACTAACACCACCTTTGGGAACTATGAAGAAACTGAATACACTTCATATGCTTAAAGGAACATATTTACATGGCAGCCATGGTGTTCAACTGTTCATGAAGTAGTGGACAACAAAAAGCAGAGAACAAAATCCCAGTCCAACTTTTCCCTTGTCAATCATTTGTAGCCAACTTCTCTTCATCAACTTCGAAAGCCTTTCTTGCTTGCTTCAGCTCTTCATTCATAGACAACAGTTCCGTACATCGATTAAATTTTGGCCTATCCTGTTGACGAAGTTAAACGAGGCAGATTATTAGGCATACCCTGTTCTAACTGCTTCTGGTACGATATCAAAGAGGAAAATGTAGGAGGAAACAATTTATGATAGCATTGAAGAAGTTATAAGCTAGTTTCAGTCATGAAGGAGCACTAGATAATAGATGTGGAAAAAGAGATGTAATTAAAATTAGTTAAATAGTCTGTCCCAAATTTCCTTGGGCCAGTTACCGTCATGTCCTTAAAAAAGAATGAGAAGGGAATAACCAGACCCAGTCCTCTCTAAGACAAATATCTTGCTAAATTAAGAAGCTTCCTGGAAAATGGATAAAAGGATGGAGAAAAATCTGTAAAATGTACCTTGCGAATCAGATAAAGGAAATCCTCGGTCAAAAGCTTCCCCCTCTTACATGCAATATCTTGCGCTTTATTTACCTAACGAAATGTGACATTAAGTAATACATTGATAGGGGGTACTGCTTTCGTAACTGTTTGAAGACGTTCACAAGGATCTACTGCAAAGAAAATTCTTACCAAATCAGTCACATACTCGACCGCAATGTCCTCCAAAAGTGCAACAGTTTCTGGAAGCGGCTGTAATTACACATTAAATCCACAAAATTAGTGCGGAACCAAATCAACCAAAACCGATCAGTACAGTAGTATCTTCGTCACAACATATATCCCCTCACATATTTGCCAATCGTAAACGTGTAATACAGCAAGAGTTGTATAATTTTGTTCTCGTTTTAATTCTAGGAAGACATTCACACAATTTTCATGTGTAAAGTACAGCCTACATCTGTAGAACCAACATTGACACAAATTACATATGTTCTTATATATTCCAAGAAGGTAAAGTACAGCATACATATTAACGCAAATGTTTTCTTATTCTTTTTTATCAGATGGAAAGACCTCCCCACAACATCGCCTATTTTCTCCCAATACTCAAGAAGGTAAAGTTGGGTACTGGGAACAGGTCTGTACAGGGATAGAGCGACATTAGGTCATGGGGGTGCAGCTGATCCCCTCAAATTGGGGGAAATTTTGCTAATAGTTGGATATTAACGATATAGCAAACCCAAATCACAAACAAAGGATTCATAGACAACCAACTTTTTAAACGTAATGTACAGTAACCATGAAGAAATCAGTTATTCCTATATAATCCAGAAATAATTAATTCAACAAACAGAAAGAAAGCGAGGTTTTGGAACATACATTAGGGTCATCTCCAAATCCATACATCATGTGCTGCACTACAACATCAAACAAACAAGAAAAACACACCATTACCAACATCCCCATTAGCAATAATTTATCAAAATTCATTTCAGAAGAACAATAAAAAAAAAAATTCTCACAATCTTTCTGAAAGACTCCTCGTTTACGCTTAAAAGAAGTATCAGATGCTTGAGATGATCCAGCTTTAGACTTAGAAGCAGCTGAAGTTGAAGAATTAAGCATCTTATCCCACCAATCTGAAGAAAAATTTAACAATTTTAGCTAAATCGTTAATAATAACCCAATACCCCTAAACAGAGAGAGAGAGAGCGCACCGGTTCTCAGCTTCTGTTGATACTTGATAGGCTCTTTCTTTCTCTTCCGAGAGTGGAAACTGAAGATTTCACAACTGCGCCTATCAATATAACAAATATAGATTCTCGAGATACGAGATAATTTCATTGATATAAGATCCTAAAGTTACTCCCGGGTGTACTCTAATTTTGTAAGGTTCGTTAGCACTTTCGCGCGCTATCCTAAAAACCTTATCCCCGTTTCGTGTTATAATTTCTCAAACATCCATGGCTTTAACACTGAATTCGAAGTTCAACATCTCAATAACTCCTCATTCTTCATCATTTCATCCTTCTAAATCTTTATTTGAACTCAAAACACCCCAAAGATTACTTTTTTATGGTAATTATACTTCCAAGATGCAGTACGACCAAACCCTAACGCCTCTTTTATCTCGGAGATTATTCTTACCTTCAGTCTCAGGTATATGGAATGCAATTACTGGTGGTGGTGGTTCTTACCAAGAAGCAATAATCGCAATTCGACGAGGAATGTCACTCTTCAAGCAGGTATAGATTTCAATCTTCCATTTCTTTCTAAACTGGCTATACTCGTGATCTCGTATTAATTGTGATTGGTTTTGAATTTGATCCCCAAGGGTGATGTTGCAGGATCATTAGTTGAGTTTGATAAAGCTATTGAGTTAGATCCTCGTCAAAAGGCTTGTATGTTACCTGATTTATGAAATTTTTAATTGTAGATTTCTATTGATTTGATGCCGAAATGATATTAGCAGTGTGATGGTTCTTTTTAGATCTTTGGCAAAGGGGGCTATCCTTGTATTATCTGGACAGGTTGTGTTATATTGTCAATTTTTCGGTTTTAATGTATAGTGCTAGTTTCTATATTTGGAGAACCCTTTAAAGAAATTGAAGGTTTTTAATTTTGTAGATTTGAAGAGGGGGCAGAGCAATTTCGGTTAGATGTTGCGCAGAATCCTAATGATACAGAGGAGTCAATATGGTGTTTCCTTTGTGAAGCTCAATTGTATGGAGTGGATGAAGCAAGACAAAGATTCTTGGAGGCAAGTCACTGCATTTTGGGTATTGTTTGTTCTACCAGATTATTTTTCATTATGCTTGTAATTTTAGCATCCTCTAATAGATTTTCCATGGAAGAGTTCGTGTTTAATAGACTACTGTCTTAGGTAATTTTTGATCGCTTCAAACAAGTGACTGATAAATCTTATTTGTTAGTGTTCCTACCAATTATCAGATATTGGTGATGTCAGTACATTTGATTTATTTTTAATGATATATGTGGCTTCGCTAGTGGTGTGTTCATTTTAGTGCTGATTTGATTATGTATGAATCACATGTAGGTTGGACGTGATTCACGACCTGTTATGCGAGAATCATATGGTATGTTTAAAGATGGTGGTGATCCAGAAAAGGTATGAATTGATGTTTTGGCTATATGGTGTGCCTAGTACAGAGTGAAGTTTGGATAGCAAAAGTTTGATTTTATATTGTATAATTTTTCTTATGTCTGGACTCTTGAGTGGAAGGTCCTTATATTAACCCAGCATGGTCGTGCAAATTCCTATTAAAACTTCTAGCTGTGCAGTATTCCTAGAATGTTCATTGTCTTGATCTGGTTTAGTACTTGACTTTGTAGGATGCTCCCTGAATTCCCGAAACACAATTTGTAGTAATGTTGTTATGCAAGATTTTCTTGATACCAAGACCAGCTTGTATATTTCTTTTTGTCAATAATGTTTTATTCACATCCGCTCACAGGCTTTTGATCTTTTCCTGTCCAGTACCATAGCTTATTAGTAATCGTTTCCTGTATCTATTAGACATATTTTTTTAACCTCATCTCCTTTCTCTGTCTGTCTTAGGTAACATTTTTCTTTATTCTAGGTGCTTAAGCTGTCTTTTGCATATCATAACTGGCAATTATAACTGTATCCTAGTATAACGCCCTGCCTGGAATTCAACATTATATCCAAATCGTATATGTATTGTTATTGAGGTGCTTGGTTAGTATTTTTCAAATCGTATATGTATTGTTATTGAGGTGCTTGGAATTAAAGCTCAATGAGCTAGTGCTGCTACTTGTCGAAGCTAAAAAACAAAACTATTTTTCTTAATGTTATGGCTCCACTCTACATGTGCAAGTAGATCACCTATCAAAACAAGTTTAAAAGAGGTTGAACAACCATATTTTTCGTGATTAAAGTTTTTGTTGCATTACATATACTAGAGTTCTAACTAATATGGTTGATTCTACAGCTGGTTAATGCATTTTTGCGTGGGAAGGAGCACGAATATTTCTATGCTTCTTTGTACGCCGGGCTTTACTATGAATCTCAGGTACATTTCCTGCAGTACTTTGAAATTCATATCAGCTCGCTTGAATGGTCATTTATACAATAATTGTAAGAGTATATGGAACTTAAGAAAAATCACCACCTTGTATGTATATATCATGAACTCCTCTTTGGGAGCATGCAGCTCTGGTTGTCATATGTTGTCCCTCTTATTAAATTCTATATGGTAAGCATTTCCAAAATTAAACCATCAAGGTAACTTCTGGATACATTAGTATCATCTCACAGGGTTTATCTTTACAGAATGATAAAGCAGCTGCAAATCGTCACATATTCGCTGCTTGTCAGTCTCCATACGGATCTAGGTTTGCATATACTCTCAAACTAGTCCTTGTGTATTGAGTTTTGATACATACAGTTTTCATCACTTAACCAATATCCGTCAATTTTATTTTCCCAGATCGGATGATTATATGGCTGCCCTTGCTAAGGTTCATTGTCTTTGTCGAGATTGGAGCATCAATTAACCCATCATCATGTCAGTCCACAACTGTACTTGTAGCATGTAGACCTTATATGTCATCTGCTTCCCATTCGATTTCATTATTTGTCCCTAAAATGTTTGGCATACTGCAATTGATTATAAGCTGACAAATGTAATTAAAATTTGAAATCCTGATAAGTATGTTTACTTGTTTGATTCATTGATTGTTGTTTAAGCATACATCTTGGTTTGAGTGACAATACTGAATCACATTCTTTTAAATCCCAACCTGTTAGCCATGAGCCAAACATAGCAATGAATAAGGCAGCTGCGCCTGGCAGGGGTGTTATATGAGCTGAGCAGCTCGAGCTCGGCTCGTGTTCGGCTCGAAAAAAGCTCGGCTCGGGCTCGCTCATCTTGTAAAACGAGCCGAGCTTGAGCAGATTTTAGGCTCGTCTCGAGCTCGAGCCGAGCCCGAGCTTTATTCGAGCCGAGCCGAGTAGCTCGAGTTTATATTGTTATTCCTATCCTACCCCCACTAATATTTGTTATTCCTATCCTACCCCCACTATATATAACATAACATAATTTTCTGCTGCAATTCTGCAAACCTGAAACCTAGCCGTCTCTGCCGTCTCTGCCGTCTCCTCTTCTTCTCTAAGTCTCTAACTCAATCTTTGTCTCCAGACTCCAGTTCGGCAGTTCGTTGTTAAGAAAAAAAACACATAAATCTTACTTCCAATTGTATGTGAAAACGATCTATGAAATTGAGGAGTATTTTCAAGACATTGTAAAGCTAATTTGCTTAGATCTTCTTCCCCAAAACTAATTTCTGCAAGAACAATAGTTTCTTTTGAAACACAAGCATAACGAATCAAATTAGAGAAGGTGTTGTTGTTAAGAAAGTTGGAATTAGAGAAGGTGTTGTTGATGTTCTTCTTCTTCTTCAGCAGTTTAGATCAGATTAAAAAGCGTGTTCTTCTTCTTCAGCAGTTTAGATCAGATTAAACACAACTTCTTCTTCTGTTGTTTTCTTTGCTTGTGATTTGGTAAGTTTTTTCATTTCTTCGTTTTAGTTTAAATTTGACTGATTAAAAAGCGTGTTTTAACAAAAAAAAAAGAAAATTATATTTGAATTGTATGAATCTGTAACAGATGTTCATCACTTTAATTTTGTTTTGAAATGTAATAATCAAAGTATAGGTACATATAGTCTTCAATTCAACACATTGAATCTCAGATATACATGGGAATTGAAATTTCATAAGATATATACAAGATTTCGATTTTACAGTATATCAGTGAAGATGTATAGGCACTTTCTGCCTGAGGCGAAGAAGAGGATAAAAATTTTAGTTTCGTCGTCACGTCACAAAGTGATGAAAATGAACTTAAACCATGACACGATGCTTAAAATAGCCATTTCGAATGAAAATCATTAATCAAGAAGTGTCGTAGCACATATTCAGGTGTGAGACAGTGCGATCAATTTTTTTGAGTTAATAAGTGTAATATGTTCCTAATTCTTTAAAAAGAAAATCTCCAAACAGACAGACTGAGCATATATACCTAACCTGGAAGATGGAACTTTGGAATAACTGGATGACGGATCGAATGTACTAATAAATTTTTTTTGATAGATAGAGGAAGCTAGAGTGAAGATTTTGAATTGTATGAATCTGTAACAGATGTTCATCACTTTAATTACTACATTCATCAATCATCATTCATGTCTTTTTGTTTCTAATTTTAATTGTAGATTTCTTTTTTTTTGATCGCTTTAAACTGAATTGCTCATATTGGACAAATCTTTGAGAAAACTACATTACTGTGTAATAATACTTGGTATGTTTAATAATAATCGGTGGTCTTAACTCTTGTGTTTATGGTATTCATATCTATTTGTTACCTAGTATCATTCATATCTATTTTTTCTTGCTTGAGGTAACATCAATACATGTAAACAAAAAATAAGAATGCATCACAGTCCAATGCCTCTCATGTATATATGTTTAGTTATCTTAGGATTGTGTTTTTATTCACCTCAAAAAATCTGTTTCTAGTCTATCAAAATTTGGTTCTTTAGTGGTTACCTATTGAGAAATATGATAACTTTGAATTGATTCTTTTTTATGTTTATGTCGTTATACAAATCAATAGTTGTTGTTTTTTTAATTTGTTTGTTTGTTTATAATGGTTGAATTATCTATTTATATTTTTGTGTTTCAAGTTTAAAATAAGTTTGACGATGTAAGTATATAGTAACATCTTGAATAGTTATAATTTTGTGTTATCTTGTTTAACTTTATGAATTTTGTATTACTTTTCTAAATATCAGTCTTAACGTGTGTGTTTGAATTTGATTTCAGGTTATGTTGTTGGCTTGTTGGAATGTTGGATTATTGTGTTGGCTTATTGGTAATTGGTAAGATCTTCAACTTAAGTTCATTTTTTTCATGTGATCCATGTGAAATAAAAGGCTTACTATCATCTTATTGCACACAAATGATATTAAGAAGAAGATTGTGTATTTGTGTAGACTAGCTAGTTGATGCTCCTTTTCATATGTTGATGCTCTTTTTTCAGTTATATATATAATATGCTATGTTATCCAGGTGATTATGTTTTATTCTTCGACATTTATTGATTGGAGAATGGAGAAGGTCATTATGCTACAAAAATAAATTTTTTTTTCTTTTTATTTTGTTTGCAGTTAGGTGATGCAGTACATTTAGTTTGTGGCCTTTCAATTCATTTTGGTGATGCTCGGCTTATGTTGACAGTTTGGTGATGCTCAGTTTATGTTAATTTAGGGTTTAGTGATGCAAAACATTTTGGTGTTGTAATTTGTTGTTTTTCCTCCAGTCATGTTGGTTATGAACTTTGTAACGTCGTAACGGTTTGCTTTTTATGAGATTGTAATATTTTAATTGGTGTGACGATCTAGCTAGATTATTTGATGTATTTGACACTATTTGAGGTGGTATTTGGCATTTTGGCCATTTGGGAGGCTATTTTTCATTTATTTCCTATAATCTGTTTTATACCAGGAATTCAGGAAAAAGCTGCAAGCGAGCCTAAACGAGCCTAAACGAGCCTAACGAGCCTAACGAGCTTGAGCTCGGCTCGAGCTAAACGAGCCTAACGAGCTCGAGCTCGAGCTTGGTAAATAGCTCGCGAGCCGAGCTTGAACATAAAACCAGGCTCGATTCAGAAATTGGGCTCGCCGAGTATGAGCATTCAAAGCTCGGCTCGCTCGGCTCGAATAACACCCCTAGCCGCCTGCACTTAAGTGCTTGGTAGTTGGTAGTGTTAAACTGTTTGAAATTTAAGCATATGGGCTTTTTTTAAACTAGAAAGCAAATAAGTAAATAGCTAACGGGAGCATGTGATATTATTTGTGTTGAGGGTTTCTTATGTAATTTAACTAAACTAGAGGGGTTTTAGAGAAGCAAAAACCCTAAAGCGATTCTATAAGTACCCAAATTCCCCATCTTCGAAGCACATCGACAGTACGCAACGTCTTCACTCTTGTGTTTCTTATTCATGATTTCATAGTGTATCTCAATTTTGTTTTTGTTCGATTTCTCTGGTTGATTCATAGTGTATCTCAATTTTGTTTTTGTTCGATTTATCTGGTTGATTAGTTTTTATGGTTTTATTGATTTATTTATTTGATTTTGAAAAGATGAAAGAAGATGAGAAATGGGTTGTTATAGGGTTTTAACCTTAATGATGTCAAAATTGATGACGAGTCTGAGAAATTCCATTCAATCAATCTTGATGTGAACTGAGGCATTTGTCTGAGAGGTTCCCTTCAACCTAAATTTGCTCTTTCTTTTTTGTTTTCGTTTTTTAATTTCTTTTTGTAGTTGTAGTTTTGTACTTTTGTTGAAATCAACAACTGCTGCATATGATGAATCTCATTTTAATGGGTAATTTGCGTCTGAATTTCTTTGATGTTATCACCTTGGAGATCTGATGCCTTTTCAACATAAAAAACTTTCTTCTTATTCAGTTGGAATTTAATTTATTTTTTATTGCTTAAAGATTTTGAGATAAAACAAGAGTTTTTAATTTATTTCAATTTTTTTCCCTATCTTTATCGACTATCGAGGGACCTATGGAGGAAGCACTTTAAAACAGTGTGCTTTCGGCCAAGTTTGCCTTCGAAAATTATATTTATGAATATTGGTCATTGGATCGTTTTTTCTTCATATTTCGATTCAGTTTCAATTATTGATCTATTTTCATACATTCAATTCTATCTCAAGTACCATGACCGTGTAAAATTTGTTTATATATACAGTGGCAGAATGATCTGTGTGATCTATAAAGGACTTGAAAATTGGTAATGTTCTGTAATTCAGTTGAAACAAGAGTTCGTAATATTGAATTCGAGAAATAGTCTGATATAACCATCAGATCCTAAGAATCAATCGTTATGAAGTTAAAATTTAAATGAACTGTTATGAAATTAAATAAATTTAAATGGACTGTGGATACATGTGAATCATTCAACCGTTCTTAAAATTTATCGATCACCAAGTTGGCTTTACTGCTTTTACTGGAAAAAAAAAAATCAAGACCAAGGATATATTTTGATGAAAGTTAGAATTTTCGTTAAAGAATATTTTCTTAATACTATGTTGCACCACCAAAATACCCCCCATGCCCTTATTTTACAGTGCCCTGAACCCAGCAGTCCATACACAATTACACAGAAATGTAAACAACTGAAACTGAAGATCTGTAGCTGTCCTTTCCCTTGGAAGTTATAGCAGTTTTCACCATGATTCTGTCATAAGTCATAACCGTCCTCAGCCAAACAACAGGTCAGTGTACCTGATTTCATAACCCTGATCCTTTCCATAGTGTGGCATTGATGGTTTGAACCACTTTGTCCAGTACTCCAGTGTAGCCTCCCCTTTGCTAGAGACCAATAAGGATATGCTTCAGGACTCATTTTCATTTGATAACCCTGATCCTTTATCTCATGAAGAACTTGAATGATCAATTTTTGATCACCCTGTACCACTATATTAGAGTTCCAGATTTGGGCCGTCATGGAATGGTCTTACTATATGTTAACCAATAACCATTGACCCAGATCCAGGTCTTGTCGAATTACATAGTACACACAAACTGACAAAGGGACAATGATGCAAGCTTCCATCTCTCTTCTTCACTCCCAACTCTCTCTGAAACCATCAGGTGCGCATCTCTCATATCATCAGCCAACACCTACACTCTCTAATCTCACACTTTTTCCTGCTCTCCAATTCCAAAAAACCCAATTTCCATCATTCATCATCAATAACAACAAAATCAAACTACAATCTACAACTACAAGCATCATCATCATGGCATCATCTGACGGTCCATCATCACTCTCAACAAGCAACTGGACACAACTTAACAACGAATCTGATTTCTTCTCTCTCCTCTCTCCTGATGGTCATATCTCTATTTGCGGCTTCGGTTCTCTGCTCTCTGGTACATACATTCATACAACAATCACAATCCACTGTTTCGCATATCAGTTTATAATCTTACTTACTTCGTATTTAATTCGTGTAGAAAGAAGTGCAAAGAGTACATTTCCCGATTTAATCAACTTCCGAATCGCCAAACTCAACGGTTTCCGTAGAGTTTTTGCTCACTCCGCTCCAATTTTCTTCGAACGTGGAATTGCTAATGCTGAAACTGGGGTTAGTTAAACTGTAATTCAAATTCCAATTGAGTTTGTGAATAAATTGAAACCAGTTGATAAACCATTAATAATTGAAATGTTTCAGGAGATATCGAGTTTAAGTGTTGAACCATGTGAAGGAGAAACTTTGATTATAACCGTCTTCGAAATCAAGCAATCCGGAGTAAATTTATTATAAACATTTTTAGCTCTTTTGTTAGTGTGAAAATTGTATTATGTTAAACAATTCTGGTTGAATTACTATTTGCAGATTCCATCTTTTATCGAAAGGGAGCACGAGTTCCGATTTCTTGCTGTAAGTTTGTTTCATATGTGAAGACAGTGTAGTCTTAGTTTGTTTCAGCATTTGGAATTAATCTGTTTATATTTAGGTGTTACCCGAGACGCTGGAAGGGTTTCCATTTGATAATCCAGCTGTGAGTATAACCAAATAATGAGTATATTCACGCCTATTATAATATTTCCACTGAGTACTGGTGAGATATTAGATTGCCCACCTAAATGAGTGAGTTTCGTTACTTTGTTGCAGGTGCTTTGTGGTCGTTATAGTGATGAGGAATATTTTCAAGATAGATGCAAAGGTATTTGTTATTTATATATAGTGATTTGAGTACTATTTCTAGCTTATACCTTGCTGCAATGTGAATTTTATAGCAGTATTGCAAAGGAAATTAATATTTTTGTAATTTTCCCCTCGAATTAGTAAACCACAGTCGCGAGAAAATTGGTGTTGAAGCATATTTCTTAATGAATGGATGAGTGATAAGTGAGGGACAATTGTGGAGCTGGAACAATACTATTAAGTTACTGCACTTTGGTGTAACTTAAGATTAGATAGTAACCTAGTGTAGACGTTCCAAAGTATTTTCATCCAAGTACCTTTGGCATCCACTTTCATTTCTGCTAATGAAGCTATTCTACAAATCATGTTTACTCTTAATTTTTTTTTTTTTTTTACTTGTGTTTTACTTTTTGCTCATGCTAAGTTACGAAGGCCCTTTTGAATGAGAACGATTCTCAATTGTGCTCTCTTCCATTTTCTTGGAACTTATTGTTCCACTTGCCTGTCATACACATTTCATGATTGTTATGGTCAATCTTTTGTGTTGCAGGAAGCAAGGAGATCTATTTTGAACGTTATGGGCGATACAATATCCATAAGATATGGCGTGATGATATCTTACCTTGCCGCATTTATCTTCGACACTGGTAAGATTCATTTGCGTGTAATTTGTGTGTAAGTAAACGACAGATCTCCCACTCTCCAAAATACCTTCGATTTGAAGTACTTCATACTTTTCTGCTAAAAAACCGTGGCTCTCCCTCCATCTGCATCTTCATTTTGAAGTACTTCATACCTATTACAGTGCATCTCCTTCCTCCAGTACAAAAGGTGGCTATATAATAGCTCACATAACTACGTATCACAACTCCCTATTATTTGAATTCAAACTTAATACAATAGTCAAATGATAAATGCCTTCTACAGTGTGCTGGCAGCAAAGAACCTTGGTGATGTAGCTCTCAACAATTTCTTGGATCACACTTACCTTGGGGATCGAAAGACAACCATTCGTGAATACTTAGATACAAAAGGTTCAGGTATCATGGAAGAGGAACCTACTGAATCATTGAAGACCCGTTATGGTGGTTAACCTGATGAGTCAAGATTTCAATTAGCAGTGAGATATGGCACTGCAGCTTAAGAACATGGCAATATGACATTTATACTATACATGTAACATGCTATGCTAGAAAAGAAAACTAGCAGGCTCTGTCAGATTGCTTTCCAATTGGCTATGTTGTCTACCACCACACTTGTACACCAAAGCCTAGGGAGGAACAGAAATATATGAACTTTCGAAGAGCATGTTTGAAATTTGCAATACTTTTTGTGTTCTATCTGTATTCTCAAGTGCGAGCATGAATTGCAATGTACGTAAAAGCTGTGATATTTTTTTTGTCTGAATTTAATATGAACTCTATTCTGAAATAGAAGAAATGAAAATTGTGTGTGTTCCAAATTCCAATGCAAGATAAAACCACCTCTTACAATTACTGCAGTGTGAACAATAATATTTCTTCACTCTCATCAGTTACCACTTTGCAGTAATGACAGAAGGCCAAAACATTTACAAGTTCATATTTTAGTCCCACATCGTGAAAGAGTGGAATTAAGATCGTGCAATGAAATTATAAATTGAAAGAAGGTTGAGCTTTAAAAGATTAACCCGTCCTGTTGGGGGTGGTAAGGCGACATGTTAATGAACGTAAAGTGACGGCGTGTCGTGCCAACACCCACCAAAGCGAACACACACTTTAAAAGGCGAGTGAGTTCACCCTACTTTAGGTGTCTTGCCCGTCAATTTTTGGAAGCCCCCTACTTTTGTGGTGGGGCTCACCATCAATACCATTATCCAAAAACTTGAGTATTCATGGATACTGGAAGTCTGGAAGACTACAAAGTAGCAATACTGCTAATGAGATCTTGACCACCATGATAAAGGTGTTCATTAGGAAAGTTAACACATCACTTGCATCTTTTCAGAATTTACTGATAAAATTGGTGTTTAGCAGCCTTGAATATCACCTATATTCTGGGTTGCAATGTCTAGCACAATTGGTCCTGACCAGGTTGATGACCATCCAAGATTAGTCCCATCACACCAGGCATACCTTTAGGAACTCTGGCGAAAACCAAAACTTTTATGTAACAAGCATAAGTAATTGCAATCTAATTTTTATCTTATAATAATTATCACACTATATTTGTACATATTTCTTCATCCCTCTCTAGTTCACTGATTAACATTTCCATCATTTTCTTATACATAGGCATGTAGTGATCATTAATCATGGTCCTCGAGAGACGGAGCTTACTGTACAAATCTCGAGCTGTCTCATAGATACCTACATGTCCCTCAATAGGGTTATCATCACAATTGTCTTCGACTGATGATGGTATATTTACAATATGCATAATCCGACCAGGTGGATAGAAGCGCTGAGTCTCTACAGCATCCACTATTGCCTCAGGCTTCTTGTGTTCTACTGAATCAACCAGCACATTCTCCTCTTCAGTTATCTCTTTCGCAGCTTCTTCTTCTTCTTCTTCACGGGCATGAACATCAGCTTCACCCTCCCGCCTATGAAGCTCTCTCTGCAGCTCGTACCACAATTCACCTTCAGTCATGTCTTCCCCTACTGATGTACTGACTCGGTCCACTTGGATGGTCTCCTCTCCCTCTGTCTCATCATGTTCTAATCCCCTGGAGCAAACATAGTCAAGCTCCCCTTCCTCGGTGTCTCTGATGGCCTCATCAATCTCAAGAGAGGCAGAAGTTCTATTAGATAATAGAGAAGCCTCAGATCCGTCAACTTCCTCATTAGAGTTTGCTAGTGGGATCACAGTTCGGCGACGAGCACCCATGCAAGACCATGACGAGAGAGATGAGCGGGTCTTGACAACAGCCTGTGCAACATTCTGTGCTCGCTTCATCACAACCTGAGAAGCATCCAATATAAGTTGCATTATTCTGATATTTTTTTTCCTGGGTTCAGGTTCAGGTCCAGGTATAAGGCAATAATGCTCTTTACAATGTCACCTAGAACGTACAGTACTTATAGTCACATACAACAAGAAAATACCATGCATGGGAATGGGATATTTTCAGATGAGAAAGCACAAGGTTAGATACACATTTCGTTGTCCTGTTATGCACATTACGGAAAAATTCTCAACAAGAAAATTAAAAAATAGGCTAAGGAAATTGCTCTTTGTAATGGTCAAAGTCAGGAACAAGGTCTACTTTTTCAAATTTATTGAAAGCATCCAATCAAAAATTTAATGAAAGCATCACCAGTTAAGCAACAGTAATAGATCGAAGTAGTTAGCGACATAAACCATTTCAAGTTATGATAGATTTTACCTGAGTACTGCTTGAAACTGGGCGCAGAAGAGCTCCTGCCCCAGCAACTCTTGCTTTAGCACTAGCTATTGAAGGTAGACGTGATCCTAAAGCAGATGCTGAACGATAAACAACATTTAGGATTCTTGTATGTTCAACTTGATCCCGCAGATCACTTAACCAAGACGAGGCGGTGACCTGCAACAAGCTTGCAAGGATTTTGATTTTAGTTGACATGATCCCCAGGATCATAAAGAACAAGCAACATATTTCGTACCTCAGAACGCAGATCATCTACAGAAGCAGTAGAGAAGGTCGGCACTAGATCAGAACCGTTAATTATAGTAGTAATGAAGTGCTTCCCAGATTCTGCCAAGTCCCATGTCATACAGGCAGCTGAACAACTCCACATGTCAGAATAGTACTTTAAATAGGATGTAATTAGACATGATATTCCACATAACAGCCACAAATTTGGGAAGGTATCAGAACCACATGAATCACAGTATCGCTGCTGCTTACTATTTGAAGTGTTCAACACATGTTTAACACATGTTTAATCTAGGAACACAAAATACTGTTTAACACATGTCAGTTTTAAGTCAATCTATGAATCTTTCTTCCGATTTATACCTACAACTTATTAATATTATAATAGATCTTTAAAATTCATGGTTAAATAATTGTGCAAAACAAGACAACCATTCTTACCTTAAATTTGAAAAGAATTAGTTCATAGTCTGTGACTTATATGCTAATAGCCCACACAGTTCATAGCACACACACAAGATTCTAACCAAAGCACTGGCATATACCTGGAGCAAATGTCACACAAGTGGTTGATGAGAACTCCTTCCGTTCCCTAAGTATATATGTTAAGAGTGCAGCAGTCCCGCCACCTAGTGAGTGCCCGACAATCTGGGAAAATTAAGGAATAAATATGATTTGCAAAGCTAACTGATACAGTAGACAATCCTTAGCGTCTTAAGAAGTATAAAAATGGATGCAAAACGGAATCATAGAAAAAAATATAACATAAGTGACAAAAGTTAGAAGGTAATGTCAAGTCTACAGAACACAAAATCAGGACTTAATACTTTTTGTAGTTATTAAATAATGAATACTTAAATATTGTCGATATTAAGTTGCAAGTAATCAGACTTATGTAACGGCGGTTATTAAGCCAGGCACTGAGCCTTAGATGATAAGTTTCAATGCCTTAACCTGAGCATTTTGTCCTAACGTATTCGAGGAATTTCTAAACTTTAACAAGACTTGTTTCCAAAGCATTTGCCAGTAAACTCTGAACAATAACTGCCTCCTAAATATCTGTTAATTCAGTTATTTAGAACCCCTCCCCTTAGAGCCAAGTGTCTGGCTGATGCTCAAAGTCAGAGGCAACACATTAAATATGTACTGTAATTATTTTTTATTATTTATATTTTGATTGGCAAACCTGTTTTTAATGAGATCAGTAACTCAAAGATGCACTGCCTGGGATCGAACCCCAGACCTCTGGTATCATCGCCCAGAGGTATTACCAACTGGGCTCAGCTGGCATCTGCATTAAATTAAGGAAGCAAAGGAAAACAGAAAAAAAGACAACAAAACAAGTACAATACAACATATGACAAAGTATAGTACCTTGACTTTGTACTCGGGGTTTTCACCAAGTGCATTGAGAAGACAAGGACTACAGCACTTTGCAATCCAACGAGCTGCAGCAACCATACCACAGTGTGCATATCCTAAGACTAAATTGCTAATACCACCTTCATGTAGAACTGAATGATGAAAAGGAACCACAGCTCCAGTTGCAGCAGTTAGTGTATCCTTGATACTATGAGTCCCACGAATCAACAGAAGAAAGCATTTTGAACTTTTATCACACAAAATTGTGAAAGCTGGCCTCAGAAGCTGAAAACATTACAGTCATTAAAGCTGAGAATATAAGTGAGGCTCATGAATTCTCTATTTGTTTAGAGCTAACGCAACATCAGATGCCAAACGATCAATAAAGGAGCATAAGCCATTACTCACCCCGGCCTTAGGTTCTTGAAGAAGTACCTCTTCTTGTGAATAGCCACCCAACTCTAAAAATATTGGAAATGGCTTCTTTGAGAAGAGCATACAAAGACTCAACAAACGTAGAAAATATGTCAACTCAGCCCTGATTTCAGGACCTTTTAGCTGTACAGAATCACTTTCGGCATATACACTTGCAACATGCAGGTTACCCTGAAACAAAATGTTATTTCTGTAAGACATTAATTTTGTCACTTTCTTCCACCAAGAAAACTGACTCAAACTTATACCCTAACCATAGCAACAAAATTAATTAATCCTTGGAGCTAAGGCACATGACCGCACATTTCACTTTGCACAATGACTTCAAATATAAAAGCAAATACAGGCAAAGAAAAAAGGTGGAATGAAAAGAAAGCTGCATTGATGCTTTTATCACAGTAAAAGAAGATTTTATCGCAGTGAGATATATGGACAGATGCTGCTCCTATCAGCAAGTCGCTAAAAAGAGAAAGATGGATAACATGGCCTCCAAATCTTCTCGCGAAGTAGATGATTTAAGATAAATCACCAATCCAAGATAGAGCATGAATCAACTTCAGCTAGATGAGTACAATTGAATATCAAGAGCTTCCTTTTATTCTTTTCATTCCAAAAGACCAAAACGTTTATCCAGCCCACCAATGCTATTAATATATCTCTATAGATGACTTTCAAGGAAGCAACAAGATCCTCAGCTTCCTAATAAAAATATTTATTATCAAAATAATGTCCCAAGTACACCCCATTATGTGCAGTCAGGTCGTCGATGATGCTCACCATTTTAGCTTGGGGACACGAATCACTTGTCACAGTAAGAACTCGTGTTACCACCCAAATGGAAATTTTAATTTTGAATGGATTGGATGACTTCCATATCTTCTTTAAATGGAAATGATCTAAGATACCTCACTAACCATGATGGAGTTTGAAAAAATTGGCTAGATGAGTACATAACTTTGAAGTAAATTTTCTTCTCCTTCAATGCCTTTTTAAACACCTCACCAGGATTGTTGATATCTTGACAGCTTGAGATAAAGCTACGACCTCCTTGGTTCCTAATCATTGATTTTCCTATCAGAAAATGTCTCACGTACACATCCAATATGTGATAATGACAACAATGAACAAGATCATATGGAAGTCCACATAATAAGGCTCTTAATACATGACTCTGGTCACATTCAAAATCAATGGTGGTCAAATCTTAGCTATTACCAAACCAATTCTGAGTTATATACATGTCACGCTACGTAGTCAGATATATACTCTAAAACAATTTCTTTTTTCCTTATTATCTCAATCAATTAGCAAACTCTGACAATATCTCCTATTCAACTTTGACAATACCTTCAGTAATACATATTAATCATCTAAACCAATTTACAAAACCTTCATTAAAATTTAAAGTTTAGTTTCCAACTTTTTTTCGCAGTTCATATTGATTTCCACAACCCACTGAAATATTTCTTTTTCTTTCAACTCCTTCAAATGACTTTGTAACATTCTTTTGTAATAATCACCAGCCGGCAGTCGCACACATGCAATCACTCTTATCCAGACAACTAAGAGTTAAAACTTAAAACTAACAACATTAATGGCAATTGCTAATTTATTTATTATAGAAAGACAGTAACTCAGTAACGACAAACTGAAACAGCGGTAAACTCCAGAAAGCATAATCATTTGCAAAGGAACTATATGATTTCCCTAAACTAAATCATTTCTTTATTATTAAAAAAAAAAAAAAGATTTTCCCTACCTAGCAATAACTTCACTCACTCGCAATTCTTATCAAATTGAGCATAGAATCCAATTCCAAAAAAAAAAAAAAAAAAAAATCCAATTTTATTTTTTAATGAAAATTTATGAAGAGGCAGGCAAATGAAGAAGAGATATTGAATTAAAGAACTAACCTGACGTCGAATGAGATAATTTATTCCAAAAGCCAAATCACCAATTGGCCATTTACCTAGGGTTTCAGAATATGTAAACCTAAGCGTTTCAGATAACGTTGTAATAGCTTCAAACCATGTTGCAGGTGCTTGTGCAGGTCTACGAGCAATTCTTCTTCTTCCAGACCTTCTTGATTTCGATAATTCACCATCTCCATCTCCATCTTCTTCATCTTTCGAAGCTAATCTTCGACTCAATACATAATATAATAACATCGCTGTACCTGCTGCAGTCACCATTGTTCCCGTCGCCATTCTTAATCACACCAGATCTAATCAACCTTAACCTAATTCTCAAAATGAATTTCTAAAATTGAACAAAATTAAATTTAACAAAATCATTTACAATTGATTGAATCATCAAATATAAAAATCGAATCAGATTTTTTAAATAAATTAGCGTTTAATTAAAAATGCAAAAAAGTGTTTATTTTTTTTTCTTTTTCAATCGAGAAGATCAGCTGTAATCAAGTTGAAGAGGAGTTTTTTTTTTTTTTTTTCTGCGTTACGTGTTAAAATATGGAATATTTTGTTAGTTTAAAGACAAGGTTTCTGGTGTTGTATACGTTGAAGACGAAGGGTATTTTAGTAAATAACAATCAGATTACGATTGTCGGATTATGGATTAAAGAAGGGGTGCACACTGCGCACGTTAAGCAGAGATTAGTGAACAAGTGCGCACGTAAAATGGTGCGTAGAAGAAAAACTGCGCCACGTGCGGCAGTTGGGCCTACCAACTAAAGGATAAAATTTGGTGGGCCCACATTTGCTGATCATCGTATCTTACTGTTTTGGATCTGATCGTTTGAAGTCTTTTTCAATCCGGTTAAACATCCAGAAAGAACTCAGTTCAGTCAGAACCTGAGTGTTATTTGCATCCAGTTTTGTTTGATAAGTGCATCCACAACATGACAGTAGAAAAAAAAAAAACTACACCGCATCGGCATTGCCTGTAATCATCTACAAAGAGCAGCGAGCGGCAACATCGACTAGTTTCGGTCAGTCCTGTACTCCTGTTCATGAATGTGGCTGCAAATAAATGTGTAAATGAGAGGTTCTGTTATTTTCAGTCATGTTTTCTTCTAAAATCACCAGTCAAGTACACTACAGCATAGACAAGACTGTGTATCTAACAGGACAGCAACTACATAGGTTGGGTTGAAACTGGGTAAAGTTAGATAAAGATTATTCAGTTGACCTAACTATATCCACTTTAATTATTGGCATCACAAAATAATAATGTTTCAAAGTGGACTCCTACCAAACCAATAAGACCATACAAACATTAAAAAAATCACCGGTGTCGAGCACTATATTATTTTAATTAATACTTTCCCACCACCTACTGTATTCATGCAGATTTGTAGGTCAGATGTCACGTATCAAGAAATTCTTGATAATATGACCTTACTGGTTTCTCCATGAACTGAAAATATATTATATATATCCTGAAGACCTGAACTGTTGTGAAGTCAGATGACTGATTTTTCTTTCTTTCAACTAAAACGATCTTCATGTGCTAGAACCGTTACACACTGGTGGGGATAAATAATGACAAGGTTGGAATGCAAAATTTCGATCTCCCAAAGGACCATGACAAGGTTGGAATGCAAAATTTCAATCTCCAAAAGGACCAACTGTTCTAGACCTAAAGGATAGCTTCAGCCAAAATAAATATCCAGACCCCAATTTAACTTAATGAGGGAAAAGCCTGCAAGGAGACTTCACAAAATGTTGTGGGAGTGAAAGCCCATTCCTACTGCCCCATGGTTTTCCCTGGTTGCAAATAAAAGAGCGTGCATATCATCCAAATTCATCTAATTCGATTCAATTCACTTTGCAAGGTTATTCACAGAAATTTTCAAAGGTAACACTGGACAGGAAAATGGTTAGTGCGATTTCACCATGTCCTGGCAACAAATCACATGGTACAGCTAAACCTTTGAAATGTCCCTGATAAGTTCACAGTAAGTATTAAGTGAAACTATGTGTTTAAGAATCTATTGGATATACATGATACATAATGGAATGTAGCATCTAATGTAGTACAAAATTTTGATTTGGGCGTCAAGGCCTTTCGTTTCAAGTCTATTGATACCTCTTTGATTTACATGAAATCCTTTAGCGTTGATTCATTGGCATCATAAAGGGAGGTGCCCTTCCATTCAACACGGCGTCTAATCCTCTTTTGCAGATACGTTTGATTCCGGAATTTTGAGAATGCCATCATCTATCAAAGGCTGCAACTCAGCAATTACCATATCTCGTACACTGGAATCAGATGATTCCAAGAATGCAGTTACCACCTTACAACTGCAAACACCGAAATAGAACTTAATACTACATTTAACTTGAAGCATTGATACATGGCAGGCTTAAGGAAACATACAACACATTGCAGAATCTAACCTGTGACCACCGGCCCATATCTGACCCTTCCCATCTAGAGCCACTTTCCATAAAGTGGTTGCAAACGTTGGGCAGTCCAACACCAGTTTTCTGATGGCTCGGCTGGAATGAAAATGCTCGAGGACATGCTCCTTCTCTGACTCGTTCTCTGACTTCTCTGGATTAGACAAGGCAGCAAGAGACGCAATGGCTCTGTGCAAGACATTTAACTTGTCAGCCAAAGCCGTTAGGAGGATGCTACCAGCACCACCAGTGGCTACCTGTGTACATCGACATGATAGGTCAAATCCAAGATGATGACTCATCCGTAGAAATACGGATAGGAGATTCATGCTTTACAGAGGTAAATAGTTTTCTCTGATCAAAGAAAAATACATCATGCAGCATCTAACACCAAACCAGCAATCAAATCCAAATTACTAAAAGTAACCACAAAACCACTGGAACCAAAGATTAATCAATCACAAACATTAATTTGGCATAGCAGCAATAAAGCTGATGGAACAGAAGATCACAAGACCACGAGTTTACAGCTCAACAGATCTACCAAGAGTAGATGCAGAAAAAAAACATAAAGGGCGGTAGAAACTATTCTGAACTAAAGCCTTTTGAGTACTTGACAAATCGCCAATGGTTTTCCCTACGAGAACCCATGTATCCACAAAGTAATACATTCCCATATCAAACCGTAAGAGTAATGTTGTGGATAACATACTTAAAGTGGGCGCAGAATTACAGCTAAATAAGGAAAACATCTTGTAGAACTTCGACATATATGACAACATGTTTCGTCATAAAAGAGACACAAGAAATCTCAAACAATTCATAAGGACATAAAAATCACCTCATATAAGACTTCTTTGCCAAATTTTGATTTAAGCAACTCTTCTGCATTCTCGATACATGTGTCGATGAGACCCTGCAAAATGAAATCAATGATCCAATTAAAATTTAATTTTCTTACTTCTTCGCCGTAATCCTTAGTTACGAACTTTTCCCATTCGTGTTAGGTGAAAACGTAACTGATATAATGTTTACCATCACTAAGAAATCACAGTTTAATCATTATTGAAAATTATCAATATAAATAGAGTGATACTAATTAGTAGCAGTACAAATGGCAAGGAAAAAACTGCATATTCAATATCCTAGAAGAGAGAAGCAATAAACCTCAGCTAGCCCACTGTTCACTAACAACTCAAGCCTCCTCGTGGAAGGATCTTTTTTTCCAACACTCACTAATTGGAGCTTATCCTTAGCGCTGATGTTATCATCTTCAGGAAGATTGTCCTCGAAATCACCCTTGACATCGTTATCACTAGATTCACCAACTCCCGAAGTATTTTTATCTTTTTCCAAGTCCATAGCTACTTCAGTCCCTTCACCCTGAAAAAATATTAGAAGTCAGTTGAAGTAATGATTATGATGCATTGCAAGATGAATGTACAAAAAGATAACAGTTTTGCATTTACCTTGCAAAGAGAGGGAACAGATAGACTAAGAGCAGCCAGATTCTCCGGACCAAGATAACGTTGACAATTTGGATGGAGCAACTGCAATAGTGGACGCTTTCCATTCTGACAGACAAAGTATAAAGCAAAGCAGTTGGAAACATACACTAGAAAAGGCACTAATCTAAAGTGGCCATCAGATGTGATGGTGCAGCAACAGAATCCGCAAACAATGTGGAAAAAGTTGCCATCCAGAGGATCATCTATTAGACTAGAACTGTACTATTTTAATGGTCTTTCTATATATACAATAATAAACATTCATCAAAGTTTTTTTTTGGGACTAGTTACTAGGCCTGTCAACTATCCGAACCGATCCGTGATCCAAACCGATCCAATCCATTATTTTTTTGTTTGGGATATCCACTTGGATTATTGGATCATTTGAAATGGTTTTTGGATATCCATTCTATTTTTGGATCGGTTCGGATAAATCCAAAGAAAAAAAAACAATCCAATCCGAACATTCATCAGTAGAACAAAAGAATAAAAAATTTAATCGATCTTATGGACAAAAACCCAAATTCTCCTAGTCTTCTCAATTTTCCCTTCGCTTAATTCTTATCTCTCTCTTCCCAAGCTTTATAATCGCAACTTCAAGAATTCTCAAAATCTAATTTTGCACAAGTTATAATTAATTTTTGTGCAATTTTGATGGATTTCAATTCACTCTCCTTATCACTCGATGCAATTGCAGCTTATACAGTTTTCCCAAAGCTTCATCTTTGTTACCATCCATGATCAATCAATCTTACCCAACTTCAAATTTCAATCTCAACCCCCAACTTGAAATTTGAGTTTACTACTTTCAATTGGAATCTGAAACATCAATTCAAATGAATTAACCAGAAAGCAATAAACAAATTCTATCACGAAAACTAGTTTCAATTTGATCAACAGAGATGTAGAACAAAATTTATTTGATGTAGGTATATATACTAATAGTTATTTCAATTGAGCAAATCAAACGATTCAACCATAATCAGACTTTGTAATACTTGGTCCTCAAAGTCTTTATGTTGCTGTTTCGAAAGCAGATTTTAAATGGAGAAGAAAAATGAGCAGGAGCAGATTTTCGGATCGGATCATAATGCATATGTATCGGTTTGGATCATGGAGGAAATCAAACTGATCCATTGACAGCCCTACTAGTTACCAATTTCTTTTCGAAAATCACATCTAATAACCACCAATTATAGCATGGATCGTATATAAGCCCTATGCTTTTTATGATTCCTTAGATTTGCGCCACTAAGATCACCATGAATGATATTAAGAAGCATGATTATGACTATTCACCTTGTTGAAAACCAGCTCCTTCAAAATTGGTTGTAGCTCACGAAGGACAATCTGTCATCAGAATTTGAAAGTATTAGGAAAAGGTTAAAACTATCAAATCATGCTGACTGTGCAAGATTGTTTATGTAATTTATTGAACACTTGATTAACCTTTGTTAAGAGCTTTGTATCATCAACTATGGAGAGCATGCAGACAAGGACCTGCAAAATAAATGAAGCAAACAAAAACAGGTTTGTGGAAATAAGAAACCCAACTAAATAATGTGTGTCTATGTGAAAAGGATGGGAAAGAAAGTGATCAATACCATGCACCCATATTGATCAAGAGCTATCTTCTCTATATGACCCTTCATGCCTTTGATGATCTTTTTTCTTTCCTGAAAACAAATGAAACAATAACACTCAAACCATTGCTGCAGATATGAATGCTCTACTTCTAGATTTACTTAAAAAAAAAAAGCAATGAAGCGGCCATTTATTGCAACAACCTTTGCACCTCCGTGTTTGATACAGAGCATACCAAGCTTTGAGCCATCTTTTGTATGAATGATTCGAACAAGGAGGGGACCTGACAACTGTTCGAGTATTTCTGCGGCAGAGGACTTTTAACAAACTCAACTCAGAATATAAGATAATTTCTTCATTTTTAATGTGGGAATATGTAGTTGGGGCTTATCAATACCTTGTCAGCAATGTTCAAATACTCAATCAATGCAGTGTGAATAATAGAATGGTCTACTATTCCTTTTTCCAAAATAGGTTGGATTACAGAAGCCATGTGCCTGATGACTGAACCTTTATTGAGACCCAGCTTAGGAATTAAATCTGATAACCTGATAAAACACATTACAAATAAAAAACCAGGCAAGGAATGTATATATTTAAAGAAAGAAAAGAAATTGTTCTGATTCTTTTCTTTATTCTTTTGTTCATTTTAATTCTAGAATTAAAAGATATCCAAGTTACAAGGGGAAATGGCCTTTCAGACAATAAGCTGCTAAGACAATCAATGATAACACAACAAAGCACCTAAGTATTTTCTGGGTCCATTGCCTTTCATATGTAGCAAATCATTTGTTGCTCTAAGAGATCGATGAACCATGACTCTCACATGAATTTCTTTTCAGATTATACTGAAGGAATCTGCGCATATCAATACTCTTACCTCAATAGTCATTTCACCCTCTCACCATTTATTAATATTGTCTACCTTGCATAATCCAACTCTGGAACTTCATATTCATCAATGGTATTTAGCAACATCACATTCTTTCTTAAAAAAAAAATTCAAACTTAGAACCATACCAAGAATTACCCGGAGATCTGAACAAATAGCATATATCACGGGAATACGTGTCTTTTTTTAAACAATTCTGATGCTATCATTTTCTCTTCTTCAGTTTTAATTTATCATTATCAAACTTCTAAAGTTTGTTTCAGATGCATACTGTTGTAATTGAATACAGGTTATTTCTTCTCAAACAATTAACAGGAAAATTGTACTTTTTAAATTCCTTTTAGACTTTTTCTCAATTGCAAATGAATTCATTTCATTTCAACCATGCAATGAAAGCAAGACATGAAGCTCCATTTGGTTTTGTTAGCATAGATGTTTAAGCAAATCACAACACTGTGTATTCGGTAAATGCTGAACAGTACATACTGAATTCTATGTGATGTCTTAAGTGGAGAAAAAAATCTCCAAAGGCACATATATGGATATTACAACCCTAAAAAGATTAGTCAATGCGATTTTATCAAATAACATGTCTCTGTGAAACCAAACCTTCTTTCTTTCATTGTAACGAGGTCCTTAAACAACTGGAGCTCTGCAGAATATAACTCCAACAAAAGACTTTGTTTCTGAAATGGATTTCCCAGTTGGTATGCATGTTCAATTACTGCACATAAGGCAAGATGGTATTAGAGCAACAAAATTCCAAGAAATAGCCCTGATAAAAAAACCTAACAACATATGCAAATCCAGATAAAAGAATATTTTTAATGGTTCACATGAATGAAAATCGTTTCGCACTCCGTTAATACCCATTTGCCCCAACATTTTTTTAGCATCAAAATTCAAATCCGAAACACATAAAAACTTCTCTAGCTTCTCTGAACTCAGTAAAAGTCATAGATGCAATAACAATCACTGGGATTTGACCATCAAATGGATCTAAGTTAACCTGGCTAAACTGGACTGTCTTAAACAAGACAAAGAATGATTTTCCATTCATTTTTCAACTTTCTTATTTTCGTGCTTGCTTTGAAACAATAGTGCGGTTTTCTACAACAAATTTAAAAAGCATTAGCAGGAAAATTCTACAATAGAATACAAGGACCTAATTTATGTCATACCAACGGATCCAACCATATGCCGAAGGAGAGGTGCAACGTGCCCATGAAGGGAGGATATGAAACCATCCAGCTGTTTTTTAGACGCTGCACATGTTAAATACGAAAAATCAACAATAGATGAAAAGAATGGCATAGCCAACTAGTTTGAAAATGCTATGCCCTGCCGCATTTGATTTTGTTTACTTAATTCTCTACTTCCCCAGTCAACATACCACTGTCTAACATTTTCGTCACGAGATGAACTGCATAAGCATTGCATGCAAGTGTGAGAAGATTTGGCCGAAGCTCCTCAAATACAATGTCTCTTTCTTCTTGGGAACAATATTTAACGCAAGTCTAGCATCAAAAGATCAAAATTAAGACAGCTTATTGGTAAGTTATAGATATAAAAATAAATAAACAAATAATTCAAAGCTATATATTACCTGCAGAACTCGAGAAGATACATGGGAAACTGCAATTTCACATATTTTTCCCATCATCTTTTGTATAGCTTCACTCACCAACCTAAATAAATTTGAATGTCTTATTAACTGATCATTATATACATCCAACAAAAGGTTACTTTTATAATCAAATTGCTTACTTGGATCTGTCTTCTTTAGCAATATTACGGCGTCTCATTCTTTCCCATAATGATGCAAGCTCCTGAAATTCAAAAGATAAAGAAACAATTAGTCTAGAAACTAGCTAACCATTTACACACACATAATACATTTAAGGATGCCCAAATTTACTTGTTCAAGATTGTAATGTGGCTTCCTCTTCTTCTTCCTCGCTGCTGCCAACTCCTACAACAACAAAATTCATTATCAGTTCCCAACTTCTCGTTATAGTCATACTCAAAGAGCTAATATCAACAGAACTTGAACCTTCTCTCAAAATTAGACTTTCTACAAAACACCAATTCAGTGAAGAGTGTAAACCATCATAGATGCAAACTACATTAGCCCAATAAATGTTAATAATCTTATAGCAAATTGCATAAAAATCACCTAAACAAGCTAATTTCATTTCCAGCACACACATATATACTAAAACCAAAATGCAAAACAAACAACAAACACTAACCTTTGCTTGAATACGACGTTCTCGATTAGATTTGGGGTCATTTTTCTCTTGAAAATGAATTGGTTTCTGAGATTTATCTTTGATTGAATAAGGTTTATTAGATGAATTGAAAGGTTTATTCGAAATACTCTTCACATTCGACTTCTCAACAAACTTTGCCTTCTTCGAAAAAGGTTTCTCTCCTTCTTTATGTGAATCTGAACCTTGCTTTCTCTTCGTTGATGAATGCTTTTTCTGCTCTTTCGCCGCCATTACAGATGAGCTAAAGTGAACTACAACTTTCTGTGTTACTCTCGTTTCGTTCTCAGGGTTTTGTTAAAGAGAGAGAGAGGTTTTTCGTTCTAGGTTAAGCTTTGTCTGAGTAGTCAAAACATGGGCCGGTTTATCCGAACCCATAGCCATGATAGATTAAGATCGGCCCATGGTTTTGGGTCCACGAAATACGTATTAAATTTGTCAATGTAAACGTGATACAAAATGTAGATTGAGAGGTTATTTTGGTCAATTCGCAGTATTGCCTTTCTCAAACTCGTTTGAACAAACTCCGAACATTATTCTTCACACGCAACCTCAACTACACTTCAACCGTCCAAAGTGGATGAGAAAGCGACAAGGAGAAACTCACGTTTTCCATACACACTTTATCGCGAGATATTAACGAAAACAAGCGATAAATTAATAATACCACGAGAATATAGTTATGTCTCATGATATGACACGTCATTCGATCAAATCAATGTGGTGGACGTTTCCACGAATATCCATCAGATTTGAGTTTAGGGTTTGGATTCCGAGGAGGAACCCTACTTTTCAGAGATTACTTATCATATAAGTGAACGTACTTATAAACTGATAACTAAACTACCTTATTAGAAACACTGCATAACGTATCAGAGAAAGAGACGAAGTCCTCTTCTTTCTAATTTCTCTCTCTCTCTCTCTCTCTCTCTCTCTCTCTCTCTTATACTGACTGTCGCTATCTCATTCTCTCTCCTCTATCTTCCCCTTCTTTTCCCTTTTAAGACTAAAAGCGAAGCAGAAACCCTAGAAGAACCTCGATAAACGAACAGAATCGAAGCTTAAACTTTGTTTTAATGGTTTTCTGTAAGTTTCTATCTAACATTTCTACTTCAATTCGAGCAAAAACACTAATTTCATGTTTAGTTATCTGTTTCTATTTAGAATTTAAATTTAACATTTAGTTTTCTATGTTGATCTGTTGAATCTAACTTAATTATATGAATTTGATTCAGGTTTCATGTTTTAATCTTCAATTAGCTTTAAATTTGTTGAGAAATTGAGAACAAAAATGACATCTTTAAGTAGAGAATTGGTATTTCTTATACTTCAATTTCTAGATGAAGAGAAGTTCAAGGATTCTGTGCATAAGTAAGTTTTTTGTTCTTTGTTTCCTCTATTTGTTGAATTTGAGAGGAATCAAAGATTGGTTGCTTAATTCAGTATGTTTGGTGATGGTGTTTAGGCTTGAGCAAGAATCAGGATTTTTCTTTAACATGAAGCACTTTGAAGAGAGAGCGCAAGCTGGAGATTGGGATGAAGTGGAGAGATACCTTTCCGGATTTACCAAAGTTGATGATAACAGATACTCGATGAAGATCTTCTTTGAGATAAGGAAGCAAAAGTATCTGGAAGCACTAGACAAGTATGTGTGATTGTGTGAATTTTAAGGTTTTTGTTTATAAACTAATTTACTTGTTTTTTTATGTTTGGTTTTATATACTTTATTCAGCTTATTTAATTGTTTGTTTTTGCTATGTAGGCATGATAGGGCTAAAGCTGTTGAGATATTAGTGAAAGATTTGAAAGTGTTTTCGACATTCAATGAAGAACTGTTGAAAGAAATTACTCAGCTGTTAACACTTGACAACTTCAGGTAATTTTGTTTATCCATATAAGAGACAATAGATAGAATGAATAATGGATACTAGGATGAATACAGAATACTTGAAGAGTATATATATAGTAATAGGGTGAATCCTATACGCCACCACATTTATTAATTACCAATATTTATTCTCTTGCTCAGGGAGAATGAACAGCTCTCCAAGTATGGCGATACTAAATCAGCTCGGAGCATAATGCTTGTAGAGCTCAAAAAATTGATCGAAGCAAATCCACTATTCCGGGATAAGCTGGTATTTCCCACCTTGAAGCAAGCAAGATTGCGAACTTTAATCAACCAAAGGTAAACCTGGTAACGATGACTACAACTATAAGCATATTTTCTTCCTATGTTATTATGTCTTTCTCAAGTTTAGAGACCCACATAGTCCTTCCATCTCTATTGTAAGATTGTTTTTGTGAAATCTCTTCCTTAGTGCGACAGTTATTACTTACTCTTAGTGAAATAGTTGTGCGTGCCTTTTGCTCAGTGCCTCTCGGAAATACCTTATTCAGTTTTTCTTCTTCTTGTCTTCCAGTAATCTTCCTCCTCCCTCTTTTGTTTCATTTTTGTTTTTCCTTTTGTTCCAAAAAGTTCTTTTCGCAGTATTCATCATATTTTCCAGTTAAAAAATATTGGTTTCATGGTTTGACATATGTTTTAAATGGATCTTAAAGTGTTCTTGTGGTATTTACAGTTTGAACTGGCAACACCAGCTCTGTAAGAACCCAAGGCCGAACCCAGATATTAAGACCTTATTCACGGACCACTCATGTGCACCTACAAATGGCACCCGTGCTGCTACTCCCGTTGCCCTTCCAGTTGGAGCAGTTGCAAAGCCTGCTACATATGCAAATCTCGGAGTACATGGAGTATGATTTTATTTCTCTCAATTTGTTTAAATTTATGTCATCTGCTACTATGTTTAATGAAATTTTTTATGACTTTATTAGATGCAGCCTTTTCCACCACCTACTGCAGCTGCTGCAAATGCTAACGCTTTAGCCGGCTGGATGGCAAATGCAACTGCATCCTCATCCGTTCAGTCCGCGGTTGTTGCTGCATCATCAATTCCTATGCTACAAAATCAAGGTCAGTATCATATGGCGTCTTCATTTTTACGATATTAATGTGGTGTATAAATTGATCTGATGTGTCTCTTGATAAAATTATGCTAGTAGGCACCTTTTTGTAGCTTAATCCTAGTAGGCACCCATAGTTGATCTAACCAAACAGATCTTAGAGTCATTCTACCCTGTGCTGTATCTCCAATTTCCCACATGGACTTATTGCAGTGTTGAGAACTCGCCTCTTTACACAATTTTCTATTTTGGTTGATGCTATAGAAATTTCTTTTGAATGGGCCGTTGATCAGACGCGTCTCTCTTGTATTAGAAACAATGTTAATTCTCTGTACGTCCCATTGAAAGAAGCTATGTTATATACATCTAAATTTTATCCAATTCTTTTGATAACAAATGTGCTTAAGGTATATATAATTCATACATTGAGGTATATAATGTTTTGAATGAAGACATTTTCTGATAACTTGCAGAATACGCACTGAGTGGTGCAATAACTGCATATTCATGGCCTTCTCTGTGATTACAAGCTAACTTCACATCTTTTCTCTTGTCAGGTTCTATTGTCAAACGCCCTAGAACACCTCCAACTAGTCTGGGAATGGTTGATTACCAAAGTGCAGAACATGAACAACTAATGAAGCGTTTCCGATCTGCTGCACAGCCCATCAACGACGAGGTATTGTGCTATTTAATTCATCGCATCAGAAGTTACACCTCTATTTCTGATATACATGGCTTGAAAAACACGATTATGTATCTTTTATTTTATTTTCAGGCATCCTATCCTGGACCACACCAAAATGCATCATGGACCATGGATGACCTGCCAAGAACAGTAGTTTGTTCCTTCCATCAGGGTTCTAGTGTTACAAGCATTGATTTTCATCCTTCTCATCACACATTAGTTCTTGGTATGAAAATATTACACTAGACAAATAGAAATCATCTTTTTAATGCAATTCCTTCATTATATTCTGATGATTTTTTTCCTTTTTCCTTAATCCAATATTTATTTAGTTGGTTCGGCAAATGGAGAAACCACTCTATGGGATATTGGTCTGCGAGAGAGGTTGGTGTCAAAACCCTTCAAGATCCGGGACATCGAAGCTTGTTCTTTGCCGTTTCAGGTCTATATCCCAATTTTAAATTAAAGTCATTTTGACATGTTTACAGTTGTTTTAGAGTTTGCCTATTTTTGGCACAATTTGTTCTCCTGAAGGCATTTCACTTGTTTATTACTTGATGGGTTGCTAATTTAGGATCAAATGTTCAAAAACTTTGGGATTTATTTATGGGGACAAGCATAGTATAGAAAAAACCGTAGGTGATGTTCAGTAGATTATGGAAGCTTCAATATAGATCAAAAACATTAAATGAGATATCAACATTTAGGTAAACTTATCAACACTAGGGGATAACAAGAGAAAACCCTAAAAATCATAACTTCAATTCATAATATAATAATCATAAACAATCACCATTTCACGACCAATCTTTGCCTAAATTAAAATGTGGATTTCACGGTGACCAAGAATTCATATTTGACAACAAGACCAAATCACATCAGATCCTAAAAAATCTTCTAAACTGGAAAGTAAAATAAAGAATATTTTGCTAGTCAAGATTCTGAGAAACAAGAAAACTATTGATTGCAATCAGTTAATTAGAGACATTATGACAATAATATAATTTTAAATGGATAACCTGGACTGCGAAGTACTGAAGAGATGGGCACAATTTTTGACTTGGCCAACAGCCCAACAGGCACATACTCATAACTAGGCTTAAAACCTAGCACTTACCTTTTATAGTTCTATTTGGCTGATAGTAAAACTGTAAATTTGATGGCTGCATTTTTTTAACTTTCTTACAGACATCCTATCTCAAAGATTCAACAATATCTATCACTCGTGTAGCATGGAGTCCAGATGGAAATTTGATGGGTATGTTGACACACATAGAAAACTTTTAAGTGCCTATTGATATATACTCACAATTCTTTTTCTTGTTGCAGGGGTCGCATTTTCGAAACATTTGATCCACTTGTTTGATTGTCAAGGACCCAATGATTTACGCCAACTTTTGGAGGTTTCTTTCAGTTCTAACATCCCTTCCTATTGAGGCAAAAATCATAACACCTGCTTGACTTTGTATCCTCTATCCTTGCAGATTGATGCTCATGTTGGTAGTGTTAATGACTTAGCTTTCTCATATCCGAACAAACAAATATGTGTCGTAAGTTGTGGGGATGATAAGCAGATAAAAGTGAGAGCAAGAACATTCACAATACCTTTGTCTTTTTTAGATTTTTAACCTTTTGCTTATGCCAAAGTTGTATGACAGGTATGGGATTTAACCGGACGAAGGCTTTATAACTTTGAGGGCCATGACGCACCTGTTTATTCAGTATGTCCTCATCATAAGGAGACCATTCAGGTAGGAACGTTGTTTTCATATATGTTCAAATCCACATTTGGTGATTGTTGCATTGTTTGCACGCACTTTTAAGTCCAAATCTTGTTCATGTAAAAGTTCAACTTAGAGAGGTGGTGAACTCGACAACTCATAGATATTAGTAATATATGATACACTGTGTGTATATTGAAACAGAAAAGAAAAGTACTGTACAACATTTTTATCATGTACTAAGCAACATAGTTTACGCGGCATGACAAAACACTTAAACAATTGATCTTGTTCGAATAGTGATAGAAACATGTTTTCACTTTTTTTATTCTTCATTAACTCTTACTGTATCAATAGATAATTTAGGAATTTTGGGTGAATACAACCTTTTTGAAGCAAATTTAGTTAAGAGGGTTTGCTATCTTGTTAGGGTCTTAACTCTCGAAGCACTACAGTTTTATTTCTTCGTGTTTCACAGGTGTCAGACACAGACATGTTAAATTTATTTATTGTAGCTTTAGCCCATCCAAGTTAAACCTATTTTCAAGTGACAATCCCCACCGTTATCTTTGTCAACAATGGTTTACTAATTGTCTATTTTTGGTTGAACTCATTTTATGAAGAACTGCAGGCAGTAACAGCTCTACTAAATGCGCCACCATGTGCAGATTTGACACCCTTTTGTTGTGTTATTTATATTGAATATATTATAAATATGAAACCGTTATACACTATTATTACAAATAATTTATTTTATAAAAATGTTGCAAGTTAAACAAAGAAGGGATGTTTACACAAATGTCAAGTATCGGTGTCGAATGTTACTATCTACATCTATGTAACTATTAGTTGTCATTTTGAACTTTTCATTGACATATGTTTCTTCTTCCAAACATTTGCAGTTTATTTTTTCAACTGCTACTGATGGAAAAATTAAGGCCTGGCTGTATGACAATATGGGTTCGAGAGTCGATTATGATGCTCCTGGACATGGTTGTACTACAATGCTTTACAGTGCTGATGGCACTAGGTAAGAGAAGTGGAATTTTTTCTGTTAATTGTTTTAAACCAGGAAGTATAATATTTTATAACAATGGTCCAATGAGTTCTTTTGCGAAATTTTCATCTATGCCTCTCTCTCAGGTTGTTCTCTTGTGGTACAAGTAAAGAGGGGGACTCGTTCCTAGTCGAGTGGAATGAAAGTGAAGGAGCAATAAAGAGAACCTACTCTGGATTTAGAAAGAAATCGGCTGGAGTTGTGCAATTTGACACAACACAGAATCGCTTTTTGGCTGCTGGTGAAGATCACCAAATTAAATTTTGGGACATGGACAATACCAACATTCTTACAAGCACAGAGGCTGAGGGTGGACTCGCGGTCAGCATTCTTCAACTATTTTAGGTTGGATTTGTTTTTTTTCCTTAACAACAAGGTTGAATCACTGACATCGTCAATTTTATTGTCTCAGAGTCTTCCTCGTTTGAGATTCAACAAGGAAGGAAATCTTCTTGCAGTTTCAACAGCAGATAATGGATTCAAGATTCTTGCAAACACTGAGGGTCTTAGATCTCTGAGAGTATTTGGCAGATCCATTGAAGGGTTGAGATTACACAATGAAGCTTCTGCAGTCAAGGTTGTGATTTAATAACGGACATATATGGCATTTCAAGAGTATTTTATTAACATACTTTTCATTGAGCAGATTCCTGGTCCTTCTGCTGTTGCGAACGTCAGCCCAGCCATTAGCAAAGTGGAGCGCCTTGATCGAACCTCTCCAGCGAGGCCTTCACCTGTTTGTGTATGATATATTGCACTGAACTTTTGGGGATTATTTGTTTTTATGTATTCCTTTATAAGTTACTTGTGGAGGCCTCTTAGGTCAAGCCATTAAATGCTTCATTCTCATTTTTTACTCAATCTTGCAGAATGGAGGTGATCCTTCGATAAGAAGCGTAGAAAAGACAAGAACCTTAGAAGATGCACCTGATGAAGGGAAATTCAGGGAGTTGACTGAAATTGTGGATCCTTTGAAATGCCGAGTGGTCACAATGCCGGATAGCGCAGATGCTTCGAATGCAGACCCTGCAAGCAAGGTGTCTTTCTTTCAAGTGATTTCCATATCCCATGCTGGTTCTTTCAGCAAAATCATGGTGTGCAAACTCATCATTTTATATTTAATTTAGGTTGCACGTCTCCTTTATACAAATTCTGGTGGAGGCATTTTGGCCCTTGGAGTCAATGGGATGCAAAAGCTATGGAAGTGGAGTCGCAGCGAACGAAATCCAAATGGCAAGGTACTAGTTAACTGGAAACTTCTTATATTTTGTTTGTGATTTCCAGTGATATGAAACTTTGTCTATGGAGATCTCTGATTCAATTGAGGGTTAAAGGCCACCGCCAGTATTGTTCCCCAGCAATGGCAACCAAACAGTGGCCTTCGTATGAATAATGATATTTCAGATGTCAACCTTGAAGAAGCAGTCCCTTGCATTGCGCTTTCAAAGAATGATTCATACGTAATGTCCGCCTGTGGTGGGAAGATCTCATTGTTCAACATGATGACATTTAAGGTACAATATATAAACCATCATTTGCAGAGGATCTTGCATACTCTACTTGTCCATTCTGTTCAGATGGTTGAGCTCTGACTTGCAGGTAATGACAACATTTATGCCACCGCCACCAGCTCCAACTTTCTTAGCATTTCATCCACAAGACAATAACATTATAGCCATCGGGATGGAGGATTCAACGATTCACATCTATAATGTTAGGGTGGATGAGGTAATTGCTACTAAACTCTGAAATATTCTTAAGCTCAGACTTTGGACTCAAATTTTCTGAAGAAAAAAGTACATTCTGATCGACATTGGAGAGGAAGTGATCAATGTTGTCTTTATACAGGTAAAAACAAAATTGAAGGGTCATCAGAAGCACATAACTGGTCTAGCCTTCTCCACCAATCTTAATATCCTAGTTTCATCTGGCGCTGATGCTCAGGTAAGCCACAGTGAAACCATAAACATATTTCTCTGTTAGAGAGTTAGCTAAAAAGGAATAAAGGAGAAGAAATGTAACTGAATCCTGAAGTACATTAAAAAAGATCTGAACCCTGTCTTGGAAGAAGTGAGGGGAAACTTCAGTTATTGCGGTATAAGTCAACCATTATGCCCAAACTATTTGACAGCATAAGTCAATCATTGATCAGCAGGAATGTGTGCTTTCTGCAATCATCTCACCAAAAGACAGAATTTTTCTGACAAAATCACCAATATATTGTTTGATGCCTGTCTCATAGCATATGTTTGTTGATTTTCATGTGTTCTTTCTTCAGCTTTGCACATGGAACACTGATACATGGGAGAAAAGGAAAGCAATTACAATTGAAGTTCCTGCTGGGAAGGTTGCTATCGGTGACACACGAGTACAGTTCCACTCTGATCAGATTCGCTTGTTGGTATTTCATGAAACGCAGCTGGCCATATATGATGCTTCCAAGATGGAATGTATTCATCAGGTAGGATTTCGGAAGTTGCTCTTTTAAGTATGGCATGCATTTTGTAATAAATAACCAAAAGAAGTAGACGAAGAAGGATCAGTATGTTCTTATCTGCTTGCTAACCAATAGCTAATTTGTTCTTACTTTGTACATTGCAGTGGATTCCACAAGAAGTACTGTCCGCACCAATATCTTATGCAGCATACTCTTGCAACAGTCAACTAATTTATGCTGCTTTCTGTGATGGTAATATTGGTGTGTTTGATGCTGAGAACCTGAGATTAAGATGCCGTATTGCCCCATCAGCGTACCTATCACAAGCGGTGTTGAACAGGTAACTTTCTGCTTTGAGGCTAATTTTGCTTTGGTACTTTGGTTTCTTTTGCATCCTCAGAAGCTCAGATGTGAACCAAGCCTGCATTTCTATGACTTGTCAGCATCTGTTTGTTATTATTTATAAGGATGGCTTAACTAGATTTTATCTTGCATTCCTAGATCTTATATGATTTCATTCAGTGTGAGGCTGCTGTTGTATATATCTGAAATTATAGAGAAGTAATACCCCAATTTAGTAACGCTGTTATCTAATGTAGCTGTTGTTAATGATAGTCATAAATATATCCGATCCAAAGCGAAGTATTAGTTTGGGATGATTTGCATAATGGTAGTGTAAAATCATATTGATATTACAATGATGGTCTTAATGTTGTGCTGTTGAGAAGCAGATTATCTGCAAATTAAATTGAGCAGATAAATGGTGTTAATTGTTAATAAGTACAAACGCAAGGTGCTGTCAGAGTTTTCATAGAAGTGCCAAGTAAGACCATAGGCGTCACTTAGAATATGGTGACAAAATATAAATGAATGGTGAAAGACAAATTGGTTGACACTTGTAGTTGAATAATGCATGTGTGAGAATTCCAAAGTGGATCATATTATTCATAGTTTTCATAGCTTAACCATTTTATCACCACTGAACCTGCAGTTTTATATTTTATTGCAGCCAAAATATGCGTCCCCTTGTCATTGCAACACATCCACATGAACCAAATCAATTGGCCATTGGCTCAACAGATGGGACTGTTAAAGTGATAGAGCCTTCAGAATCAGATGGGAGTTGGATAGCAACTGCACCATCAGCTAATGGATTATTAAATGGTAGGACAGCAGCGTCATCTGCCACCATTAAAAGGGATCCTGAGCAGCTCCAAAGATGAGTGTGTATTTGTACTGTCCTCATTTATCCTTGTATTTTTTTACTTCCTCCAACAGAGTAGGTTTTAGCTTTATATATGCGCATGTCGAAGGTAATTATAGAAAAAATTAATTAGTCACTTGGAAATCGTGTACATTTTATATTGTTTTATTAATATCATATGTTAATTTTTCATTTTTTTTTATTTCCTTCACTTGCGTGGAGTTGATACCTGCAGATTTTAGGCCAGTATATTTTCTGTGAGATTATAAGTTTTGAATCTTGTGACTGCTTCAGCTTAATCTGGTTTATATGATATAAGATTCTGGCAGATACCTAACTGACATGTCCTGGAACATGCGGATTTTTGACCCTTTTACCAAAAAGATTATCATTTGAACTTGTCCATGCACAATCTTGTAAAGGGCAATAAACAGGGCTCTGATTGGAATAAAAGAGAAATGTATGTGGGAGAAGTAGGTGTTGGTTTTATTATTAAGTATTGTCGCAAAATTTTGTTAGATAGCACTTCCTAGAATGATGGAGCTAGACAAATTTTATGAGAACTTTGTCATACGATTGATTTGATGAAAGCCCATAATCAAACGTTTAAAGCTCCTCTAGCGATCAAGCTGTCTTTGTTGTGTTGGAAAATTCGAACATGACCTTTGGCAGACAGGAAAAAAGGGTTCATTCTGGAATTCATGATGGTTGGGCAAACTAGAACTTCCTGGAATTATGGGCCTCTTATGGTCATTGCCAGTCGCGGGAGGCCCATATTAGTTCTTCTGTAACCATGGGCCATGGGCCTTCTGGGGTTGCACCAGAAAAGTAATTCTCGTGAGAAAACTCACGTATAACTCGTGAGATTGTGACCGAAAATCTCGCTCTTTTTCGAATGAACTGAAGTTCTGAACTAAACTGACAAACACTTCTCTCTCTCACATTGAAGAAGAAAGAGAAACACAGAGGATATTTGGTTTCATTTGTCTACAGGAATTTCGGCATTCTTTCATGGGGAAATTTAGACTTAACCCCCCAGATATTGGACCTGTTTTGATTAAACCCCTACATATTTGGAAATTTTGACTTTACACCCCACCGTTTGCTTCCGTCTAGTTTTCCATCCAAACTCTATTTTTGCTTCCCCAAATGCCCCTCATTCTTTTATTAGCTAAAACCTTCAATTTATTTTTATTTTTTTTACTTTATCTTCTACATTGTCACCATCTTAACTCTTTAGATCTAAGAAAGCTTTGTTGAAATTATTGTGGAGTAATCCTTCGTCTTCTTCACATCTCCCTTCTTCTTCACATCTTTTCAACTTAGAAAAAATAAACTTAAATCAAAATAACAACATCTCCTTCTTTTTCTTTTTCTTCTTCTTCTTCTTTTCCTTCTTCACATCTCTTCTAAATGAATTGAAGCAACAACATCTCCTTCAAGACTTCTTCTTCTTCTTAGATCTACAATTAGTCATTTGAAATCGAAACAATCGCAATAATGAACAATGGGGAAGGTCACTCTACAAGTGTATGAACAATGGAGAAAGTAAATCTTTGCATTATGTGTCTTCTATTTCTTAGATCTAAATTTCTCTTTTTGATTTGATTTTCAACCTTTATTTTTGTTTGTAGGGGGTCATATCAAAAAAATGCAAAAAATAAGGGGGGTTTAGCTAATATGAGAATGAAGGGCATTTGGGGAAGCAAAAATAGAGTTTGATGAAAAATTGGAATGAAGCTAACGGTGGGGGTGCAAAGTCAAAATTTTTAAATATGTGGGGGTTTAATCAAAACAAGTCCAATATTTGGGGGGTTAAGTCTAAATTTCCCTTCTTTCATGTCTTTTTTTTTTTATCATCCGTAGGTGAGTTTTATGATGGACGGCTAAGATAACACCACATCTTGAATTGGGGGTATCTCAAAATTTTTTTTAAATGAGGGGTATCTCAAATTTCGACTTTCAAATGGGGGTATGTCCAAAAATCTCTAAAGAGGTGGACAAAAGATGCAAAATGTGAATTTGTTGTAAAAGAAGATGGCAAAGAGTCTGAAGTCTGAACACACTTATCAAAACCCCAACATGATTAGTCTTTGTCGTCAAGGAACAAACATTGCACTCAAGGCTGCATCATCTTGGAAAGACATTAGATGAGATGGAAAAGCATTTAAGAAGAATATCTCTTGGAAGTAGTAACAAGGACTCACAGCTACGGTAAGCAGTAGCTAATTGTTGCACTGATCATGCTTTAGTGTGTGATCAACCTGTTATGACAGACAAGGCTCAGCCTGATTTAACCAACGCTCGTATCAGCCAAAATTAAAGTGGGACACCTATTTCTTAATTAATCAAAGACAGGAGTACTCAGTGTCGAAGCTTACGTGAGATTGAATTGGGTAAGCTAAGGAATACTTGTTGGAGTCATTATACTAATACTAATAAATATATATATACTACTGTCTTAGATAGATACTCACAAAGTGTTTGATCAATGCAGATTCACATGCAGAAAAGAAGCGCAGAAGCAATGTGATGTCGTTTGACAATCAATTTCACCATTTAAAGATGGTTTGGTAATACGAGCTTCTTCTTCTTGTTTTTTCTTTTTTTCAGTTCTAGTAATTTAGCTGAATTATTCGTAAAGACTAAACAGTGTGAGTCAAACTCATAGAGAACCTCTATAGCCACTACTTAATTACTCGATAATTCTTTTTATCTGCTACGCATTGTTGGTGGGCCTTCTGCTCTTCAATATAATCAATTTATGAATGTCGGTATGAGATAATGTTCACTCATGATTTTGTCTGGAAGCATATTTTTACTAATTATGGAATGGGTACGTACTGATTAGTGTTAAGAAAATAATCTCTAAATATCGAGTCTTTGGAAATTTCATGACACTTGGTGAGATCAGAAGTCAGCTGCTGCTGAGTGGATGGTGTTCACAGATTTTGGTTATGTGTTTGCAGATATAGAACTTCAGTTTCAGTGAAGGTCCATCGAAGAAAAGTTAAGTAAGACTGCTAGAGAGGAAGATCAGGTAGGAATTTGAGGCATGAGAGTGATGATCTGACTTATTGATCAGAGACCCATTTTGCATGTCTGACTTGAGTTCAGCGTAGTATTGAGCTTTGAGTCCGGCTGTTGCTTGGGCTGTGACATATTTCTATGATTTTGGGAGCTTGTTTTAGTGTGGTCAGATTCAGAAGTCAGACCACCCAATAAAAGAACTGGGCCATAAGTGTGTCCTATTGATGTCATTTATGTGAAACAGGGATTTAGTTGTTTGCTATCAGTGAAAATGTATCTCCCTGTCATTTGTGGTAGGCGGGCAGTATAAAGTTGATATTCACAATTACATTCATTTGCGGTACACTCATTTGTAGTTGGGGACCTACTGTTCCTTAGGATTTTCGCTATTCAGTGTCTGCCATATGGACTTGGTCTTATATTTTAACACTGCAAGTTGAATTAGTCTCCCAAGATGTTAAGGGAAATTGGTAACTTACGTCGCAGAAGAATATACACACTTGAGCGACAGAGGAGTGTAAACATATTGTTTATTCTCACCAATGAAGTGTGATATTATATATGACCTCTCTGCTTGTTAGTAAGTGCCGAAAGATATATTCTTCTAACTTGTAGTTTGGCAGTGCGACACATGTCGAGGAAAAAAGACCATGAAGCCTTCCATCCTGTGATATTTAACTCATTAATTTTGTAACGACAATTTTGTTGTCACTTGCCAAACCCCATACTATATTAACAACTTGCAAGATAAGGTCAAATTAGTTTACCAGAAAGTGAGACTTCTTAGACTTGTTCTACGACCTTCACAACAAGCTCATGGTGCACAAGATCGAGTATATACCTTCGTGACATGCCACATGTCCAAGGTATTAGACCATTGATCAACATTCAAGCAAAAGAATTGAGAGAAACTGCTTTGAATATAGAAATCTTTGTGTGATTGTGTTTGGAAGATCTTTCAAAGGACATACATTTCATATGAGCCAAAAAGAAAGACAAATAACATCAACCACCAAACTTATCAAAATTATAATAATAGATCATAGGATTTTAAGGCTCTATAAATACTTAACTACCTTTGTTATCATCTCATCAACTTAGTGTTCATATCTTCTGTTCTTCTATAGTGATTGATTAAGGTTATTATTCAAAGGAATTAATTAAATATGGTTACAGGAAGTTTTTCAGATGAGTTTACATCTTCAATCCCTCCCAAAAGATTTTGGAGTGCAGCAATTGTGGATTCTCATATCCTTATTCCTAAAATCGCCCCTCAATACATAGAAAGCATTGAACTTGAAGGAGATGGAGGGGCTGGCACTATCAAAACTTTTAAGTTTGGCCAAGGTTTATTTTCCTATATGACTATACTGTTGCATCACTATTTAAATGACACATTATCTGAATTTGATTAATGACAATCTGTCATTTGGCGAATATTATTGCAGTTCTTTTGAAATTATACTCTTTTTGTAATTCCTTAGCTCTGTGTATGGTTGTATAGATAATGATTACTATTACTTATTTGTGGATTGGTTATGCAGTTGTGAAGGATATGAAGGTAGTGAAGAACCGGGTGGATGTGTTAGACCCAGAGAACTTTTTGTACAAATACTCAGTAGTTGGAGGAAGTGGAAAATTTGAAACAGCTTCATTTCAGATTAAGGTAGAGGCTTCTAGTGATGGAGGAAGTGTGGTTAAAATTAGTGGAGAATATAGCACTGTTGGAGATTATGTGCCAACAGAAACTGAAAGCAATGCAGCTAAGGGAGGCACTGTGAGGATGTTGAAGGCTGTTGAAGGTTATCTTATTGCCAAACCTGATGCCTATGCTTAATTTGGCTCGATTAATTAGTCTTGGTTCTTTCCTTTCTCTGTCTCTGTGTCTTAATCATGGTGCATGTCTTGTTCTGGTTGCTCTTGTTTGTCAAGGTTCAATGTTTTACTTCACTACATTACTGTGGTTTGTATTTCAGTGAGAACCCCTTTTCAAGTTGAATTTATATTATTATTAACCTAAGTTCACCCTGGTGTGTGTGATGATGTGATAAAGATGAAGGTAAATGTTGAAAAAGATAGAAACTGACGCATATGAAGTACTTGAGAAAATCACATGCCGACATAGGCAATTTGCAGGACTTATGAGACTGTCCTCACATAGCTAGGTACATGTCCCTCATTCTTTTTTATCAGTTGAATTTCAACTCAGATAATGAACTCACCAATCCACTAGTTAGGAATAGTGGAAGCATTAGGCAGGTAACTCAATAAGGTACGGCTAAAGAAATGGATTGATCAAGTAAGTTTCTCTACTTTCCCCAAAGTAAGTTAAGTTGGACGGTTTGCTTTGGGACACTGTCTGCTATGTGTATGCGCATATATATATATATATATAGGTTATGGCCAATAAGGCCATATGGGACATGTCTCATTACTCTGTATATCATATTACCAAATCCTGTAGGGCTGTAGGTATTGAAGAAGTAGTATCTTCAAGTTTTCTTCTCCAATGTGGTACTGGACTACTGCTACAGAAGTTGAAGATCCCGAGTCCTAAACCATAGATGTTTGGCACACCATTTGGATGTTTTGTGCGTACCTACCTACATACAGAGTTTAAAATATCGGAAATTATGCCGAGATTTGAGAAATCGGATATATTCACGAATACTCAGATTCCAAATTCTTTTTTATTGTCAAAATCTCGGCATATAAATTTCGCTCTAAATCGGCGTTTTAAACTATGCCTAGGTATATACATCCAGCCATTGGATCCAAGCAATCCAATACAACCTACTTTACCCTTTAACAGTAGGTTAAATAAGGCCATCTAATTAAAGTGACTTTAATTGTTTCTGTAGGTGGTTCTAAGACCAGTATTTACACTAAGTTAGCTGCAGAATTAAAACTTCATAGTCATGAACTAACAAACATAGTTGCAAGTTATATAACAAGTTTGCTTTACCAAAAATAAGAATAAAAGTTATAGCAAGTTTGTTTCCTTTAGCTTAATCCTAAGCTAAGCTGAGTGTAGGAATCTGAATGCTAAAAAAATAGTACCTACTACCTAAGCTGGTGAGAGTAGTTCAAGTTGGGCAGTTTCTTTAAAATTTGACTTATTTCATTTGGGGATTGCAGTTGTGCATCTTTCCAAAAGACTACCAAACCATGTGGTAAAGCTAAGCTCAAAAAATGCTTAATAAATGTTTAAATGGCCTGATTTTCTCTCATCAAAGACTTTTTGTTGACACATTTTGCATCAAAATTCAAAATTCAAAAAAAAAATATGATAACTCCTAGTTAGAAAAGAACGCTTGTTCCTTGGACTCATTTAATGATAAAATATTCTTTTCATACAAAAAGATATTTAGGTCTTAATAATTAGATTGATGTTGATGTACTGAATTCAAGCCTTCAACGACAGAAAATATTTTATGAAAATTATATGCTTTTATTGAACACAATCAAATTCATCAATTCATGCATATTGTTGTTGGGGTTTTTTAAAATTAAAATAAGGTCAACAACTCAGCATCACATTATATGCTCGACATGTGCATCAACGCCATCACCAGTCATGACTCATGAGTCTACCACCACCATCAACTAGTGTCGGTGGGGCCTATTCAGACCAGATTCCTATTCCCAGCTCATCCATGCACCCCATCCACTTTTTAACACAAAAATCACATCAACATGTTTTTTTTTTTTTTTTTGGTAAACTCATCAACATGTTGAAAATCTTTTTATTATTCTTTGTTCTAAAATTAATAACATAAAATTACAATAATGAACCAGAAATTATCAGAAAATTACATAATAAACTAACAAGTCACCTTTTAATTTCCTCTTCTTCTTCATCATCAATATGTTTTGCTGGTGGCAGAATTGTAATTTGGTGATGAATAGATGGTTATTTTCGAATTGTGATGATGAATGAATGTGATTAAGATTTAAGAGAAGGAAAGAAGAAGAACAAGTGGAAGAAGAAAAAGGGTAATTAAGGAAGAATAAATAGGTAAGTTCGATTGAACTGAATTGGATGAAGGTGGAGGAGGGGTATGATAGTAAAATGGGAAATAGGGTACAATTGGATTAGGCGGGGGAGGTACACCTTGGTAATACCCTCCTCCTCCTCCACCACCACCACCACCACCAGTAGATTGTGGTGGTGGATAGTAATAAGTGGGTTGTGATGGTGGTGGTGGAGAGTAATAATTAGTGCCACCGCCTGAACTTGGTGGTGGAGATAGTGTCGGTGGTGGTGGACAGTTAGATGATGATTCAGATGGTGGTGGTGGTGGAGATGGTGTCGGTGGTGGTGGTGGTGGTGATGGTGTCGGTGGTGGCGGTGATGGGTTTTGTTGTTCACATGGTGTGCATTTGATCTCGTCTTTCTTCTCAGTTGTTAGTCTTGCTGTTGTAGCTGAAGAAATCACAACTACTACTAGGAAGAGAATTGGTAGTTGTTGAATTTGATAAAATTTAACCATTTTAGAGAGTGAAAGTTGGAAATTTTGGCAGAAATTTTACAGTACGAGCATTTTATTTGCAAAATTTAGCAATAAATGGAGAGGCTTTTGGTGAAAAAAAAAATGAGAGGCAGAGAAGAAAGTAGGAAAGAGAGAGAGAAGAAAGACTAGAGTGGTAGTTTGAGGAGAGAGAGCGTGAGTGTGGGTAAGAGAGTATAATGTGATGTGAAGGTGGTATGATGAGAGTGCACAACCATTGAGGTGTTATCTTGTACGCTACACCACATCTTTTTATGATAATTTTTTTTTATAATATTTCTCGAACTAATATAGTTAAAAAAATATAGTAAATTTTTACTATTAAATAATATAAAATCCATAAAAAAATGTATTGCCGTCAATTATGGCTGCTCCTGCATCCAGCATACCACAATTAATTCAATCATTGATATGCTCATGTTGATATGATACGATGGATTTATTTATCACCACCAACGTGAGCATGGGGGAACTTGGAATCGTGGGTGAATGTAGTAGCAAATTAGGACTTCGCCATATATAAGTTGCACATAATTAAGGTAGACAGACTCAGACACACATTACAATCTGAAAGCCTATCTGGTATTATGGCCCTGTTTGTTTGGGCTGCAAAAAAGGCAAATCTTTACCCATTTATAATTAGAGTGGTCCCTCACAAATTTACTCTTTGATTTAATAAATGGTCCCAACTAATCTAGCTTGGTCCCCCACCTAAACCTTAGGTAAGTATGAGATAATCATATATGGTCCCCTACTAAGTTTATTAGAAAAAAATATGAAATTTTTGCACTTTTAAAATAGCACTAAATTTTTGCATAAAATTTGGTCATAAACCCAACTGTCAAGAGTTTCGAGCATATTTAATTAGGCTAAATTTCATGCAAATTTTTGCGGGATACACCAAGCAGGGCATATATGAAGTTGGTTTTGCTGCATGGATAAAGAGTGACGTGGCTCATAGCTGTAAAGTGATAAGAGTAAGGAAAACACGCACGTTGTCTTCAGTGTTGGTGTGTTGTTGACTTGTTGGTATCTGACGAGTGAGTTCGGATTTCGGAATGGGGAAAAATACAGTATGGGAGAACTTGAAGGTGATTCTTAATCTTACACGTGAAAGTTAGAAGAATTGATGATTTCCTTCTTTCATTATTATTTCTTGTCAGAAAAGTTGACTTTTTGACTTTCACTTAACTTTACCGGCACCGCTTTCGCAGTGGTCGGCGTTACGGCCTTTTGGAGCCTCTTTTAATTTCTCGGCAATTGGTCGGGAAGTCTTACTACTTTTGTTTGTTTTCCCACTGTTTTCCAGGCTGGAATCTAGCTAGAGGAATCACACTCATTTTCTTTGTCGTCATTTGAAGTGGACCCCATAACCCCATTAACTTTTTACTCTAAAAAAAATTTAATGGAGCTAAGCTAAGTGGCAAGTGCTAACCTCAACTTCAAATGGAGTTCAGAAGGTTTTGGGCTCTGAGATCTGATTAAATTGGTAATAATGCACAAAATTTAAACATTTTAGTGGTAAACTACTACCTTACATCTTTCTTTCTCAATTTGATTTGAAATGTATAACAAAAAGGGATTTGTCTTTTGGCTGGTGGTGTAATCCTAAAGTAAGTAAAATTTCTTGAATTGGAACACAATTGATGAAACTATGAAAGTCTAGTAGTTATGGACCAACCATGCATGTTCAAGCGTATGAATGAATTTGATTATTTCAGCAATATAGATGTACATTATTGTAAGCATAGTTTAAAAGGCCGATTTAGAGCGAAATTTCGAATCCTGAAAAAACAGTAAAAAAAATTTAAAATCTAAGTATTTATAAATATTCGCGGATATTTACGAATAATTATATATCGATTTTCTCAAATCTCATCATAATTCGTGGGATATCCACGGATATCCCTGATATTTTAAACTATGATTGTAAGTAGATCCAACATGGATTTCACAACAAAATTATTAGAGCTAGCTGGTTGTAAGCCAACTTCAAGTCCACTGACTATAGAGAAGATCAATCAGATCTGAATCTATGCAAGGTTACTGTATCTCAAAGCTATTGGTTGGGTAAGATTTTGATGAATAAGCAAGTGATATATAATAGACAGCTTTGTTTTCTCCATTTTGCCAAAAAGTTTCTTTGAAATGATTCGGCTTTAATGAGTCAGGTCGGCAAGTATATAATTCCAAATGCTTGCACTTTACTCTTTTGCACCTCCCCTTAGCTTACTAGCTTCCTTTTCTATTCTTCCTTGTCAAGAAACTTCCTTGAATTCACTTATCTGTACCTTAAAATGATTGAGCTTTTGATCAAAGTAGTCCGGGAACAAAGGCATAAAAGCAGGAAACTTTCATCCCACCTCATCTCCTGACATTATAATTGTGAAGTCTTTCACACTATGACCCTTTCCGTTTAATAACTTGTATGGGAATATCATACTAAGGTTGATAACTGTATAGTTTACTGCATGACCATACAACTTAACATTTCACAAGTGGAAAACTGGAAATCACCATATACAAACATAGAACACACTAAACACTTAATGGAAACCCATGAAGTGAGCCATGTGTATGTCTACAAAAGATAATATTGGCACTAGGTCCCCTCATATAGTGTTCTCTTCTAATCTTTATAATGTACAATATAGGGATGAGGATGGGATGGTGACATTAATGGTGCTCAATCAGTTGTTCTTTTTCCATAAAAACATGGAGATGGATTTCATATTACAAAAACAACTTTATACATCATAAAAAAATTATTGGCCGGGCCTAATATACTTCACTTCATGGCAAAACAGTAAGTTGGTGCGCAGAATCCATCAACCAGACCTAGGATGGTAGGAACAAGAGTGCAAGACAAATACATGCATTATTTTGGCAGCTAATTAACATGCAAAACCATGGGTGGACCTAAATTGCTTTTGAATTAAGTTTCTAGGAATTCAATTGCTTTAATTTTAAAGTAGATGGCCTGTTATTAAACTGTCTTTTGATCTGTTCGGTTCAATTATTTACTTGGAGACAATTGAGACATCCCATTTTAATGATTCACGCGGGATGTTTTTCGAATCCAAACTGCTTAAGCATGCACTTTTGGTTCAATCATTATTCAGTTGTGAACTTGTGATCTGTCAGACTGTCACACATGAATTCTGATCCTTAATTATACTGTTAGTTGGGCGATTTTAGAGTTTGTATCAGAAATTCAGAATTGTCTGACACCACTGGACCTCCTGTAAACATTCTGCTCAAGATTTCATCCCAGCCCTGTTGGGTTTTATGTGCAAATGTGCAAATCAGAAGACGGAGGGAAGTTTTTCACTCAGGAACGTACGTACGCAGTTAGGGCGTTCGTACGTTCAATGTGACAGATAACTGTTTCGGGAAGAAACGTACGTACGTGATTTCGACGTACGAACGTTGTATTATTTGTACAGGGACGTACATACGTAGTTAGGGCGTTCGAACGTCCCGTATGCCAGATAACGATTCCGTGTTGTACCGTACGTACGTGATTTCGACGTACGTACGTCCTCCTCTTGTTTTGTGCAATTGGGCCTGTTTTGAGCCCAACTCGTGGTCTATTGTAAGGCTATACTATAAAGCCAAATAGAAGTGATACAAAACCTTAACTTTTCTAAAAGAGAGATTGTGAGAAGCCATTAGAGAGTTTGAGAGAACTTTTGTGAGGAAGAAGACTTCGGTTTCTTCATGAGGGCTTGTACAATTGTCTAGATAAGAAAAGCATCATCCTTTCTCCCCGTGGACGTAGGCATATTGCCGAACCACGTATATCTTGTGTCTTGTGTGTGGTTGCTTGTTTATTTTGTCGTTTTCGTTTTACTTTCATATATTAGTTCAATCATCATATTTGTGCATTAATCTCCGCTGCGCACAACAAGCCCAACTAATCACTACATTTTGATTTTTGAATGTATAAAAAGCCCTTAACGGCCCAATCCATCTCTTAGGCTTGTTAGGTAAAAGATTTGACTCAACCCTCATTCGGCCCTGACATTGAACTACTGCTACTCTACTAGCCACACTGAACTTTCATCAAATGGATGCGCTACTGAAGTTCAAACTTTAGCGCGGTGGTTCTAGGTGACTAACAGATGGTGTGTAATCAAGAGCAGAACAATAGAGGAAAACTAAAAATTTCAGGGGAAGTTGATTCCACCTAATCATGCACCCTGTGGCAAAATTGATCATACTTACCAATTACCATCCATTTGAGTTGATTTTTTTTTTTTTCCAAAAAATTGCAAACGAATACACTGTCAATACTAAAAAATGATTACATTAGTGTTGAATAATGATTTGATTATTTATGCATGGTGCATATGTTCACAAATCTCATTATACCCAAATAAGCCATACCGAATACGCATTCCCGTATGTACTCTTTATAAGAAAAAAAATGTACTCTCTCCATGGACCAGAAGATTACCGAAATATAAAAAAGAAAAAATTACACACAAATGACAAATCTGGAAGTCTGGAACTACAGAATGAGCTTTTCCATACTTCTGTATGAAAAAAAAATAATGTTGTCGAAGTTGGCTGCGAATATTTAATACCCAAGACCCACTTTTTATGGCAAATTAAATGACTCTTGCAATAAAAACCAAACCAACCAACGCTACATACCACCTGACTCTACATTTTGCTGTCTTTCTTTTTCTCTAACTATCTCTACATACCACCTGACTCTACATTTTGCTATCTTTCTTTTTCTCTAACTATCTCTACAAGGATATGGAAGGTTTCTCTGCAAATGTCTACAAGGGCATCAAAGGTTACTGGAAGAGAAAACACTACCAACGCATTCATAGATCCGGATCACCATGTCGCAAGAGTCGGGTCGAACTTACGGATCTTAGTACAAACCGGAGGAAACGGTTTTGGCGAATCAAGATCACACCCAAGCTCAAAATTTTCAATATCAGCTCTACTAAAAAGTTTTTTATCCGTCTTCGAGATTGGTATGTTGATTTGATGCTTGGTGTAGCCAGCTCAAAAGGTTTGAGTGCTGGATTAGGTGGTGGTGGTGGGTCAGTGGGTTATGGGTTTGGAAAGGGCCCGGTTAAGGAGTATGATGAAAAAGTGCTCGTTGATATCTATAAGTCGTTGATGTTGCAAGGAAAATTGGTGCCTTATGGTACAACCACTTCCGCACCTGCAGTGAGTGTTTGCAGATAAGAACATATATTAAATTGTTGTCTTTGTCTTTAAGTAATTACTAATCTTAGGTCTTTTGTTAATTAATCTAATTTGATATTTGGCAATTTCAGTTTAATTATTCTTGTTCTGTATTATGAACGGATCCAGTATAAAATGAAGGGTGCAATGAGCATGCACCATTGTAATAACTAGTACATACATTGTCTTTTCTCCAACTTCTTTGTAGATTTCTCATTTCTCTGAGCCACATGACACCGGATATAAGTTTTATTGTTCATATTGTCGTGCTGAGAACCATACAAATAAAATACGAAACTTCTATAAGAAAGCCAACCTTTTTAATTTTCAGAATTGTGCCTACACTCTTATTGAGATCCCAGATTTGATGAAGTTAAAGTTATTATGAGACTGTAGAGGGGTACTTTTATTTTTACTTTGTGCAAAACGTATTTTCACATATCATTCACAAATTATCAAACAAGCTACAAAGTACAAACTACAATAGGTAACACATATATCTATGTTTGATAATTTACAATTTTTTGGTAAATAGATGTGAATATATTGAAATTTTTTTTAGCACAAAGATGTAAATATATTGAAATTTGTTGTGAATGGTGTGGATGTCCAGTCCAGAGCTCAAAGCCCAAGCCCATTTGCCATCCCTTATATCTATCTAGGTGTGGGCTTGTCATTAGACAGGTGTCAAAACAAGGATCCAGATGGCACTCATTTATGCTTAATATGCATGACCTGTAAAACTTATATGTATAGGTGCTAGTGTATATATATACACATATACACACTTGGGTATAAAAAGAACACAGTAATACAAAAGAAATGAAATTACACAAGTGCTTTCTCCGTCCATATCTCTCTTTTGTACATACTTGTTTTCTTGTTTTTAAGTATTAATCTGGTCCATCTATTAAGCTAACTTGAAGTTGCTTTATTTTATCGAACGTTATCAGCACGAGTTTGCTCTATTGTCCAACAACTACAAGAAGTGTATATATCAATAAGGTGTTACCAGTGTGAGTATTTGGGTAAGTTTGTTGATTTTCGCATTATAATCATGTCTAACATTACCAAGTTGGAATTTACTGTTTTGGATATTACTGGTGAAAATTATCTGTCCTGGGTACTTGATATCGAATTACATCTTGCTTCCATGGGTCTGGAAGACTCCATAAAAGAAGGAAATCAGCTGTCCCAGCAGGACCGTGCTAAAGCACTAATTTTCCTTCGCCACCATATCCATGAGGAATTGAAAACTGAATACCTCACTGTCAAAGACCCGCAGATTCTTTAACAGAATTTCAAAGAAAGGTATGACCACCATAGAACTATTTCCCTCCCAAGGGCTCGACATGAGTGGTCACACTTGAGGTTTCAGGATTTCAAAACTGTTTCTGAATACAACTCGAAGTTGTTGAAAATCGCGTCCACCCTGAAGTTATGTGGGCATCCTGTTACTGAGGAAGAAATGATAGATAAAACACTATCTACATTTCATCCTATAAATATGGTCCTACACGAACAGTATCGGCAATGCCGACTTAAGAAGTACTCGGAGTTAAATGAAATTCTTACTTCTGCCGAGCAAAGTAAGCAGCTCCTGATGAGCAATGCTAACAAAGGGCCACCTGGCTCTGCCCCTGTGCCTGAAGCACATGCGTCATCATATCGTGGTAGTAAAAAGTGGAATGGGCCCAAAAGAGGTAAAGGCCCCAGAAGTGGCCGATACCACAAAAGTGGTGGTCTTCATCACAACAATTCCAACCACAAAGGGTCCAGGAGTACCCCATACCATCAGAAGTGGGATGACACTGAGCCTAAAAAGGATAAAAGGAAATGTGCCAGTACCACTCATTACCATAAGACTGGTGATGACACTTGTCATCGTTGTGGCATGGAAGGACATTGGTCGCGTACCTGTCGTACGGCCAAACACTTGGTTGAGCTTTATCAAGCATCAAAGAATGATAAATGAAAGAAAGTGGAAACAAACTTTGTCGATCAGTCTGAGCCAGAAGACTCTACTTTTTTTAATGTTGATGATTTCATTGTGGAACCAGAGTATAACCTTGACTTCTTTGATGGATGTCTCCCCACCAATTAAGTCTATATCTATCGTTTTATATCATGTATCTGTTTATATGTACTTTTGTTCTACTTGGTATTGTGCCTGTTAATAAATAATAAGTGTGTGTTATCTTAACTCGTACTCACTTTAATTTTCTTGTACTATGAAGGGATATGGATCCTGCATATAGCATGCATAATCGTCTTGCGGATGGTAGAGTTGTATGCCTCGTAGACAGTGCCACGACACACACAATTTTACGAGACCGTAGGTACTTTTCACAAATGAAATTTGTGAAGGCTAATGTGGACACTATTTCTGGTACATCAAGTCTTGTTAAAGGCTCTGGCAGAGCCCATATCATGCTCCCTGGTGGTACCATATTCAACATTGTGGACGCTTTATACTCCACAAAGTCCACAAGAAATTTACTTAGGTTAAAGATATACGTCTTAATGGTTACCACATCGAGACTATGAATGATCATGATATTGAGTATTTGTGTATAACATCTGAAGTTTCAGGACAGAAGGAGGTTGTAGAGAAACTTAAGGCTATCTCTTCAGGGTTGTACTACACAACCATCAAGCCCCTTGAATCTTATGCAGTAATGGGCCAGAAGTTCCATGACCATAACACATTTATGTTATGGCATGACCGTTTGGGTCACCCTGGGGCTAGTATGATGCGAAGAATTATTGAAAATTCACATGGGCATAGTTTGCAGAACCAGAAGATTCTTGCATCTAATGACTTTGTTTGTACTGCTTGTTCTCAAGGTAAGTTGGTCACAAGACCATCTCCGACTAAGGTCACTACCGAGTCTCCTACATTCCTACAACGGATTCAAGGAGATATTTGTAGACCCATACACCCACATTGTGGACCATTTAGATATTTTATTGTGTTAATTGATGCATCTGCACGATGGTCCCACGTGTCTCTATTGTCTACACGAAATATGGCATTTGCACGACTTCTTGCTCAAATTATTAGATTACAGGCACATTTTCCTGATTACCCTATTAAATCCATCCGCCTTGATGGTGCTGGTGAATTTACATCACAGACCTTTGATGACTATTGCATGTCTATAGGGATTGACATCGAGCATCCAGTTGCTCATGTACATACACAGAATGGATTAGCAGAGTCATTTATCAAACATATTCAGATGATTGCACGCACCATGCTTATGAAATCGAAGTTGCCTGTTTCTGCATGGGGACATGCTATATTGCATGCCGCCGCACTGGTTCGACTTAGACCAAATGCATATAATCAATATTCTCCTTTACAACTTGCCTTTGGCCATCAACCAGATATTTCTCATCTACGAACATTTGGTTGTGCGGTGCAAGTTCCAATTGCGCCACCCCAACGCACAAAAATGGGACCGCAACGTAGATTAGGAGTTTATGTTGGTTTTGATTCTCCGTCTATTACTAGATATCTTGAACCTTTGACAGGTGATGTTTTTACCGCAAGATTTGCGGATTGCCACTTTGATGAGACAGTCTTCCCGTCGTTAGGGGGAGGAAATTCGTCTGTTCCTGGAGAACGACGTGAACTGTGGCTTCCTGCAGAAGCACCTAAATTGACTTGGTATACACCAACTCTGTCTCATCTTGATCCACGTACTTCTTTGTGTGAAACTGAAGTACAAAGGATCATTTACCTTCAGAAAATTGCTTGGCAATTGCCTGATGGTTTTACAAACGCAGCAAAAGTGACAAGGTCACATGTACCAGCTGCTAATGCGCCTGCGCGAATTGAAGTCCCAGAAGGACGATCTGTCCCTGAAGGACGACACGTCTCTGAAAGACAACCCACGAATGTGGCAGCAAATGAATCGTCTAAAGTACGCCAGAAGCGTGGACGACCTGTTGGCTCAAAAGACTCAAATCCCCGGAAGAGGAAAAGCCAAACAAAACCTCAAGTAAATAGCGCTCCTGGAGAGACTACAAGGTAAGGAAAACACACTATCTCTAAACAAAAACCTCTTGAAGAGGAATACGTCCCTGAAGTGGCACAAGCCCCTGAAGTGGCCGTCCATGAAGTGACACAAGCCCCAGATGTGGCCCAGGTACCTGAAAATGATGAAATTTCTGTAAATTATGCATGCACAAGAGAGTTGTGGAATAGAAACAAAATTGTCATCGATGACATATTCTCCTTTGCCGTAGCTGTTGAGATTGCAGCAGATGATGATGGTCTTGAACCACATACTGTTGAGGAATGTCGACAACGACATGATTGGCTAAAATGGAAGGATGCAATTCAAGCAGAATTGGATTCTCTTGCAAAACGAAATGTGTTTGGACCTACAGTCCTAACCCCCAAGAATGTTAGCCCTGTAGGTTACAAATGGGTATTTGCAAGGAAACGCAATGAGAAAAACGAGATTGTGAGATATAAAGCTCATCTCGTGGCACAAGGTTTCTCGCAGAAACCTGGGATTGATTATGAAGAGACATATTCTCCCGTGATGGATGCAATTACATTTCGATTTTTAATTAGTCTGGCAGTCTCTGAAAGACTCGACATGCATCTCATGGACGTGGTTACTGCGTATCTTTACGGAATGTTGGATACTGATATTTATATGAAAGTCCCTGAAGGATTAAAATTGCCTGAAGCAAAACCACGTAATATGTACTCTATTAAGCTTAAGAGATCATTATATGGATTGAAACAATCCGGGCGTATGTGGTACAATCGTCTCAGTGAGTACCTACTGAAAAAAGGGTACAAGAATGATCCCATTTGCCCATGTATATTCATTAAGAAAGCACATTTAGGATTTGGCATCATTGCGGTTTATGTCGATGACATAAATATAATTGGATCTCCTGAAGAGATTACCAAAGCATCAAACTCTTTAAAAAATGAGTTCGAGATGAAAGATCTCGGTAAAACAAAGTATTGTCTCGGCCTGCAGATCGAACAGACAACGCATGGAATATTTGTCCATCAGTCAACGTATACTGAAAAAGTTTTAAAGCGTTTTAACATGGACAAATGTCGCCCAAGTCGCACTCCAATGGTCGTAAGGTCACTTGATGTGAAATTAGACCTATTTCGTCCTAAAGAGGACAATGAATCTTTAGTTGGTCCTGAAGTACCATACTTGAGTGTTGTGGGTGCTCTTTTATATTTAGCCCAATGTACTAGACCTGACATTTCATTTGCAGTGAATTTATTAGCCAGGTTTAGCTCAGCTCCAACCCGACGACATTGGACTGGCTTAAAGGAGATTATGCGTTACCTTCGAGGAACGACTGATATGGGTTTATACTATTCCAGAGAACCACCAAATGGCTCCCAACTAAAGGGGTATGCAGATGCTGGATATAGATCTGACCCACACAAAGAAAGATCGCAAACCGGGTATGTATTTACTTATGGTGGTACAGCAATTTCTTGGCGATCTTCTAAGCAAACATTGGTTGCTACATCTTCCAACCACTCGGAGATACTTGCACTCCATGAAGCAACTCGTGAGTGTGTATGGTTGAGACTCTTGATACACCATATCCAATCAACATGCGGACTCCCTTCAGTTACAGAGACACCAACGGTGATTTATGAAGACAATGCTGCATGTATTGATCAAATCAGGGAAGGCTACATCAGAAGTGATAGAACAAAACATATTTCTCCAAAATTCTTCTTCTCTCATGAATTCCAGCAGAGTAACGAGATCAATGTCCAGTAGATATGGTCTGATGAGAATCTCGCTGATTTGTTCACTAAGTCACTAGCTCCACCAGCTTTTGAGAAACTGGCGTATGGCATTGGGATGCGCCGAAAGTCTAGCTTAGTCTGATCTTCATCAGGGGGAGTTGTCTCCAGGGGGAGCCGCCAGGACATTGAGCGCACTGTACTCTTTTTCCTTAGCTATGGTTTTTCCCATTGGGTTTTCTTGGCAAGGTTTTAACGAGGCAGTATATAGCGCGTCCAACACCAATTAAGACGTCAACCATTGTACTCTTTTTCCTTAGCTATGGTTTTTCCCATTGGGTTTTCCTGGCAAGGTTTTAACGAGGCAATGACCTTGATATGGTGGGATTGTACATCCAAGGGGGAGTGTTGTGAATGGTGTGGATGTCCAGTCCAGAGCTCAAAGCCCAAGCCCATTTGCCATCCCTTATATCTATCTAGGTGTGGGCTTGTCATCAGACAGGTGTCAAAACAAGGATCCAGATGGCACTCATTTATGCTTAATATGCATGACCTGTATGAAATTACACAAGTGCTTTCTCCGTCCATATCTCTTTTTTGTACATACTTGTTTTCTTGTTTTTAAGTATTAATCTGGTCCATCTATTAAGCTAACTTGAAGTTGCTTTATTTTATCGAAAAATTAATTAATACAATTGACAGTTTGACTGCAGAAGAAATAACAATTCATTGTTTGAGCTTATTCTGTGTTGTGATTTTCTCATAAAACCACATAACCACATAGACCTAGGAAAATAAGACGGATGAAGTTGACATCTCAATAATCAATTCAATCACCCAAAGTCCAAACTATATATGTACCACACCCAAACACTCGTAAACAGAGTGTGTGTTTAGCTTACTTGGTTTCCTCCATTGTCCGAAATCTGTTTATGAAAGAATCACCTTGTCTAATTTTGTGGTAAACGTTAATAGGCGATGAAGAGCTTTGGCTTGTCTTGTATAAATAAATCTGTTACATCTGACGAGGCTTTCTAGATTTAAGGGAATTTAACTTGGAAGTTGTATATGCAAAATAAACTTGCAAAATGAACCTGTATTTCTAGTATTTCTGGCACATGAAAGGAATGCAGAGTTCTGCTATTTCATGTCATCATATGCATAAGTTGAATCATGTAAAATGTATGATATATATGTGTGACCTTCCCCATTGGCGATTGTACTCATGCACAAACTGTCACAGATATAATGACATAATGTTTTAATGACTTTATTCATTTAACTGGTTTAATTAGGTGCTCTATCTGTTGAAGAAGACTCCTTTCTCAAATGGGCAAATGGCATGAGTTAGAGAGTTAGTTGGGGATGAGTTGGGCAGTTGGCAGTTCAGTATTGTCGTTGGCAAAGACCATGCACATTTATTAATTAGGCAAGCAAGACGCAAGGAGAGGTAGCTGGGCTTTTTCACTACCAGAAATTTCTGGCCTTCTCTTCTTGGTCCCCCAAATTCTGATGCCTCCGTACGAAAGGAAAAACTTTTTATTTGGACAGGTTTACAGGAATCCATTCAAGTTGTAAATTTTTGTAGATGATCGGTCAATTTAAGTTTAAAGTCTATTACCAATTATTCTATGCACAGAATTTCCGTTGTCATATGATGAAAAGAAATGGATTATTTGATTTCGTGCAGAATCAAAATTCACATTAGCCCTTTATTTGGACATCATATTCTTCTTCATGTACCTATTACTTTTACTTGAAAAATAAAAAAAAAACTTCATTTGCATTTTCTGAATATGTTCAGTGCTTTTCACATCGATCCATAACCCAATACTCTATGCGCAGGACATGGTTACTATAACTGAAGCCTAGTAGTTCTGAATATATAAATTGGGCAATGGCAACATTTATAGATGCAAGTAGCTTATGAAAATATATGAAATTAGTCCATCTCAGCGTCCTATTGAATTTTGGTGCCTTGCAGAGAACACCGTAGCCAAGGTCTGCCTAGCTACACTCTAGGCATTTTTATCACATGTATTGTCAGTGTCACATGGCCACCAGGTTAAATTGCCTCCCACATTCCCCAGACTCCCGGCCAGAGAGAAAGTTTCCCATATAAATTTTACAGCACATATGATCCCTCAGCTCTACCGTCTATAGTGATTCTGATATTACGATCTAGCTAGCCTAGTATCTGCAATCTACAGACCTATTTGGACATGTCAATGTACTCTACAGTCTACACTCCCACAAAAATAAAATCATACAGAGAAAGCACAGCAGGTGCTTTCACAGTGTCAAATCGGTTATCCGTGCTCGCAATGTAAACAAAAATTATGCTCAAAGCGCCACTGGATTTGGGATCAGAGTCAATAAAATTCATTCGCCAAGAAATTAAAAGCAAAATTTATTTCCAACAACAAAACACGCACACAACACACACACACTGCTACACTTTTCTTTGGGCTAGGTAGCAAAAGCCCATCAACCTTTTACAAAGAAACTTTTTAAACACACTTAATTGATGAACAGACTCATTCATTCATTACTTTACATCTCAGCCTTAGAAGCTCTAATTGATTCCAAATCATCATTAGAAGGTTTCTCAACAATATTAACCACCTTAGCTTGTTTCTTCTCTTGAGCCATCTTAGGTACAGTAATCTTCAATACACCATTTTCTAAATGAGCTTTAACTGAATCCAAATCAGCATTAGATGGTAATCTAAATTGCCTCCAAAACTTTCCACTAGTCCTCTCTACACGATGCCATTTATCACCTTGTTTTTCTTCTTCACTTACTCTTTCTCCACTTATTCTCAAAACTCTATTTTCTTCAACTTCAATCTTGATATCTTCTTTCTTAATCCCTGGAATATCAATAGAGATCACATGAGCTTTATCTGTTTCTAACCAATCTGCACGTGCAAGAGCTAGTGTTTCTATTCCTTTAGGAATGGCTAGTGGTGTTTGTTCAAGAATTTTGAATGGATCATCACTTGGTAGCAACATATCCCACATGTTTCGAGAGTATGGAATCAGACCTTTAGCTTCATAAGCTAGTAAAACTAGAACTAGAGAAAACAACACAACAGTACTTGTCTTTTTCATTTTCTTTGTTTGTTGCAGCAGAAAAAGATTGAGAGAGACTTGTTAATGACAAAAGGGATATAAGATCGAAAGCAAAGCAAAGCAAATTGATCAGATGGTTGTTTTTTTCCAAACTTCTTGATGAAAGAGTTAGCATGGTAAGGTCGTTCTTATATAGGGATAGCAAATGCAGTTGGTGCTATTCCAGAAATTTCTGAGTTATTCTAGTTTTAGCTTTTCTTCATTTCTCTAGAGTTTTCTACAACTTCTAGCACCTACATGGAGTTTTGGACATGTGTTGAGGTGGGAATGTTTCATAATCTTTTCTAGATTGTTCCAAGAGTGGATAAATTGGTTGGAGGCCCATTTCTCTCACCACGGGCCTCTATATTCATGGGCCAGACTATTATCTCAATATTTAGCACATATACATAGAACCCTGATCAATTGTAGGATTGAAACTTGAAAGATACAAGTGAAAAATCTGCCGACCTTGTTTGTGAATTTGAACTTTGAAGCATATGCCTTCAAATCAACAATGTGACGGATATAACATAGATCCTTAGCTGCCCTTTACATACAAACTCAGAGAAGCAGGGTGATACAACATAGAAAATGAGTGACAAGAAGGTAGTTTTGGTCACTGGTTGTGCAAAGGGAGGCATTGGTTATGAGTATTGTAAAGCCTTCGCTGAACAAAAATGTTGTGTCTTTGCCTCCGACATAAAAGGACGAATGCACGGAATCCCTTCTGATAATGTCGAGGTCCTTGAGCTTGATGTGTCATCTGATGAGAGTGTGGCAAAAGCTGTAGCTACAATTATTGCTAAATGCGGTAAAATTGATATTGTGATCAATAATAATGCTGGCATTGGCAGTACTGGACCACTTGCTGAGGTTCCACTGGAAGAAATCAGGAAGGCATGGGAGATGAACACACGGGACAATAAGGGTGGTGCAACAGCCAACAGGTAGTACCTCACATGGCTGCACAACACAAGGGTATTACAGTGAACATAGGGAGTGTGGTGGGTTTTGGTGCCAACCCCTTGGGCAGGGTCTTATTGTTCTAGTAAGGCCTATGTACACGTTACGTGTCGAAATGAAACCCATTTGGAATCCAAGTAGTACTAGTTTACCCTGGTGCAATACGGACGAATATTGGAAATGCTGCCTTTTGGAGAGATTGAAGCATCAAGAATGGAAGTTGTATAAGGAGTTCAAAGAATCTATAGCAGAGAGAGCTAATGCTTCTCAAGCAAAACTACTGATGCAACAGTTTTTGCTAGGCATGTTGTTAAGAAAGTAATGAGTTCTAGACCACCAAAACAGATTAGGTTTGGGCATATGACAGGGTTGTTTGCTTTGCTTTCTTGCTCTTCCTTGTGGGTGAGGGATCTCTTCTATACCAATAGATTCAAACTCAACAAGAAGTTAAAGAATGATTAAACATAGACGAAATCAAAATTGACTTGATAGTAATTTTCTCTTGGGAAGTAAACTTATGATCATATGTATTGTGTAAAATCAATAGAATTTTTTTTTTTTTTTCAAACTTTATTGATAAGCTCAACGAATTACACAAAAGTAGAGGACAAACTTTATTGATAAACTCAAACTTTTTTTTTATTTTCAAACCTTTTTTTTTTTATCTTCTAGTTCTGTGATTTGAAATTTAAACGAATTTTATAAGTAAAAATGTGAAGTAAAAAAATTGGATGATTTCATAAACTAATTGACAGTCATCGATCCATCCACCCATCCATCCAGATTCATAAAGCATGGTCACAGTAACGAAAAATGTCTGATAGCTAACTCCCATTAATGTTTTCCAGAAAGAATTTATTACCTAACGTGCCTCTTTGTCCAGTTAAACAGCTTGGTGCAGCAGTACGTAAACTAATCAAATGACTTACACATCCGCATTGCCATTTGCGGTGCCAGTCATATCTGATCCCTTGGCAGGCCAAGCTAAGAAGGGCAAAATAGAACAAAATTAAGGGCGCGGGAGAAAATGATGGCCGGCTTAGATAGTAGAATAGAGATGTGTTTAACATCTTTCATATAGGATTTAAGGATGCAAATGAAAAATCTTGCTAGCATATTCCTTAAATTCTCGCATCTATATCTTAAAATAATCGAACAGATAATAAGCGGATATAACATAGATCCTTTGGTTCCCTCCACATTATATATAACATAACATCTATGCAAACTTGGAAGTGTGCTTCAACATAGAAAATGAGTGATACCAAGGTAGTTTTAGTCACTGGTTGTGCAAAAGGAGGAATTGGTTATGAGTACTGTAAAGCATTTGCTAAACAAAATTGTCGGGTATTTCCATCAGACATAAAGGAACGATTGCATGAAATCCCTTCTGATATTGGTGAGGTCCTCGAGCTTGATGTCTCGTCTGATGAGAGCGTTGCAAAAGCTGTTAGTACAATTGTGGCCAAATGTGGTAAAATTGATATTGTGATCAATAATGCTGGGATAGGAAGTACTGGACCCCTTGCTGAACTTCCCCTGGAAGTTGTAAGGAAGGCTTGGGAGATCAACACATTGGGACAGTTGAGGGTTGTGCAACAAGTAGTCCCTCATATGGTTACGCAACAAAAGGGTACTATTGTGAACATAGGGAGTGTGGTGGGCATGGTGCCAACCCCTTGGACAGGGTCTTATTGTTCAAGTAAGGCCTACATACACGCCATGTCACACACCTTACGTGTCGAATTAAAACCCTTTGGGATTAATGTGGTAATAGTTGCTCCTGGTGCAATACGATCGAACTTTGGAAATGCTACCATGGAGAGATTGAAGCAACACGAATGGAAACTCTATGAGAAGTTCAAGGATTCTATAGCAGAGAGAGCTAAGGCTTCTCAAACAAGCAAAAACACCACTGATGCCGCAGTTTTTGCAAGGCATGTTGTGAGCAAAGTGTTGAGTTCTAGGCCACCAAAGCAAATTGTTTTTGGGCACATGACAGGGTTATTTGCATTGCTTTCTTGGTCTCCTTTGTGGGTGAGAGATCTTTTCTTCACCAAGAAATTTAACCTCAAGAAGGTAAATAACACTTGATTTTGCTGTAATTTTTTTAATGGTGGAAAATTGAACAAATTGACCACCTCCAGAAACAATTTAAATTGCCCAATTTGGGTCTTGGGCTTTTGTGATGAGTTTCTTGAAATGAATATGGTTTGAATATGGGTCTGCGGTTATCCGATTCGAGTTTAGACCCACTGCATACTAGCTATATATAGGTGCACCCCCACGGTCCTTAGGCTCTGAGGTACAGTGATGTACACAGGCAAGGACGTGTATTCTGTAATGAAATTGATAACAAGTATGGGAATCATTTAAAGTAGAGAAAAAAAGAAGCAAACACCATTCTTCTTTAAAAAGGTTGATGAAAATGAAAGGAAGAATGTTTGAGGCAAGCAAAAGCCTTGCTTTGGCCAGGCAATATTCCTCAGTAAAAGAACTTGGTCTCTAGTGATGCTACATGCATGGAGCATGGTGCTAATAATGGTGGATTCAATCATCATTGCTACAATCAAAAGAGTCTCTTTCTTTACTCTCTTTCCCTAACACAGCTTTCTATCCCAAAGCTTCTCTTTTCTTTGAAAACCTAATAATTCACACAAGAAAATCTGTCTTCATGTACCACTTTTTCCATGCACATTTTGCATGAAACCACTATGATTAAATTAAAGCAAAAACTAATTATAGTCTAATACCAACCATGCACAACCATACAAGGAAGGAATATCCAGTAATGTTGATGAAATATGAAATATCCCATAAGATAGAAATGATATTTGATCATCACTGTGAGAATAAGTGAAGGTAACATTTACTATTTTCATGTATAGCCAAGACCAATATGGGGCCTTTTGATCATTAATGGAAATAGTTCGAGTTAATCAGGATGACCCATGTCCTACTGTTGTTTGCAGCAGCTGTTGACTACACCCAGATATAGCACTTCCTCAAGCAAAAGTGCAAAGGGAAGTATTTAATTTCAAGCAAATACACTTATACACATCACAAGATTTCTTTTGATATTGATATACACATGACATCAATCACATAGTGATATCACATCAGGGGCCAAGGGATATCACATCTACTGAGCTAAATACAAACTCTTCCCTACCCCTGGTTAATTTTGCATCCTTGTTTGTGACATAATACTATGCTCAGCTCAGTCAGCCATTTGATGCACTATCCATAGTACATGATAAATGCAGGTTTCTCTACGATAATCACTCTTATTTGAATTTTTTTTTACCATGAAGCAAAGCCTTTGCATTACTTGAAGTACTGAAATTTGATGTGGAAACACAAGTTTAACAAGAGCAAGAGTTAGCTCTTACTTCATATAAGATTATAGCAAAAAAAATGACACAGAAAATGTGCATTTCTAGACCTAGAACAATGGTTTGATTATAATTGGGTTAGACTTAAACATACATACATCCAACATCATACTCCAAGATTTTGACACTCGAAACAAAAAAAAGTCATCTGAATATATAAGGAATATTCTCGATTATTCTTGAATTTTAAAATACCAATTCTAAAAACTGACATATTCAGCAGAAATTTCACGAAATATGTCGACATTTTTAACTATGTATACATCTATACTTATTGTCACCACTGCATGCCACCATATTCACAATCTAGAAAGAAAAGTTTACAATGCAAGAAATACATAAAGTATTTATGGAGTGCGACTTTGTTGCACACACTTGGGTGTTGTTAAACTCCCACCAGATGAGTATACGTGGCTTTTGTAATTTTTTTTTTTAATCAAAAACAAATTTTATTGATAAAAGAAGAATTACACAAAGCTAAAGGACAAACGTGCTACAAACTGTGCTGCAAGCCCTTTTTGAATAACAAAACAAATCTTACGAAATACATATTCATTGGGACCGTCGTTAGGGGTGTTAAACGAGCCGAACGAGCCGAGCCCAAATTTTATACGAGTTTTATTTTATGTTCAAGCTCGGCTCGTTTAGCTATACGAACGAGCTCGAGCTGCTCGATTAAATTACATATAAAAGTATGATTTTATCTAAATGAGCCGAGCTTTGGTATGTTTAAGCTCGGTTTGTTTATAAATGAGCCGAACCCAAATTTTAGACGAGCTTTATTTTATGTTCAAGCTCGGCTCGTTTAGCTATACGAACGAGCTCGAGTCGAGCTTTTAACGAGCCAAGCTCGAGCTATTCGGTTTGTTTAACAGCTCTATCCATCGTCATCACATTGTTATTCATTACCTTTTGTACCCTCCTGAAAAGTTCAACTGTGCGTCCGGTGCTAAAAACCCAAAAATATAAAAAAAAAATAAAAAAATAAATAAAATACCTGGGTGCTGTTACCACTAGAGTGCGGTATAAAAAAATTTATTAAAAAAATTTAAAAAACAAATGGACTCATCTGGTGAGAGGTTAACGCACACACTAAAGCCAAACTCGTATTTATGAGAGCCTAAGATAATTGTCAACGTAGGGTAACTCTAGAATTTCCATCGGTTCTAGACTTCTAGGTGTAAAAATTAATTCAAATAATAAATGAAGCATCTCTAGTAAAACATATTTATTAATATGACCACTCACCAGGGCTATTTTGTTTGATCTGGTTCTGGATATATTTCTACTGTTGATCAGTAATACCTCTTACCATATTACTTTTCTTAAAAATTTATCCCAACCATACATCTTTCAACTGACTGATCTGTATTCTGGATTTCTGAACACTTATGATAGATGGATATAAGGTTACCAAGTAACTTGCTTGTAAAACTTTGAAGTTGCAGTAGGAGTATAGAATATAAAACTTAGTGATAACTCATTTAAGAAGGAAAACAGGAGATTTAGGCTAGATCCTTGAGTTGCAGAAATGTACAGAAGATGTACTGTTGTGTGAGGTGACTGGATAGACAGTTGTCCTCTTCCTTCAAATCTATCCAAAGTTCTGAAGATACCACTGTAAAAAGAGAAAAAAAAAAGCAACTCTAGTTTTGGCTCTCTGACCTCTTCCCCAACCACAAACCACTAGATATTATGAGTAGAAAAGGCAAGCTTTACTTTGAATTAAAAGAGCTTTACTATGAATGTTAAATGAGAATTTCAGAGAACCCCATTTAAGAAATTAGGTTGGTTTCAATGTTTTAACTTTAAATGTTTCAAAGCTTTAATGGGTTTTGGTAGGGTTTAAGAGAGAAAGAAACAACAGATCAACTAGAGAGGGAAGAAAGAGGAAACATGAAAGCAAAATAACTTGGTCTTTTTCAAAAACACAGATCCCTATGGAATGCTAGAGAGTTACCCAGCATTCTATTTACATGTTTTGAACTCATTCTTTTTGTTTAGATTAAAGGGACTTGTTTTGTTCTCTTTTATTTAGACAGATCTTTTTCAAAGTGGGGATTTTGTAGATTAAAATGGATACATTTACACTTGTTTGTTTGAAGTTCTGCAGCTAGCTAGAAAACAAAGCAAGAAAAAAAACAACCAAGTTTTTGAAAATGGAGGGGGAGCAAAGAGATTGTTTGAATGATTAATTTATTAGGTTCCCAATGATTGAGTTGCCTTGTTGCAAGAGATATACTACTTGATTAGAATCTTTAGGAGAAAGAAATACTCCAAATAGATAGAAAGAAGATGAAATCCATGAGTAATGATGAAAATAGCAGCAATAACAATAACAATAACTGGTTGGGTTTCTCACTTTCACCTCAAATGAACATGGAGGGTACTAGTTCAGATCCTCAACAAACTCAAGCTTCCTCTGCTTCTGTGTCTACTGCAATTCCAGCAAGCTTCTTTCAGTCATCTTCTCATATTAACAACTCTGGAATTTGTTATGATGGAGAAAATGGTGGTTTCTACTCTCACTTGTCTGTAATGCCATTGAAATCTGATGGTTCTCTTTGTATTATGGAAGCTTTCAATAGATCACAATCAGAAGGTCTGCTTCTGCTTCTGCCTTTATTATTTGTTTAAGATTTCTCTTTATTTGTTGTTGTTGTTTTTTTTTTTTTGATAATATCTTTTCACCCTTTTCACTTTAATTAACTTCTCTGTTTAAAGGAGTGGTGCCATCTTCAACACCTAAATTGGAGAACTTCTTAGGTGGTGGAACAATGGGAAATCATCAGTATGGAAGCAATGAAAGAGAAGCCATGGCTCTCAGCTTAGATAGCATGTATTACCATCAAAACTCAGAATCTGAATCAAATAGACAACACTCTCTAAACCGTCTACAACAAGAAAGGCAGATTCAAGTCCAACATCATCCATATTACTCTGGAGTAACAGACCATGAGTTGTACCAGACACAATTTGAGGAGGAAAACAAAGATAACAACCTTGCAGACTGCAGTCTTCACTTCCCTCCCATTGCAGAAGATCCATCCCTTAAAAACTGGGTTGGTAGGCACTATTCTACCAACCAACCTATGGAGCAGAAGGTGGGTGGTTGCTTAGGTGATGAGGGGGGAGGGTCTGGGTCTGTTAGTACAATAGGGTATGGGGAGTTCCAGCCTTTGAGCTTGTCCATGAGCCCTGGTTCACAGTCAAGTTGTGTTACAGCACCTCAACAACAGATTATCTCACCTACTGGCTCTGAAATTGTGGTCATGGAAACAAACAAGAGAGGGGCTGGGAAGTTAGCTCAGAAGCAGCCAGTTCATAGGAAATCAATTGACTCATTTGGGCAAAGAACATCACAATATAGAGGTGTTACAAGGTTAGTACTTATTTAAATATTTCATTCTAGTTTTGTTTACTTCTTTAAGTTCCTTTTTTTTGTTTCATTTGCACTTTTTCTTGAATTTCATTTTGTTTTAACTAAAAAGAATAGTGGATTTAATCTTCTGCAGGCATAGGTGGACTGGTAGATATGAAGCTCATCTTTGGGATAATAGTTGTAAAAAGGAAGGACAGACCAGGAAAGGAAGACAAGGTTGGTCAAGGAAACACATTCATTAACTATGACTATTTGGAAGAAATGCTTCAAGATTCTGCAATGTTCTTGTGCCTTTGTGTTCTTGGACTAACTAGTACTTCTTGTTTTACTTTGGCATGTTCTGTACATTGGGAAATGCTATTTCAACCAAATAATGCTGTTCAGTTTACCTTGGTAAATATCTTTCTTAGCACCTATTTTTCTATAATCTCTTAAACAGTCATGATGGTTGAGTTTCAAGAAATCGTTTTATGATATCCAAGAGAATAATTTCTGTTGAATTTTTAGGGGGTTATGATATGGAAGAGAAAGCTGCTAGAGCTTATGATCTTGCCGCACTCAAGTACTGGGGTGCTTCTACCCATATTAACTTTCCGGTATGAATAGATAAAATGAAACACATTCGTTATTTACGTGTTTATTTACTAAAAATCTAAAATGCATCTACCCTGTTTTATCAGTTGGATAGTTACCAAGACGAACTTGAAGAGATGAAGAACATGAGTAGGCAGGAATATGTCGCTCACTTAAGAAGGTAAACTCGCTTTTAATGAATATCCCAACAGAGTGCTTGCATTCTCATTTGTTCCAGAAAAAAAGCTTATTTGTTCTCGTCTACAATGTAGGAAAAGCAGTGGGTTCTCAAGGGGAGCGTCCATATATCGAGGAGTAACGAGGTATTACTGGTCGTAATATTCTATAGCATACCATTTCTCCAATTCTATTATTTACTGTCTATCATTATTTTGACAGACATCATCAACATGGAAGATGGCAAGCGCGAATCGGCAGGGTGGCTGGAAATAAAGATCTTTATCTTGGAACATTCAGTAAGGATCCGAAGTTTATATATACAGTATCATGCTATATGTTCTGTTATTGTCTACTATTTTGAAAATTGAATAGCAATCAACTGACAAGATCAAAGAGCTAGTAAGATGACCTAATTGTCCTAATTTTTAATGTAGTAATTATCTTCAGCTAAATAGGAATCTTTGATAAGGCTGTGCATCAGCAACTTTGAGAATGTATAAGGCTGTGTTTCACTGACTAAGACCTTTTACAAGGTTGATACATCAGATACAGCAGACATAAAGAAAAAGCATTTTATTGACACTTGATGTTTTTTATATACAATATCTTTTTATGTTCCTATACTTTGAACATTACTTATTAAATCAAAATATATAGGCACCCAAGAGGAAGCAGCTGAAGCCTATGACATTGCTGCAATCAAGTTTCGTGGTGTAAATGCAGTTACTAACTTTGACATTACAAGATATGACGTTGAAAGGATTATAGGAAGCAATACTCTCCTAGCCGGAGAACTTGCCAAGCGAAACAAAGAGATTGAATACAACGTTAAAGCTGTTGAACAGCCTTCTTCTAAGAATTGCAGGAAGGAAGCTAGATTGCCTGAAGAGGATAGTCGTCCAGAGTGGAAGATGGTCCTTAGTCATTATCCTGAACAGCAGTCTATCACTACAAGTGACCCACTTGATCACAAGGAAGCAGAGCTTGGTAATTACATGAATAACCCTTTCTCCTCATCGGTACATAGCTCATGGATTGAAGCGATGAACTCAGCCCAACAAGGGATAGATGAGTCGGGCAAACTAGCACCTCACTTATCTAACAACTCGTCAGTGGTAACCAGCTTGAGCAACTCAAGAGAAGGCAGTCCTGATAAGAATGGACTGTCAATGCTGTTCCCAAAGTCCCCCCCATGCTCAAAGTTTTCAACTCCTATTGCACCGACTTCAATCCCATCTTCACAGCTGAAGCCTTCAATGACAATGACTCATATGCCAGTATTTGCTGCTTGGTCTGATATCTAAGCTTATGTGCATTAGGTAAACTAGTGTAAAGTTTTGGATTAACATGGGAAAAGGTAAAGAAGTTGTTTTCATGGAAGAAAAAGGAGGGAAAGTTTAAGGTTTTAGTTGAAATTGGTGCACTAAAGGAAGGTCCATGGGACCAATTTTGTTTGTAAGAAACACTATGAAGTGTATCATCTTGATCTTTTAGGTCATTTTGTATGAATCACATTGCAAATATTGGTGGGAGAAGGTAAAACAAAGTCTAAACCATGATTAAAGGTTTTATTTGAGTGATTGAGTCATGTTTACTAGCAAGGGGTGAATGACCCATCTATTATTCAATCTATATGTTCTTATGTCCTGCTAAGTACAAAACCAGCTCAATGTTTCCCAATAATGCAAAAAAAAGGTGGTCTTTCTTTGACTACACTATCTTATCAGATTTCATAAAATCATATTTAGTCCAAGCTCTTCCCCACACCATCATTGCAAGTCTTCTTTTATGTCAATAGGGAACATGACATTCCATTCATCTATCAGAAAGGGTAATATAGATTCCCAATTTAGGACTTTAGTTGATGTAGTTTTAAAGTTTTTAATGGCATAATAACTGGCTTTGTCTGGGAATTTTGTCAAGACCTTTTGGTTAAAATACTATGAACTTATTGATGCACACGACCTTGTCAATAAATCATGTATAAAGCAATTTCATGTTTTTGTCAGTGTTGTGCTCCTCCTACAGAAGCATTGAACTGGTTTGAATTGTAAAGCTAATTTTCCATCTCTATCAAGCCCAAAAACTCAATCTGAGTCCAACCCCAAGTACCAGTTAATTATTATTGTATAATTTCTTAAATTTTTATTAATAATTTTTTTTTCACCAAGCTTGATTGGGCAGATGTTTTTGAGTTTTATCTGGTCTCAAATCTGTTTATACTAACTTGCAAAAAACAAAAAAAAAATCTGTTTGATACTCTACCATTCCAAGTTTTCAACTATGAATACAACAATTCCACCAAAAAAAAAAAAAAAACTATGAATACAACAAAAAGAGCTTAACACCAAAATACCAAATACACTAATTTATCATTTTCAAGAAATAAATATAATTCCTTTAAATAATTATACTTAATAATAATTAAACAAAAACATTTACAAAAAAAAATTTCGAAAAAAATGGAAAGAGAAAATTTACTGTGGTTTAGCACTTTAGCTTTTCTCCTATAGTCTCCATTTGCCCTTTTTCTCTTTGCTTTCATTCTCATAATCTCATTCGAAGGTAAAGAATTGCTAAACCTTCTTCAGTTTTTTTTCCCTCATTGATCGATACTGGGCCAAACTGTTGGATCTTTTATCCAGTAAATATGGGCTGGACTTTGGGCTTTATTTTATTTTTACGTAAAACCCACCATACTCTCGTGTTCACTTCTCTGCCTGTGTGGCATTGTTTGAGCTTCAGCGAGCATTTATGCACCACAAATATTCGACAAAATTCCCGCAAAAAAAAAAAAAAAAAAACTTTGTTCTGTCGCCTATTTGAATTCTCCAACATTCTAGACAATTCTTCTCAATAATCAAATTCAAACTTTCCACCATGCTTTCTTCTCCATCACCTCACTCTTCTTCTTCTTCAATCCTGCAATGGCATCTCTTTCCTTCACTTCTTATTCTTCTTCTTTATGCTCTCTTAAGAAAAACCCAACCATTAAATCTTCTTCTTTCTCCAAACATTCATTTGGAAAAAGTTTTCCAAATATCTCTGTCTCTGTTTCTTCTAAATCCAATTCAATAAAACGTATCAATTTCTCTGCTAAAGATGAAGAAGAGAAGAATTCTAATTCATCATCATCTTCTGTTGTTGTAGTTTCTGAGAAGCCAAGTAGTAGTGATGAGAATTCTTTAGAAGGAAAAGAAACTCACTTGAGTAAGGAAGAAGAAGAAGAGAAAAATATACAGCAAGAGTCGGATTGGAAGACAGATGAAGAGTTTAAGAAGTTTATGGGAAACCCATCAATTGAAGCTGCGATTAAGCTTGAGAAGAAGAGAGCTGATAGAAAGCTTAAGGAACTTGATAAAGAAACAACTAATAACCCAGTTGTTCTCTTTTTTATTAATGCTGCACGAGATAGTTTGGCTAAAGAGAAAGAAAGGTTGGAGAAAGCAGAAAAGGCGTTTAAAGCTCTTGATCTTAACAAGGTTTGAATTTCTTCTTTTTATGGTATTGATTTGATCCAATTCTCTCAACAAGGTTACAGGGTTAATGTTTAAATGTTTTTATTGCAGTTAAAGAGTTGTTTTGGATTTAATACGTTTTTTGCAACTGATGTTCGGAGATTTGGAGATGGAGGAATTTTTGTTGGGAATTTGAGGAAACCTATTGAAGAAGTGATGCCCATTTTGGAGAAGAAGCTCTCTGAAGCAGCAGGCATGGAAGTTGCATTATGGTTTATGGAGGAAAACACGAATGGCATAACAAAACAGGTATGCACTATTAATAATTAGTTTATGTGTAGGAAAAAAATTGATCGAAGCCTCAAACCTTCATTCAATGCAACACCAATGGCAATTTCATTTCTTAGTTTATATGCATCGAAATAAGCTAGGACCGCCTATGGCATTAAAATTGTTATTCCTAACAGGGGTTGGGACACAATACTGAAGACAGGGTATTTCTTAGTTGGTCACTTATCTATCTTTATCAAGTGCTCTCTCGTTAAAATGTGTATGCATTTATCAATGAAGTTAACATATGTGAGCTTTCAGGTTTGTATGGTGCAACCTAAATCAGAAATGGACCTTGAGTTTGAATCTACTACGCTGAACACTCCTTGGGGTTATGTCAGTGCTATACTTCTATGTGTTGCTACTTTCGGGACCATAGCTTTGATGAGTGGTTTTTTTCTTAAGCCTGGTGCCACACTTGATGACTACCTATCTGATGTTGCCCCTCTTTTTGGTGGGTTTCTTGCCATATTGGGTGTTTCTGAGGTATGATTCTGTACACTGTATAGTTGTAACAAGTTCAACATTTACTCTACCATTTTTTTAGTAATGACGACAATTTTTAAGGGAAAACTTGAAAGCATAACCAATAATAGTTTATGCAATCCATTAAGGTATTTGGGAAGTTTCCTGAAGATATCTTCTTTTTTTCTTCGAGAAGATTTTATATTTAATATTTCTTGAAATATTGACACCATAATGTGATGATTAGCTTCATACATCCATCGCTGGATTCATCTTCGTTTGTTCATAATACTGTTGTTAGATACATCAAGTTGGTCTTAATGTGAATTTAATAGGCCAAAGATACATCCAATGTCCTTTGCCCCCTAGGATAGATAACACCACTAGTCCAAAACCTTGCAAGCACAAAAGCATATACTGTATATAAGTTTTGAAGAATGCAATTTGATCTAGTAATAATTAGCTAGCAATATGGTTTTATTTGCAGATTACCACGAGGGTCACAGCAGCTCGCTATGGTGTTAAACTCAGCCCATCATTTCTTGTTCCATCTAATTGGACAGGATGCTTAGGAGTTATGAATAACTACGAGTCACTACTATCCAATAAGAAGGCTCTTTTTGATATTCCAGTGGCAAGAACAGCTAGTGCATATTTGACATCATTAGTGCTTGCAGTCACAGCGTTTTTAGTTGATGGAAGCTTTAATGGAGGTGACAATGCTCTGTAAGTCTTCTTGAGTACCTTGTTCACTTATAACTTTATAACTTCTGTGTTTCTAGATTTTGATCAACGTTTGTAAGACATGAGATGTCGGATAGAAATTTCTAAGGTTGGAAATGCCTTTAAACAATTTTTAGGGAGAATGGATTCAATTGTGATGATAAGTCTTAAAATTTCGTGAACACAATTAGTTGTAATAATCTGTTTAGGGGGAAATTGTTAACCACCTAGCCTGCAGAAGTCCTCTTTTGTTTATGTTCACCTACTTGCTCAGGAAGAGGTTGAACTGCAAAGTGACTCTTTTTATGTGTGATAACATTTTCAGAGTGCAAAGGTTCTCTAGCTTTACACCTTTGCATTTCATGCAGGTACATAAGGCCTCAGTTCTTCTTTAACAATCCCCTCCTTTCATTCATTGAATATGTGATTGGACCTTACTCTGATGATCTGGGAAATGTATTACCTTATGCTGTAGAAGGGGTTGGGGTGCCTATTGACCCTCTCGCATTTGCTGGACTCTTAGGTATGTTAAATTAAACTTGAATTTTGATTGGTTTGCAAGAATAAATTGAAATGATGAGATAACTGGTTTAATCTGGAAACCAGTTTATGGCCTACTGTCCCTATAAGGCCTCACCATCAGATCCTCTATTTAAGAACTCACCCTTAATTGTGATTGTCAAACTAACCACTGAAACAATTAACTACAAAAAGAATGATTAAAAGTTTAAAAGTAGGTTGCTGTCAAAGCAAGTGCATGTAGCCATGTAGTAAGGATGAGGGCAGGTCTTGGCCACTTGACCTTTTGAATTCATCTTCTTTTTACATGGTTCTGCTGCCACTTATAGAATTGGAGCTGCCTGCTTCCCTCGTGTATGTAAATCTTGTGGGTAGATTAACACTTGACTGCATGTTTGTTCTTACTATAAGATACTCTGATCATACAGGGATGGTGGTAACTTCTTTGAACCTATTGCCAATTGGAAGACTCGAAGGAGGCCGCATAGCTCAAGCCTTATTCGGAAGGAACATTGCTGCATTAATATCATTTGGTACTTCATTCTTACTAAGCATTGGTGGATTAAGTGGCAGTGTACTCTGTTTAGCATGGGGTTTATTTGCAACATTTTTCCGAGGTGGAGAAGAAATTCCTGCCAAAGATGAAATCACCCCTTTAGGAGATGACAGATACTCATGGGGCTTTGTCCTTGCGCTCATTTGTTTCCTCACTCTTTGCCCAAATATTGGAGGAACATTCTCTAGCTCCTTCCTTAGTCCCCCTTTTTTCAGAGGTGGTGATCTGTAAATATTTCTACTTATACCATGTTGTATCATCTTGTATTTCTACTGTTTTTCTTGGGCCGGGCTTGAGTATTTCATAACCGAAGCCCAGGCATAGTCACAATAGAATTCGAATGGGTTCGGGTTATGATTTGGAGTCGGTTTGGCCCTAACTTTTCTTATCTCTATCGCTTTTGTAGAAAAAAAAATAAAAATAAAAAAAAATTCTCTGATCGATTGCTTGATAAAGAAGAAGAAGAAGAAGAAGAAGAAATGAAGCTTCGAATCCGATCGTTGGAATCAAGAGAAACTCTAAAGATCGAAATCCCAAGTCCATCATCTTTACAAGATCTCAAACAAGTTATTGCAGAGAAGATTTCATTTTCTTTAGAAAGCTTACATCTTTCACTCAATCGAAAAAATGAAATCATAGCTTCTCCAATTGATACTCTCAATACGCTTGGAATTGCTTCAGGTGATTTGATTTACTACACACGACATGCTAATGTGTTTGAATCAGAAACCCCAATTCAAAATCCAGTTCCTCGTGTTGAAAATCAGCCAATTGAGGTAAGTAATCCTGAAGAAACCCTAGAAACTATGAATGCTATTGATGGAAAAATGGAAACTTTAGATGCTTCAATTGTTCCCCAAGTACCAAAAACCCTAGAAACTATGAATACTTCTGATGGAAAAATTGAAACTTTAGATCCTTTAATTGTTCCCCAAGTCCCAGAAACCCTAGAAATTCATGAGTCTACTGAAGTAAAACCTGTAGATACTTGCGAGGAAATAGATACTGAAGCAGAGAATTTGGGTGATAGTATATCTTCTGCACCTGGTTTTCTTCAGAAAGTTTACAAGGCTGAAGTAGGTAATATTAATAATAATGAACATAAGATGTTGATAAGTGCTGTGCATGCTGTTTTTTTAGAGTTTGGTTTTGTTTGTGTTCATTCGATAACGGGAAAGAAGATTAATGGGTATCATCTTCCTGAAGGATGGGATTTGAAAACTTCTATTATGAGTGTGAAGTATACTCTTCCTGCTCTTGTTAGACATGGTGAGGAAGTTGTGGAAACAGTTATTTTGAAGTTTAATCCTATGGGGAAGTTTGTTTCTGTTTATGGGAGTTTAAGCTTCAAGGAATCTATTAGTCTCAAGTTGAATGCATCTCGCTTTGTTCCATCTATCAATTATTTATGTGGGTCGAATTGTGTTTTAACTGGTGGAAAGAGTCTGATAGTTGGGGCTAAATCAGTCTACGAAAGGCAAGTGTTTGAATTGTGGAAGACTGTAAAGGATAGGCTTGCGATTCCTTTATCAATAGATCTTTGTGTTAAAACTGGATTGGAGCTGCCTCCATGTTTCATGCGCCTTCCTACTGAGGTTAAAATGAAAATTTTTGAGCTTCTTCCTGGTATTGATATTCTCAAAGTTGGTAGTCTTTCTTCAGAACTGAGGTATCTGTCGTCGAATGATGATCTATGGAAGCAGAAGTGTGTGGAGGAGTTCTCATTTTCCAAATCTAGCGGAGGTCCTCAGAGTGACTGGAAGAAAAAGTATATTAATGTTAAAAAGACGACAATGGGTTCCCGTCGATCTATATCACAACCTAGAAGACCAATATTCCAGCCATATCCATGGCTACCTAACAGAAGACAGTCTAGACCTATACCAGTCCCCCACTTTCCTGTTATATCGGGTGGAGAGAGTGATCTTTATCCTTTAGGTTATCGATCCTACTTTTGAATTCATTGTGATCTTGGTGGCTTGCTCATTTTGTTCCTTCTGCAGTGGTTGGTTTATTTAGCATGATGCATGATTTGGCAGTGGAGAAATGATGTTTTAGCGGTATATAGATGTAGGGCATCGACTTATATGTAGTTATTGTCATGGTTGCTTTATGCAAGTATTATATGGAGACAATTACCTTGTATGTCTTTTCTCCAAAGAATGAGAATGTTTTTTTTTGGCTTAAAGAATGAACAACGAGAATGATTTATTAGGTTGTTTTATATTGTTGTTTAGTGTAGCTTGTTGTTTGCTTCAGCTGTGTATGGATTAGTGGATGTGTATTATTCATCGACTGACGTTAGGAGGTCCTTTAAGGGTTGAGTGGGACTCAAACTCATGTCTGTCCCCGACTTTTTCTCTATTTATTTTTGTCGGTCCGACTTATTTCTAAATTTTAAATTTGTTTTGTCTTCTTTTTTTTTTTCATCTCCTTTCTTTCTTTCTTTTTTCTCTGCTTCTTCGTCTCCTTTTTTTTTTTCTCTATTATCTTCTTCTATCTTCCCCTTTTCTTTTCTTCTCCCTCCAATCAGATTGCCATCTCTCTCGTTATTGCCATCTCTCTCGCTCTCTACTTCCACTACCAATAACTGTTGACATGTGGGATTTTTTTTTTTTTTTTTTGTTTAAATGTCGAAACCTTAATGCTTCTTGTGGTTAACTATGATCCTATGGCTCTAATGCATAAGACAGTAGTGCTTCTTGTGGTTAACTTTGTTTCTTGGTGTTTGTGAAATGCCTGGAAACTGTTCCAAGCATAAATGTTAAATTTTATTGCATTTCTAACGTCGGTCTCCACCGTGTCACGGTTCTATATTATAAAAATCTGATCAGGTTAGGAATGTGTGTATTGGTTGTTAGAAGCTAGCACATATGCATGTGTTACTTCAGATCTATTGTATATTATGTTGTACTGATGATTAACAAAAGATGTTTTGTACAAGGTTTGGTTTTTCTTATGTACCCCACCTTCAAACCCCAAAACTTGAGGATCTGTTTCTTTAGCATCCACCTTTCTACCTCTCCATGCATCGAACCATACTCACAACTCATATTAGATTTTATCCAGAACAGCTACAAAAAGGAAGCTCAGACTTAAAAGGGTGAGATTGGAAGAGTTCCTTTTTGGAGAGATTTTTTGCTGCAAAAAAGACAATGCTTAGTGTTCTTGCTTCTAATAATGGGGCACCACCACATGTATAATAGGGCGCAAATAGCTCTTTTTTTTTCTTTTCTTTTTTCCGGTAATGAGGGTAAATAGCTCTTGTTATTCTACTTTTTTATTTTTTTGTTCCAGTTTGTGATTTCTGTGTAGGGAATATTTGACAAGGCAATATCTGAGAATTTAACTTCATATATTGTGAGTCTAGCCTCTATTGGGTATGCATAATGACTTATATATGTAGTTCAAACAACACTTGCAGCTCTTTCTTACCAGTAAAGTAGTACAACAGCAGTATCTTATCTTATAGCCCGGCACGGCGGGTCGCCTTTTGAATTCAGTAGATAGAAGAAAAGGCTTGAAAACCCTTTGTTTTCATTGAGTAAATTTTACTTACAAAGAACTGGGAATAATTTTAATAAAACAATGATCAGAATTACAGCAAAAGATTCTACAGAAAGCTATTTACAACTCTTTCATCTCTGTCTCTCCATGAGTAGTTTTACACTTGTGATAATCAACTCTCGCGGTGGCATTGGTGAGCAAGACCTTTCCGAGGCTGGAGAACAATAAGCATAGCTCCAACCCTCTAATATTAATTTTCTTTATATCTATTTCGGCGGGATTGCCTTTGGTTCCCAATATCCTATACTGTTCAATTGATCGATATTTGATACATTCCTTTTGGTGGTTTTCTCATCGTCATTCAACCTGCTCACCAATCAAATCGAGACCCACTACTAGGAAAGATACACCCTGAAAGAGGAGGAAGTAGAAATGTATACCCTGAGCAGATAGGAGACTCCTTGCTGAGGCGGTCAACAGAAGGAAGGCGAGTGCTAGTTCTTTTGTATATATCCTGTTGTGCTTCCTTTTCTTCGGAGACTTCTTTTTCTCCTGTTTTTGAGATTCCTCTTTCTCCAGTGCATTGAGATTTGGCATGGAGATCCCTCTCTTGTGGGTTGGCTCTTTTTCGACTAAAGCCAGAAGATCACCCTCAGAAGAACGGCCAGACTTTTTTGTTACCACCCACTCATAGGCACTCCCAAGCTGGAAGAGGCCGGAGATCATTGCGTTGAATTTGGTCACAGACATGGTATTTTCGAATAGAAGATAAGGAACAATGAAGGGGAAGGATTTTGGGGACGGGAGAATGTTGAGGAATGACATGGTAGCTGGGATATAACAGACAACCCAGATTGGAAGCTGGGCCTCTGGTATGAACATTGTCATGGGGAGAATTACACAGAAAAGGGTGAAAGAATAAAAGGGCAGTATTAGTTTCCTAAGGAGGAAAAAGAGGAAGATCAAGTTGGCCTTCTTCCACATACTGATCTGTGTCACCAATAAAAAAAACAGAACCCAGTGAGCAAACAGAGTCTGACAAGATAATTGATATTCACATTCGATAGCCATAGGGCCATCAAGGGAATAAATAAGACACAACCGGGACATAATATAGTACCTTTGATTTGATAATGTCAGGCAAACAGAGTCGGAATAGCTGCATTGGACCAGAATGCCATCGGTGTTGCTGCTTAACATATGCTTCATAAGATTCCGGCAGTTCGCATTGGCACTGGATAGAGAAAGGACAATTTTCATATAGTGTAATCCCAGTAGAAATCAAGAAAGTAGATCATTATACCAAAGTAAAATGGCATACCTCCACATCATTGAGGAAGACGAATTTCCAACCATGGAGATGAGCTCGGACAGCAATGTCCATGTCCTCAACAGTAGTCCTCTCCATCCACCCACCAGACTCCTCCAAAGCTTTTATTCTCCAGACACCAGCAGTTCCATTAAACCCAAAGAAATTCATGAATATTCCATTAACTTGTTGTTCCACTTCAAAATGGAAGGCCAAGTTTACATTCTGCAACCTTGTGAGCAAGTTCTCGTCCTTGTTAACAAACGACCACCGTGCCTGAACCAGCCCAACTTCCTCATTGTCCTGTAGTAGAAATGGAGGTTTTAGCGTAACTATAAGAACTAAAGAACCATCCAATTTTGTAATAAGGCAAACACTAACAGAACCTATTCCTTTAATCACTTCACTTGCCACACTAAAAAATCATAATAAAAGCAAAAAAAAAAAGGGACAAAAGAGCATATTGTGAAGGAAGAAATTCTATACCTTGAAATGAGGAACTGTCCTCTTCAGGAAATCTGGGGTAGGCTGGAAATCAGCATCGAAAATGGCAACAAACTCATATTCTTTGACATAGCTGCAATTCATGGCAGACTTAAGATTGCCTGCTTTGTAACCATCTCTGATGACGCGATGCCTATATACAATGGGGGCACCTTCTAGCTGCCATTTGTTGACTTCTTCTTTGATCAGTAATTGAGTTTCTGGATCACTGGAATCATCCAAGACTTGGATCAGCATCTTCGACATTGGCCAGTCCAAGTTACAAACAGCAGCAATAGATGTCTGATAAACCTGTTATTGACAATTGGAAATTAACAACTCAAACTAAAATTGAAAAAAATAAAAATAAAAAATGCTCAGTATTCATTATTCAATATGATGCAAGTAATGATATATATGAGAAGCAAATTGAAATTCTGTGTTACCTCTTTCTCATTGCACATGGGAATCTGAACAAGAACCATAGGGAAGTAATCTTCTGCCCCTTCATTCGATTCGATATCTCTAACAGTTTGCTTAGGAACAGGTTTAATCCCTCTTAATTTAATCCAAAAGCAACCTAAACAAAGAACTAGCCGATCAACACTTTGTACAAGGAAGAGAACAATGCAAGCATTGATCATGAATTGGAGTGGAGGAGCCAAGTAATTCACCCTAACCAAAACCCATTTTGAATACATAATATCAAACAATCCTTGAAGACCCAAAGGACTTGGCAAAAGAAGCTGCAAGTGCAAGTGAGGTGTAGTAAAATGCCACCCTTTGAAGTAAGCAGTTACCTCAAATCCTAACAAAACCACAGATAACCATAGAAAGAACTTGATACAAGTATAGAATCTGCTCTTCACAGCAGGATTCTCATTTCTATCAATCTGAATACCACTATCGGCATCAGTTCTACCAGAAGAAACTCGACGGCGAATCGCAGCAGTTAAGCCTACCATTGCAGAAGCAATTGAAGCCAAACATCCAGCAGCTTTGTGAGCTTTAAGAAGAAGAACCCAAGTAAGTTGCTTGGCATTCTTCTCTCTACCTTTATCACCACTTAAATGTAAATCATCTTCAAGTTCAAGCATAGACCAATTGGGGTTTTGCATCTTCACAACAACTGGTGTTCCTTCAAGTTTCTCATTTGCAAACCAATCAAAAGAAGGAGCCATATTCAAAAATCTCAAATACCCACTTCACAAAATCAAATTTCAAACAACCCCTTTTCTTCTCAAAACTCAAATCACTCAAAAATTTAAACTTCAATACACCACCACATCAATGTTCTTCAATATCTCATTTACAGAAAAAAAAAAAACAGAACAAAACCATTAATGAAGACAGAGGGAATGTGACCTCTGTGAGAAGGAATAAGTGCTAAGACACTCTGATTTAAAGTGAAATTTGAATAATTTAGAGAAGAAGAATAAGAAGAAAAAAAAGTAACAGCTCAACACGTCTTTAAAAGTTTTGAATTGAAAAATTAAATAAATAAAAATACACATAAACAGAACTTAAAAGATAGCACGTTGTATTCACACTTGAGAGTTGAAACTTTGAATCAAAAGTACTATTCAGACAAACTTCCTTAATCTCTTTAACAATGTATTTAAAAAAAGATTAATTTTTTCTTCTTGTCAACTCTACTATATACTAATGAAGAGAATAACGTAAGCACTTCTATTGAGAACTAAACAAGAAAGAATCCAATGCTAGTTCAGGTGTTTTGTTGGGGAGAGACTAGATTAAGGTGATATTAGTAATTAGTATAGTGATTTAAGAGGTTTAGATTAACACTGTATCTGTTACTATTGCAAAACGCGTAATCAGGATTAAAAGAGAGTAAATAAGAAATTAAGTGTGCTTTGTTGACCAATCAAAGACCCCATCACACAGTCACACAGTCACACCTATCTATACTCCAACGTATGACAACTAATTATGCCATGATTAGCTTGATTGCCTTTTCATTTTCATGATCAGTGTGAATTTTCTTAGAAATTATGTTAAAGCCGCGTGGACAACTTTATGTATCGAAAAATAATTTGAATGCAGAGTAATATCTAAGTGAAATTTAGACAATATGATTAGGGGTTGCAATGTGCGAGCTTGGGGGTTCTACATTTACAGATCAATTCAAGGCCAAATGCTAATCCCAAACTCGTTCCATTGCCACCTCTAAATATGATCATATACTTAACATAAATCCTAACGAAATTTGTGTTAGGAATGCTTATAACTTAAACTCGTCTAAATCTTGATAGTGACACTTTATGGAGTGCTTATAACTTAAACTCGTCTAAATCTTGAGAGTGACACTTTATGTCTTTATCGGTTGTTGCGAGATGCCTGATTGCACTTTGCATGTCTAATGTCAACCAAATTGAAACATAACAGAATTCAAATTTTAATTTTAGACGACAATTTCAAATGGTTGATATGACAAGAGGATATGGTCATATGGATCCAAGATGTTGAAGCTTAGTTGTAACAAATCAAATATTTTGGAATTATTAATAATAATAGTTGATTAGTTGTTTCGGAAATTTTGATTTTGCACCACGTGGTTTTCGGTTTGTTTGTACTCTGAAGAAGTATGAATGTGCAAATTCACCCACATGTCTGTCTTTGTATACAGGCTGTTTAACAATGCCGGCAGCTGCTGCCGTCGTGCTTCCAGCTATGTGGTTTGTTTTCATGTTATGCTGTGACCCATCTCAATTCTAACAACCATAACAAGCAATCCAATACAAATATCCAATCCTATACACCACTTGACTTTGCACCGTCTTGATAGAAAATAATAAAAATTTAATATGAAAACTGCGAAGAAACGCAACTACACCAAACACCACTCCTAAGTCCTGCCACTACATAGCATATTCTCTCTGGATTATTTAGATGTTCTACATTTCATGAGTACGTGCCCCTGGCTTCAGTCAGTTGGAAGGATTATTCAAAATATTGATATTTGTGTACCTATTATTGGACCACTTTTCGGTGTTTTTTTTTTTTTTAAAATGGGATACGATCATCTTAAGTTCTTTACCAATCTGACTTATATTATCACATTTTGGGGGTCTTATGACAAGTCGAGAGTCAGCTAGAGTGCCAGGTCGAAGCGAAGTTTATCTGCACTGTCAAGAAAATGCTGCTGGCCAGTGTATTGTTCTTTGCCAGCTGCTGGCTCCTGCTGCCAGTGGAATGTGTCAGATTTAAGCCCGCTGCATAGGTGATAATGGTCTGTCACTCAACGTGGTAACTCTGGTTTGTCAAGCTAGCAGGATGCTGCTGCTAATTAACTGTCAGTCTTGCTGCTACTGCTACTGAGCTGAAGAGTTACAGGGATAATATGTGTCTTAGGCTCTTAGCTAGCTAGTCACTTGAAACAATTGTTTAGCTAGTACAGAAGTGTCTGTCCATCTATATGTACGAATCCCTGGCATGTCAAATATAAAACATTAACTCCCTTACTCCAGTATGAGTTCATTGGCAAAGATCAAATATATCTTAATCGTACTCTAAATTTTTAAGACTTCAGTTTGTGACTGTTTTGGGAAATAATCCAACTACACAAGTTTTGATGGTAAGACAGAGTGCCAGAGTTCCCTGCACTACTATGAATTACAGATGTTGCAGATTTGCAGCTTACACAACGGCACACGTCAACAGCAGCGACATGCATGGCACAATATCGATGTAGTATCGATTTAGCATCAATATTTCTCAAATGAGAAAACTGATTTAGCATCAATATTGGCACTACATCTGTAAATTCTGAACCTAACTTAACCTAAGTACAGTGTACAGTATTCTTAGGTTTTCTTGTTTCTCATGCCCTTTGGCAACTTCAATTTTTTCGAGTTTGTTAAGAAGTTTTAGTAATGGGAGAGATTATTATGACAATGGTAGGAGAAGAACAGCAAAGATTTGTGTTACCACCCGGGTTTCGTTTTTTACCAACGGATGAAGAGCTTGTGAAATATTATCTCAAGAAAAGTTTGAAGACTCTTTACGACCCAAGGCTGAACAACCATCCCAATTAATGGCTGGGACATGTGCTAAGGAAGAGTCGTATTTTTTTTTACTAAGGTTGAGAAGAAGTTTAGTTGATGAACCCCCCAACATAATTCTCTACCTAATCATTCACCGAGCAGAAGCATTCCAAGGGTGCGTGCACGAAATCAATCCTCCTAATTTGTTAACTGAAAAAGCTTTGAAAACTTTACAGAGTACAGAGGTTTTCTGCACACTTCAGGAAGAGCAATATTCATTGTCACCGTAACTCATACAATTTTTACATCCTCTGATTAACTTGTAGTCTCTCGAAAATATGGGAGATGCATAATATTGAGCAGACCAGCACAAACATATATGTTGACTTCGATCAGTTCTTTTTCTAGTTTTTGGTGTGTGGAGAGTGGGTTGGTTTCTCCTATAATAAACTATTTATACTAACCCTTGTAAAACTCGAGTTTAGTTGATGAAAACAATATGATCCCCATACATGTAAAGTGCACATTGAGATCTACAATCACCTGCTAAAGAAGGAGTAAACATCTACGAAGCAGGCAAGCACAAAACATAGTTCTAACTCCAATATAACAATTTATCACACCGCTCGACTACTAAAAATAAGTCTATACCACCCTCATAAATCCATGATCACAATATAATCTGTACTTACAAGTTACAATGTGTATTTTAAGAACAAAGCAGAAAGGGAGTAGGAAAATAAAAATAAAAACAGAAAGCTCTCACCTCCAAGAGGATATTCTTAAAGAACTCATATTGCAATGAGGTATGGTAACTGCCTACCTTTCGATGATATATAATACAATCAGACCACCTTAAGGTTAAGGCTTCTTGTAACAGTGCATCAGTGATCTAGCTTTCAGTTCCTAACATCAATACTATTCTGAAACTGGTGTCTAGCAACTGTACTCATTTAGGGTGTGCCACAGATATAACTAACAGTTATACAAGAAAACGCGTTCACCAAACTCTTCTAGGTCGACATCATTCTTAACATGATTCTTTACATAGATATGTCGCATGCCTAGTCCAGTGATTCTTATCAGCTTAAACTGACCATTTAGAAAGCTATATAAGAATATATATTGATGATCGTCATCAGCTGCAGCTATTACAATATCACCATTTAGAGCTGAGATGTCAGCAACTGGAGTAAACTCCTCCTCCATATAGTAACTGCGCAAGTTTGTGCCTTCCAAGGGTATAGTAGTATTCTTCAGCATTGACATCCATTGATGAGAGACAGTATTTTTTAAAATCCACAAGTTAATAATCTCAAAATGACACCGTTTTTGTTCGTCAGGTATAGGCAATTCCACGAAGCCCAAACGTCCTTCAATTTCGAACATAGAATATGTGAAATCTTCTAAGTTGATCTCACCAGGGACTTTGATTATTCCGAATTTCTCATCAGCAAGGTCGAATGAGATAAAACGTGCTTCACTAGCATCAAACCAAAACAGTGCTCCGTTTACATTAATCCGTGGTTTTCCTCCCAAAGATCTGAATTGTTGTGTGACTTCTACTGGCCTCCATGAACTATCCTTTTCTAGAGTGCGGATATGAACATCTGAAATACAGAATTCTGCATTTTTATCTTCCATCCAGACCAAAACTTTATATTTGTTTGATGAAGAGTCGAAACCAAACTCAAAGCGCTCCATACCAGAAGGTCCATAGATGGTAGGTAGACGGATCATAACTCTGTTGGTGAGATTACACAGTAGTAATTTGTCATTATCATTATAAAAAGCAATCAAACCATTACAACGCCTTAAACACCAAAGAGTGCCGCCAAATGTAAGTCTCTGCCTTGTTTTTGCACCTGATCCATCTTGGTTAAACTTCTGTATGAATACAACTGCCTCACCATAGCTATCCTCAGTATATAATTCCAAACAGAATGGGGGGCATTTCGACCACCTTTCATTTACAAAAACTGGATCTTGGATCATGGATTGCATAGATTTAGAGACACATTTCAATCTGCATAGAGACTTAGCAGGTAGTCTGCAGAATAACTCGCGTTTCAAGTCGCTGGGGAGTTTTGATATTAAGTCATCAAGACTAGAAACATCAGAAGAAGAAGAAGAAGAAGAAGTCAGTTTCAGCTTCTTGTGGTTCTCCACGTTTTCCATTGTGGTTATAAGCCAAATAACCCCTGATGAACAAATTAAAGAAAATACTGAATACCTCAAGAACAGAAGAGAAAGAAACCCAATAACAAAACACAACTAATTAAAATAAAAATCAATTCTTTGAAAACAAATAAGCAATCTCGAGAAGAAATGCTGGTTCTTGAAATAATGATTGGTTTTGAATAAACATTAATGGAAAACTTAAAATGAAATTAATGATTGATTATGATATACAAGAAGATTAGAAGAAGAAGAAGAAGAATGAAAAAGAAAAGAAAAACTTACAGGTTACAAAGATCGATCAATGCAGAACCTTAGAGAGAGAGAGATGAAGAGACAAACAGAGATTGTGTATCGCAGAGAGAGAGAGAGAGAGAGAGAGAGAGAATAAGCAAGTGATTCACTCTTTAAACGGAGAAGAAGAAGGAAGAAGAAAGGAAGAACGCAGTTGTTGTTGTTATTACTTATTTGTTAAGGAAACAGTCGGTGTAATCGAACTTCTATGTCGATTAGAACTCGGATTACAACTCATGAATCGCACGTGTTATATATATATATATTTGTACCCACATTACATCACATGTTATATATTTGCACCCATTTTAGTAACAATTTTGAATTTCCCACCACATTTTTCTTCTTCCCATCTGACTCATAAAATACCTCCTAAACATGGTCAATTTTACGCTATCAAATATAATGGTGTGGACGTGTGGTGTTGTAGTGGTGTAATTTCAGGTTTAAAAAAGAAAAAAAAAAAAAAATCTCGCAAAGCTTAAAGAGAGGGACTTGGTAACAGATACTTTGATCTAGCTTGAAGCTTCTGGTTTGGCTATTAGAACTTAATCAAGTAAAGATGCCCTTCATTGTAATGTTACATTTTCATACACAATCCAAAAAAAAAAAAAAAAGTGAGACAGTGAATCACACTGCGGCTTTGGTATTTGGAGAAACAGCTGACTACCCAGCTGAATATGAAAGCAAAATGCATTGGAGATCAACATGGTCTTTTATGAAGAGAAATTTGACGCGCTGAATAAATTTTGAGTTATACATCTATAATTTCAAATGGCTCGTGAAAGCCAACAAAATCTGTCTGCCAGCTAGAGATATAACTTGGTACATAAGCTCTCAACTTCTGGTTTTGCAAATAGCAAAGCCTCAAAATCTAGGCAAACAATGTAATTCAATGTTATAATTGAACAGTATTACAATAGTCAGACTTCCTTAGAAAAAGGTAAGCTGGAGCTCTGTAAATCATGTTGTAATCTTGAGTGCTCTTAAGTAGAGCCTCAACTTGTTAAATAGGAACACAATGTTGCGAGGGAAAAACAACACTACTTCCATCCCATGAAAGAATTAAACAATAACAAAATAATTGACTTCCTTCTGAGGCGATATACCTTCACAGATGTCTTTGTGCAACTCTTTTTCTTAATGAATTGGCTATCTCACTGTTTTCGTGCAACTCTTTGGTGTATGGATCCTCTGAAAGTGTGGTTCCTTTGGTACTGTCACTGGTCTTCTTCTTGCTGGGGAGGATTTAGTTGAAGAATCAACAGCAGCAGAAATGGTGCATTTAGTCCTCGGTTTTGAAACCTCGGGTCTTGAAATCATCGACGAGGTTTCCTTGATAACACTGAGCCGACATGGTGAGGCAACAGATATAGTTTTCTTTCTTGTTCCAGTTCCCCTGCTAATAATTATATAGACCAGCAGCAAAGTAAGTTGTGTCAATACAGTTAGAGATCATCATGCATGTTACATTTTCAAACCAAACTTTGATAATTAAGGGAAAAAAACCTTTGAGTTCTTATAAGCTGTTGCCTTAACAGTTGTGGCTTGGCTATTTGTGTTGAGATTGTGGCATTTTTTTGTTCCACTGCACACTTTGTCGTCTTCTGGTACGTGGGTCGTGATTGTTGCTGCAAATATGAAGAAACCGTATGAACATTGTCAACAATACAAACTTTTATCTCAAGCAAAAAAAGTAAGGAAGTTTAATTCACTCACACACGGAATCTTCTGATATTGCTTATCTGATTGAATTTGACTGCCTTCTCGCGAGACAGTCTCCTGTCTACATTGTCCATGAGACTTTATGGATCGCTAAAAATAGTCAAAAGAAAAGTCCAAACTTTAAAACCATAGCAAAGTAGATGTACAAATAATAAAATGAAATTGATTCCAAGTGCAATTACCAACATTACCTTGTTTGTTGTGTGCCTTTTCTGGACACTTTCGCTTAAATCTCGTGAAACTGGTGTATTATCTTTTAGGGGATCAGGCATATGTTTTTTGTCTAAGTTTGCTTCCCTAAGAATCCCTCTTTCCTGAAGCAAACCCCTATGATATCAACTACCATTCTCCAAAGAACATATGAACTCTAGAAAAAGTAAAGTCAACTCTGGAGAATATTTGCTTACATTGGTTCGTAACCGGAAAGGTTTAGGATTTGTGGGCTTTATTTTCTTGTACTTTCCTCCTAGGGAACCAACAGTAGGCACTGTTGCGTTCCCTTTTGACGTTTTACCCTGTGCATTGATAACCACCTACAGACATTCATAATTTCTTAGATAATTCAATGTGTTCCATTATGTATCAAGTAAATAAATATTATTTAATAAATTAGGGATATGGAAATGACTGAACCTTCTGCTGATTTTCATGAACCTTGTTTTGTAAATTAGTTCTTCCAGTATGATCATTGTTAACGTTCAACTCTCTGTCATAAAAACGTAAAGATCAGTCTAAGTTTAAAGTAGTAATTTGGTTTATATAATAAATCATGATGAACTTTACCATTTAATAAATTGTATACCTGTTACCATTTGAGACTGCAGTGTTTTCTTTATCATCACTATCGATAAGTTCACTATCAATGCCAGCTATATTTGACGGTTGAAGTACCAATGAATGTTCTTGGTCTTCTGAACCCTTCACTGCTAGACCCTTTCCATGCTCATCACCCATGCTCAAGTCATTGTCTTGGGTTCCATTCAAATTTTTTGTCCTAACATGATCCACTTTCTTCTCTGAATTTGACAGGGAAGTCTCTTGGTTGTTACTCGGAAAATCTACTAGGACAGTTTGAATATCTATCAGGTCGGAATCATCTTGCAATAGTATATTTTGCAAATTTCTTGTGCTTTTCCTCTTTTTAGACCTTATGTGTTTAGCTCCCTGGTCCTTTTGATCTTCAGAAATTTTCTTGCTTTTCAGATTCTGAGTATACAGCTTCGTTGTGGAAGGATCAGAAGCAGCCCTAGATGTCTTAGGACAACTCACAGTGCAGTCTAACAGTTTACTAGAATCACATGAGAGCTTCTTTCTTTGACTATTTATCTCAAGCTTCTTCATCCCATTACAGATTTCCGTCATTGGAATCTCTGGTTCTGATATTTTCTTCCTTTCACTTTTCTTTGGGGTACTAAACACCACGGCTAAATCCACTTTCTCTTCACATTCGTTTCCTCCGTTACTCCTGGAAGCTTCTGGTACTGAGCAGACACCCAAAGAGTCGTTCCTCAATTCTCCATCAAACTCCATGCCACTAGTAGTTCTACTATTTGTCTGCGGGCAGCTGAGCTTTTGCAAACTTTTGGTGCTTTTTCTCTTCTTAGACCTTGTAGGTTTAGATCCATGTTCCTTTTGATCTACTGAATCCTTAACCCTGCTTTTCAGCTTCTGGGAATACAGATTTGATGTGGAAGGATCAGAAGCAGTCCTAGATGTTTTAGGACGGCTCACAGTGGATTTTAACGATTTACTAGAAATCCATGACAGTTTCTTTCTTTGACTATTTATTTCAAGTTTCTTCAACCCATCACAAATTTCTGTCATTGGAATCTCCGATTCTAATAAAGTCTTCTTCCTTTCACCTTTCTTCGGGGTGCTAAAAACAAGTGCTTTTGCTACCAATTTATTTTTTGGCAATGCATCAGTTATTTTAGGATTCTGAACACTTCGAAAGGGATCTGAACTTGGTATCAACTTCTTAACTCTTGGAGTTGTCAAAGCTTTTCCACAGGAAGAAAACTCTTTCGCTCTCACTTTTGGAGTCAGATTGTTAGAAGCAGGACGCACTTTCACTTTGACCTCGGCAATCTTTTGAGATATTGATGTCATTGCAGTAAATCTACATACTCTTGGCTTGGAAGGCTTTGCAGGAGCAGATTGTGGACATTTCATGTATGCACTGTAAAACAATTAAAATGATCAATTTTCTTATAATTAAACTACATAATTACAGTACTATATCTCTGCAAGGATTACACACCTAGGAACTTGTCTGCACCTTAGTGCTTTTCGAAGTCGTAAATTGGGACTTCTTGCTGCCATGACCTACACAATTATTCAAGCAGCTAAGTCTCGCACTAGCGAATCTACATAACCAGATCACTAAATGCAAAAAAATGAAGGAACATTGAAAAACTCACCCGAAGCACAAAACTTTTATGAAGAGCATCAGGATCAACATCTTCATGGTTCTGATCACATCCTGAGACACATCACACACATAGTATAAGTACAAAGTTCAGTTAATTCACAACTTGTTTGAACTAAATAAATGTTTATAGAGAGACCACATTCATGATAATCAACAGAAATGGGGGAAGAAAATAATCAACATTAAGGGTAATGTTTGAGAAATTCCCACTTATATTCTTAAAAAGAAGCTGAAAAGCTTTCTTACGGCAAGAGCTAAAATTTTCTATCACGACGAAATCTTAATGACTGTATAGGGATTGGATTCTCATTTCTGTGCTAAAGAAAGACTAAACATTTGTCCTATGAGAATAGTAAATTAATTACTAGATAGCACTTAATTACTAGATCTTTAGAAGACAAGCTAAGCAACTATGATTTCAATCTAATTCGATAACTGCGCAATGCATTGCAAAAGACTAAGAGTTATTAGCAACCTATAAATCAGATCAATTAACGATAAAAATCACAAAATTCAATAAGAACCAATTGAAATTAGAAGTTACCGATGCGCAAACAGAACCAGGAAGGATCATCAGGAAGAAATTGGTCAGGGCGTGTCAAATCAACATACTTAGGTGCTTCAATCTTCTCATAAATCTCATCCCCAGAGTCATCTTCATTCTCAAATATCTCTTCAGATTCAAATACATTCTCCATAATCTCCATTTTTCAATTCAAGAAAAAAAAAATTGCTAAATTGGGATCTAGGGTTTCTGATCTTAGTCACTTCTTGCTGTGTATTAATGGTTAGATTGTCGAGGTGGTTTTAAATTTAAATAAGTGACATGTGTAAGTAGCCGTTGGAGTAGAACTTTCGGACAACTTAAAATGAAATACAAACAACGGATTCTTAGGGTCAGTATCGTAAATTTATTACAATATATTTCCGATACGTAAAAGTAAAACTCCTGATATCTGTTTATCTGTTGGCTTCAACGGGTTCACCGATTACACCTTTAAATTAATAGCATTATTTCATTGTCTCGAGATTCGTGTTAATCTATTAATCTGTAATAATGAATCAAAACCCTAATCAAACCCTCATCAAACTCAACTCCCAAATTGCAAAACTTACACATTCCCATCAATTCACAAAAGCTCTTCAACTATTTACCCAAATCAACTCATCACATGACCTTAAACCAGATCACTATTCCTTTGCTACAACTTTGACAGCATGTGCTAACCTTCATAACACTTCATTTGGAAACCAACTTCATACCCAAGTTATTCATACAGGTTATAAAGCATTTTCACATGTAGCCAATACACTTCTTTCTTTATATGCAAAGTCTAATGATTTAAAATATGTTAAACAAGTGTTTGATGAAATTGCTATTCCAGATGTTTATTCATGGACTACTTTGTTATCAGCTTATACTAAATTGGGTCATGTTGATTACGCTTGTAAACTGTTTGAACAAATACCTGAAAGAAATGTTGCAGTGTGGAATGCTATTGTTACTGGTTGTGTTGAGAATGGATGTTGTGAGATTGGTTTTGAGATGTTTGAAAGAATGCGGAGATCTAGTGTTAGGCCTGATCATTATACATTTGCGAGTATTTTGAGTTTGTGTTCTTCGTTGGAGTTAAGGGATTTTGGGAGGCAGTTGCATTCGTTGGTTATTAGGACTGGGTTTTTGGTTAAAGTTTCTGTGGTTAATGCGCAACTTACAATGTATTTTAATTGTGGAATGATTGAGGAGGCTTGTGAAGTATTTGAAGAAGCGAGGACTGTCACTTGTAATCAGATTACGTTTAATGCAATGATAGCAGGATTGGTGAATTTGGATAGAGATGTGGAAGCTTTAATGATGTTGAAGGAGATGAAAGTAGCTTGTTTTCAGCCCACTGAGGTTACTTTTGTGAGTATTATGAGTGCTTGTTCGTCTGCAAGAATGATGAAACTTGGACAGCAGATACATGCTGATGTGATGAAGGCTGGTTTTGAAGTATTTACTGCTGTGAGCAATGCCACTATGAACATGTATACTAATTGTGGAGATTTTAATGCTGCTTATCTGGTTTTTGAATTGTTGGAAGAGAAGGATCTTGTCACATGGAACTCTATTATTGAGTGTTATTCTCAACAACATTCCTGCAGTTTAGGGATCGCGGCATATCTGCAAATGCAGATGGCAGGAATTAAACCAGATGAGTATACCATTGGAAGTCTATTGTCATGCTCTGAGTTGGGAGTCACTGAGATGATTCAAACCGTAGTAGCTAAGAATGGACTCATATCAAACATTCAGGTTTGCAATTCCCTGGTTTGCGCATTTTCTAAGCATGGTAAAATTGAGCATGCTTATCAGGTATTTACTAACATGCCCTCCAAAAATCTGATATCATGGAATTCAATCATATCAGGGTGTTTATATAATGGTTTGCCAGTGCAGGCATTAATGCTCTTCAGTGAGTTACAACTTGATGGCATTCAGCCAAATTTATATACTCTCAGTATCATTTTGAGCTCTTGCGCTAGCATATCTAATTTGAGAATCGGGAAACAAGTTCATGGCTACATGCTAAGATCTCAATTCAGTTTGGAGACATCTTTGGCAAATGCTCTCATTACTTTGTATGCAAAATGTGGGGTTTTGGATTGGTCTTCCAAAATGTTTAGTGGGATGACCGAAAGAGATGTAGTTTCTTGGAATGCCATGATCGCAGCATATGCACAACATGGGGAAGGAAAAGAAGCCATCCACTGCTTTGAAGCAATGGAAGAAGGGAGTGCCATCAAGCCAGACCAGGCAACCTTCACTATAGTTCTTTCTGCATGCAGCCATGCTGGGTTGGTTGATGAGGGGCGTAGAATTTTCTCTTCCATGATAAATGATCACAACATAGAACCTGGAATGGATCAATATTCATGTATTATCGATCTTCTAGGCCGAGCAGGGCATCTTGATGAGGCAGAACACTTGATAAATGCTATGCCTTTCAAAGCAGACTCCTCTATTTGGTGGGCCCTGCTCAGTGCTTGCATATCTCATGTAAATGTGCGATTAGGAAGGATTGCAGCTCGATTTCTTCTAGATACTGAACCAGATAACTCGGCCATTTATGTTCTTTTATCGAATCTTCATGCAGCTGCTGGGCAATGGGAAGAAGCAACTAATGTGAGAGAATTGATGTTAAAGAACGGGGTGATGAAACGGCCTGGATGCAGTTGGATTTGAGTGAGAATCATGTGAACAAGCAGAGTAGTAGATACCTTCTTGACTAAAAAGCAATCCTAGTCTAGTGATCCACGCGAAAACTTACAGAAACAGCTTCAGAAGGGGGGGGGGGGGGGGGGGGGGGGGGCAACTACTAGGTCGAAGGGAAAGTTATATGAATGACAATAGTACAGCAGATCGTTAGTGCTACTGTAAGGAAAAATCAATCTGCCTTTCTCTGATGGGATGTCCATATACCCCCAAAAGTATGACAAGGTTATTCCTTCTCAAATGGATCGGTGCTAATCAGTCTTCCAGGCCACTAAATGCGGCAGGATGGCGCTATACATCAACTACTTTGCATATGGTTATGCAGGAGTCACATGGATTTGTAGCCAATGCTCACACTTCTGAATACTTGTCACATATTTACACAGTTACTGTAATTGTTGAATTATAGAATGAAAATGAATCTAATATATTTGAGCAATTCATCCCAAAAGTTTGAATCTTTATAATTTGTAAGCAATCTAAGCAGTCTTCGAACTTTGAAGGGTGAAGATCAAGTGAGTTTCAAATCAAGATATGCAAAATTCATGTTCAAAAAACTCAGGGCAGACAGTATACAGTTTCGAGGAAAACTGGAGAAATAAAAAATATGGATGTTATGCACAGGATCTTATCTGTATAAGAAGAGAAATGTTCCCCTACCAAATTAATAAACAAGAATGGATATTACACGTACTGTTACAAGAAGACATTTTTTTCTTTCTCCCTCCCTTTTATTTTTCTTCCTTTCGGTTAACAGGAGGAACTCTGTAATATGCTGGAACAGTAGCAGGGAAAAACATCTGCCTGACGCCTTCCGCCTTTATAATGGGAAAGATGATGCCTGATGCACCCTGCAAAGATAATATTCATAAAATGAGAAACAACAAAATAAAGTGTTCACAACTAAAAACAAGTATAAAAAAAACATAAATCAAATGAAGTAAACTTAGATAGCTTCAGCCTCAATATGCAGGTCAGTTGACCTGCAATTATGTTTTGGGATCCTCACAGTAAAATTCAAATTGTCGCCGAGCTTGAGAGTGTAACCCAGGTGTTATAGGTAGGTTGGCACATTGCAGTTATAGAGCTCTACAACAGTATAGATAAATAGAAGTAAATTTATGGGTGATTTAGGTTTTGGTCACCACTTTTTAGTATAAATTAGGTTTTGGAGCCGGTTTTTATCTTTATTAGGGTTTAGAGCTGAACCGACAATTGACCCAAGTAATTGTTTATAATAGCCAAAATACCCCTGATCAAAACTATATTAGGGTTAGTGATCACGTGCAGATCACGTGAGTTTCAGGGGTAAAATTAGGTATTTTGAAAATATTTTCGGTTCAACCGGGTTTTTTTAGTTGTTGGCTCGAAAATGAGCTCTAAACCCTAATAAAGATAAAAACCGGCTCCAAAACCTAATATATATTAAAAAGTGGTGACCAAAACCTAAATCACCCTAAATTTATTTCTAATTTCTAATTTCTCTCTTCTTCTCCAAGTAAAAGATTAAATGGGCATAAATAAAGGTTCAAATCACACTGATATTCTCTCTTACAATGAGAAAAGGATATTGAGAGAACAAGTAGTGGTGGAAACATACTCAGCACGCACAAAGGGAAATAAACTTCTCCTCACTTGAAGAAGAAGTACTTCCATCCATAGTTTAAAATTCCGAATCCAGGCGAAATTTCGGATTCAGAAAAAAATGATATATTCCGACATTCCGACCCTCGAAACAAATATGTCACCTGAAATGTCGGGGGATATTCCCGAAATTTACAATGCCGATTCTCTAAAAACCGGCATATTCCGCCGAATTTTGCGAAATATGTCGGCATTTTGAACTACGCTTCCATCTATCAGGGCTCTTAGGAATTTATATCAAATTAATAAATGATAAGGCAAAGTACTGGAAAACAAAATACAAAGTAGTACAAAGACTTTCAGCCAACCTAGAGAAAAAAAATAAAAATAAAAGATGAAAGTTACTATATATAAAAAAAACCCTGTTTTGACCCTCTCAGAGCTTTGCTCCACAAAGAAGATTGCCTTTGATTTCAGGAGCATCCTAACCTGTAACACTTTCTCCTCCCACTAAAAAACATATCCTTCTATATCTACTTCTACCTTGAAATATAATCATTATGAAATATTTTTATATCTAGAAATTGCATGTAATAAGCATAAATCAAAACAAGAAAAACAGAAGCTGGGCGTGAAAAAGAGCATCCATGAAACCAGGATCAGTTAATGCATGTCCAATATATCAGATCAACTAATACATAACTGGGTAATGATTTCTGAGCAAAATTTATCTTGAAAGACTCACCGAAATCAATTTAGCTCCAATCCATAGACGTTTTGGTGAAGGGAATGGAAGCAGCAGGCGGCCAACGCCATATATAGCCACAGCAAAAAAATGGCAGACCAAGCTTAATGGACGCGGGTTAAGACCAGATAGTAGAGCAACTGGCCCCGATGAGCAAACTCCTCCAAGGCTTAAATAATCAAAGCAGGCTTGCCGCATTTCCTTCCTTGCCTGATCAGACGAAGCACAAAAGACCTTGTACAGGGCACCGGCCAAGGTATTTATAGTAGATGCCACAGGCTGCAAATAGAAACGTTTCGAATAAAGAAGTTGATAAACAAATAAACAACAAGAATAAAGTACCAATGTCAATGTCATTGTCATGAAACTATTCGATCAAGATTTTGGCACTTTTCTTTTTTCTTTAATTTTTCAACCTGAAATTTGAAGATTTATTTTGCAGAAAAAATTCAATTTCACTCAAATAATTCATAATGCTTGTACTGATCCGGAATTTTTTCTTAGTTCGACCTTAACAGAGTAATGGTCCACTACTCCAATAAACTCACACAGCTCTTTATAGTTTTTCCATCACCCTTTCCCTATTTGCTAGTGCACTGCTGTATACATCTTACTGATATTTATATTCCCATTAATTATAAACTGCTTACCTTGCGCAAGGTGTAGAAAGATTCCAGATATTTGCACAAGGCAGATGCATCGTGCAGATTGCGAAGAGGCTTAATAAGATTCTGAAGCACAACTATATCAGATAAGGCAACTGTCATCCCTCCACCAGTCAATGGATGACGCATATTGAATGCATCCCCCATGAGTAAAGCACCTGGAGTAGGATGGGGAGCAGCTGGCATGCTTCTGTTTGGCATCGTTCTAATGCTGCCTTTTTCAATTGCTGCTAGGAAAGAATCATACAGCTCGTGGGGGATCTGAAATAGGCATACACTTAAATTGGTGAATATAATAGGACGAATCATAAATGATAAAGAAAAAGTAATCAACTTCAAAGAAATTCATACGCTTAAATTGGTGAATATAATACGACGAATCATAAATGATAAAAAAATGTAATCGACTTCATCTATAACTTTTTTGAGAAAAGAAAATACATACTTGGGGAGCTACCACAGTCTTCAAATAGTTGGCCATTTCGCCATTGGAAATAGAAGGCACCTTTTGTCCAGGTACATCAACCAAACAGCGAATTTCGCTACTGCTGATGGGGTAAAACAAAATGGGGGAAGGATCTCCCAAAACAACATGCCCATGGTTCGGATATGGAAGTTGACAGTTCTCCAAAATCAAACCAACAAAGCAAGAAGGTACATCTACCTGCAGACAATAGTGCACTGCACTTTTAGGTTGTTTCAATGTTCGAGAATAAGGAGAGAAAAATAATCCATAATCTACAATACAAACCCACAAAGGACTTGTAAATAGTGTACTGCACTTTTAGGTTGTTTCAATGTTCAAGAGTTTGTAAATTCAGGGCTCAGGAAGGTAACACCAAAGGATTTAATTATAGATGAAAAAAAAAGGGAAGGATCCACAGTTGAAGCAGTTTTAGTTGTAGAAAAAACAATTGTATGTGAACAAATATGTCAATTTGCCAAAACAGAGAAGACTGTTTCACCTTAGGACTGCAGAGAGAGCGCCGCAAGTTTGAAAAGCAACCATCACATACAATTGTAAGAGGAGCATATGCTGTCTGTTCCTCACCATTTGCCTTGTACAGTACGCCTTTAACAATCCCGTTTTCTTCTAGTAAGGATGTTACAGTTCCCTGCTCCAGACGGACACTGGAGAGGAAATGAATGCAAAGTTAAACAGAGAATAAACCATGGCAAGTTCAGAGTTACAAAATGAAACATCAATCAGAAAGCTAAACTTCATAGCTAGTGTTCTGAAAGTTGGCCCAAGAAAATTACTTTGGAAGGGATGCAGCTTTCTCACGCATGCGTTGAATGAAACGTCCATTGTGAAAACTCCTCCCAGCCACATCCGAATGAAATTTTTCTAGAGGATATGCAAGTTTTGTGTCTTTACCATCCTTGAAAAGTGCGTATCCTAGAACTCTCTGAGCATCGATTTCCTCTACACAATCTGCGGCCAATCATTCGTATGTCACATCCAGACATTGAATTCACTAACTTCACAATATGTTTATAAAATTTTACTCTTTCATGCTTACCTGCAAGGCCCAATTCTACCAATTTCAAGTAGCCACCTGGCTGTAACAGTTCCCCAACAATTCTGTCTGGTTCTTCCAAATCTCTCTCAATCACGCGAACTCGACGCCCATCCTGAAAACAATTGCATTGTATAAGGTCACAGTTGAAATTCTTTGAATATGTAACTAAACGTTTTCACAAATATGTATAAGCAGAAAATTTCATGATGATGGCTACGACAAAATTAATTTACATAAATCACTACATCCAGCTCCTATTCACAACAGCAGGAGAGAAAAACTTATTCAATTTTATCCAAAAACTACAATTATGGATAAAAATCTCAAATTACTTCCAAACTTAATTTGAATAACTTAACTGAGGCAACCACCAGTCCACCACTATGAAGTTTCAAATACGACAAATGCAAAGTTACTCTGTTTGATCAAGGACATTAAATTTTAGAAACTGAAATCTAGATTGAGACCAGAGTACCAGACATGACTACATGTGTTTTGCATTGACTCCATGTCATATCGATTCTGTAGAATCTACCAACACAAATTATGACCAATACACCAAAAACAAACCTAAAAGTGGAAAATTAATAATTAAAACATAAAACATGTTGAACTACTAATTTCCTTTTCAAGTTTGCCTACAAAAACTTGATTTCATGAAAATCAGATTCATAATATTCATCTTCAAAGATAAAAGATCCTCAGAAACATCAAATCAATGAGAATTCACCACGAACTCAATCACAATTAACAATTCATCCTCGATAAATCAGATAATCTAAGCAACTTTGAGATGAAAATTCCTAGGTTTATTACCTTTCCAAGCGTATAAGCAAGAGCAGCACCAGCAACACCAGCACCAACAACAATTACATCAATATCACTTGATTGAACATCACCATTATCAACAACAGAACTCTTATTACATTCGTTTTGAATATGAATAGAAGATTCGTTCTTCTTCTTATTCTTCGTTAGTAATGATAAACCATATAATAGAAAAAACCCTAACAAAGCTCCAATAATTCCTCCAAATATATACTCATTCATCTTCAAATTCCAGAACGAAGAACAAAGAAAGAACAAGATTTCTCTCTCTCTCTCGCTCTGGAAAGATGAAGAAAGAACAAGATCTCTCTGTCTCTTTCTCTTTCTCTCTGTCTTTCTCGCGTTACTCTGTCTCTCTTTTGGCGTGTTGTGTGCTTTTGATCTTGCTTTACGATAGTTTTTACGAGTTTTTATCGTTTTTAAATTTCAGAGAGATTCGAAAGTTACAGCGATAGCGGTTTTAATAATAGTTTCGGATAAGGTCAAGATTTTAACAATAACATCAACATGACCAACGTCTCTGAATATGACCATGACCAGGTCTGTACTCGGTTAATCACAATACAAACAAACAGATAAAATTTCCTGAAAAACCTTCAGTATAAAATGCAATTGCAAGGCCTGACATCAAATTGTTATGATTTTTAATGTGATTCTTATACCCAATTTTTAATGCCCGAATGCTTAGTTGGCAATTTTCTTAAGTAGGATCACCTAAGAAGAAAATAACCTGAAGACAATGCCGGTCTTATGTGTGAGCCGTCGGTAAAACTTAAGAGGCCCGTTTATCAACCTGCGTCGACCATTATATTGGGATCATTTGTAAGTTTGTTGCAGATTTAGAGATTTCATATATATCACATACATCAGTTATCAGTATAAATAGCATCCTAATATTAACTTCTTAACATTGAAAACCAAGTTAGGGCATCTCTAATGGTTCTTCAAATCTATCATCAAATTCAAATTTGATGAAAAAGTGAAAAAAACTTCATCTAATGGACCATCAAAAGTTTTTCAAATTTGATATTTTAGCAAAAATCATCAAAAGTTCATCAAATTTGATGAAATTTTGATGAAAAGCTTAAGGTTTGATACTGGGTGAGGCGGGCAAGAGAAGACCGCTTCACTTAAAACGGCTAATGAAGTGCCGCTTAAAGTGGCACTTAAAAGCCCGCTTTAACTAAGTGGCACTTGGACAGCCCCATTAACTAAGTGAAGCGGGTGTTGGGGGCCCGCTTTAGTGAAGCGGTCATCCATTAGCCGCTTTAACTAAGTGAAGTGGGTGTTGGGGGGCCGCTTTAGTGAAGCGGTCATCCATTAGCCGCTTTAGTTGATGAACCATTAGATGGAGCACATTTTCAAAGCAAAATTTTCATCAAACTATCATCAAATGTGTATACGTGGACCATCAAATTTGCCCAACCATTAGAGATGCCCTAAAGACCATACAGCATTTTTAGATAAAAAATGAATACCAGCATTAACATATTTCTTTTTATACTTAAAATGGTCAGTTACAGTCTTACAGCCTTTTTTCTTTTCTTTTTTTCACAAGTATACAATTTCTGATCAGTCTTACAGGTAACATTCCACAGCTACATTACAAATTTTTGTCATCTGCTAACCCCCGTGTACATACCAGCTGGTGTATTTCAAGACAACAGAATTCTACATTTCATGCAATATCTGTTAGAAAAAGTCTGCATATCAACGTCAAGTATGGCCAACGTCATGAATCCTCGTAATGATGATCTGTCTCATCATAGATTTCCTCCTACAGCCAAGTAAAACCAATCATTTCTGATACAGAGGTTTTACAAACCAGACTAAAAGATTAGTAAATATTAGTGATGAAAACATTCAAGTTACCTGTAACAGCTCTTCAATGACATCTTCCATTGTTAATATGCCAACAGCTTCTTCAGCAAGGTTTGGAAATGGGTAATCGTTGAACGACAGTACATCTGTGTCCCCTTTCTTGCTCTTCATTCTTGGGATATCCTTTGTTGAATTATTAGCATCGATAGGGAAACTTTTCCACTTTTGCAACTTTTTGTTGCTCTTTAAGTTCTTCTTAAAAAGCCTTTCACCATCAATTTCCACCCTCACATCTGTGAAAATGAACAAAAAAACATTCAACAGAAGAAAAGAGAGCAGGGATTCATGCCAATCAAAGGAAAGAAATAATTAAATAATAACTTTGATTGTACTTATAACTACAAGTCAGATGTAGGATGAACATGGAAAAATAATAAGGTATAGTTTTCAAGTCAGTCTATATCGTTATTCGTTAAGGTGCTGCTTACCTTCATCAGTTTGGGCATTGCTCTGTACCTTCTCTTCTGGCTCGTGTAGTGACCTTATGACAGCTGCCATGTGGCTGTGGCCTTTCTGAAACTCATTTAAGATATCATACAAAGGCATATTCTCGGGAAACCTAACACAAAATGTGAGACATTACTGTACTTTAAGTGTTTTTCACCATTTACGGAAGAACAAAATAAACCTACGCGTAAACAAACAGAGAAGCAATGGAAAAGTTATCTACAGGGAGTATTCAGACAAGCTAGGAAACATATCTTTCAAGTATTAAACAAGATAACCACAATGGGAAATGAACCACATAGGAGAGGAGAAAAAATAGGGAGGGAGAAAGAAGTTGGATGAGAAGAAGATGCAACACCTTGGAATCCGGCGAATAGTGACATTTTTGACAGGTATCTCATCAGCAGGGTGGATGGTTAACAAATTCTTTACCTACAAATTACAACAAAGAGTAGCTAGTATGTACAAAACTATATCATATAATAATGCTATGAATTAGCTTAAGGAGATCTGAAACAAAGCGGTGAGTTTTACGTTAGTTTAACACATTTTTGACTTCGTAAGTATTTGTCAATCTGTAACAGTGTAGCTTACTAAGAAGCTGAACGATAAGATACTCCAGTAAAAGAGTAGAGTGGAGACTACCATATTCTAGCAACAATTTTGCTCTAGAATTTCAAGATGCACGCAAGTTGAATAGATTTTTCTATAATACTTGAAAAATTACCAATAACAAATAAATTATGAATTGTTAAATTCAGTATGTATCATCCGAGAAGAAACCATTTGAACTACTCAATAAAGTTATGAAAATCTCACAGATCGTTACCAAAACGAGTCCAATTATGTTCGTATACTGCTCACAATAGACTGGTACTCTGCTATGCCCTTTCTCTAAAATCAACTTCATCAAGTTCCTGTGAACAGTATGTATTGCATAAAAACAACCCATCCTGATGATCATATTAGAGGCTTCCTTTGAATGTTCACATACCAGTCAAGCTTTGCATTAATGTCAATTGCAAAAGTATCAGATATGTGTGTCATGACATCTCTAGCTGTTTTCTCTGTAAGTTCAAGTGCTCCTGCTATAATGGTGGTCTCATCATGAGTTAGTTCGCCACCCTTTCCAGCCTGCTTACATAAAATTTGATAATTAGTAATATGAAATAAAGAAATGAGGAATCTTGAAACAACAAACATTACCATAAATGTTTCTTTTCCAGTACATTTTATACATGTCCATGGAGAAAATAACAAAAATATGAACTCATCAAGTTTTGGAGGGACTCCTTGTGACAGTGAACAAAATGTACTAACTACTGCCCCAAAGGGGTTTGAGTATATGATATGAGGGATGGAACCAGGAATTTCACAACAAAGGCGGGGAGGGGGTGGGGTGGTGTAAATATAGGGTTGCCTAGTAATATGTTGCACATATTTTTAAGTAACAAAATGTACTAACTACTGCTACAAAGGGTTTTGAGTATATGAAATCAGGGATGGGGCGGGATAGGATTGCCTGGTAAAATGTTGCACATATTTTCACTTAGAACAAGTAATGAATTATATATAGCTTTGAGAGAGGGTTAAGATTTAGGCGTTCATAAAAAAATGATAACCACTATGGACTTGATACATTGAAGAAGCATACTTAAAGAGATGTAAATTTTTGAGGTTGACTAACTGGAGAAAAACGCACCTCATTACCATGCAGATTGACTAGCGTTTTTAACTCTGCTCTTCGGAATAGTGCTACATGCCCTTTCCCTAACAAAAGGTCTAGAAGCTGGAAGTTACAAATTGGATTGTCAAGGACGCAGCATGTTGTTGAATAAAATACATGCCTATAAAGTACTTTGCTGCTGAGTGAAGACCCGAACAGGAAGGCACTTGAAAACATTTTTAAGGTATTCCCTGGATCATTTTGTGCTTGTCTTATCCACAAATATATCTATAACTATCTGGTATATGCCAAGCAATATACTTTTTACCTATAAAAATAGTGTTTATGGAAATGAATTATCACCTTACTAATGGGGTATGCAATAGGATAGCAAATCCAAACAAGCACACGAACAAATGGGGTCACGGATGCACCAATTTCCAAACCATGTCGTGAACAAACCGATTGTGGTATTATCTGTTCATTAGAGAAAGAGAGATTTAGTGCTTACTAATGCGTACACGAGTATACTCATTCTGGTATCTTTGTTACCATAAGAAAAGGATAAGTGTGGAATTGAGTGAAGAGAATATCCTCTTAAATTAAGAGTTTTGGAACTCAAGAAATCATAGGCATCTATTTCACAAATTCAAAAATCAACTTTGATGGGATCAGATTTTCCAGCTGAGTCGATTCAATTGAGGTGATCAATCAGCCATTAAGTCATAGGAGTCATTGATTACTCCGTTTATTCCTCAAGTCCTACAGAACACTAATATTCCAGGGCCTTTAAAACATCAAGCATATTGAGATCAGGTAAAAAGACCATCAAAAGATGTTAAGGTTTTGATTTCAATTTCTTGCAAAAAAGAGCATGATTTCAATAAATATCTCCGTTTTATCTTCCTCCTCATGCATAGGCGTGTTTATTTACTGTACTAAAAGCCAATATAATATGACACAGTGTTGCCCTGATTCTCGCATTATTGCTTAGTTACATGAGTAAGACTTACAGAACATAATAGGCTACAGAATTTCTGACATTTGGTCATATCTACCTCATATGTGCTTACGATACAGAAACTTGGACAGAAACATAATCTGAAATCTTACCTCTCCAAACAGAAGTATCAGCGTCACTGAAATCAATATAGCACCCCAAGTTGGAACAACGCCATCAAGAAAAATTGGGAGTGCCTGCACAAGGAACAACTGTCAGACAGTAAGCAATCTTTTAGCAGTACAATTTTCTTCTGATCAGTGAACTATTTGAATATAGGAAGTAACAGTTAAGGCATCCTCGAGAAATTTTACCTCCATGGCAGCAGCATTGCACATGAGAAGGGTGCAAAGCAACAAATGCTGCTTTTGAACAACGGGCAATATCTTTGCTGCAAAAGCCCAAACAAAATAAGATAAACATAAATGCATACTAAAATCATCATATTAAGTTATTAACTACTCGGTATCATATAAGCATTTTCCCATCAATAAATATGAATGGTTGATTGTCAGCTAAAGTGCACAGAGCCAGCTACCCAGCTGGGACCAACCAAATCTCCAGCTTTGGAAAGGTGTAGTTGCATAAATACCCGCATTTTGATTGATTATTGGTCAGAAAATAGTTATTTATTTCCTCAACACTGATAAATTGTACAATCTGAGTGTTATTTAAGTCATTCCACAAAAGAAACTTTGTCTATATCCCTAATTCACATAAACGTCTGTTGAACTAGTTGCGCAAAACCCAATTTCAACTCATTTTGACCACTACCTAATGACTACCATTGCACTTGAAATCACAAACAAGAAAGATGTGCTTATGAACTTAAAAGAAATTTAACAAAAATGTACAAATCATACTTACCAGCGTGTTTACGATCTTTTGGAGTTCCAGATTTAGCTAGAACTTCAAGATCCACAAGGCTCATGGACATAAGCCCTAATGTAAGTCCAGACATCAAACCAGCAAATAAAACCAACACAACAATTATCACAATGTGAAGAAAGAACTCTGTATTGCAGCATTTGTAATCAACCGCCATTTAAGCTTCTTTCTTCTTCTTGAAAGCTTATGAATGAACTTCAATTGAGAAGATTTCTTCCATTAAAAAGAAGAAGAATATAATAACGTGAAGTCACTAGTCAGATTCCACTCACTTTTTTACAAGAAATTTCTAGACGTTTTTGTAATTCTTTTTAGCTTAAACGGAGACGAAAAGTAATTCAAGATAGAAAGAGAGAGAAAAGTCAAAAGAGTGTTTAAGTGGGATTGTTTGAACAGTTGTTGATTTTATATACTACATTACTACAGTACTGTGTCAGTGGGTAAATTCATCTTCTTCAAAGTCTAGGGAAATTAGAACCAGAACCATTCTCCTACTAGTTCTGGTTCTTATCAGTTCCTGTTCTTAATTTGTAATCTGAAAGCGCGCCTTATTTGCATTTTGCATCTCATTATTTTATCTATGCAACTGCATTTTGAATCTCATTATCTGTAATAGCGACGCAAAGCGGTACATTGGGAGGCTGGGAGCTATACTCAGAGCAAAAGGAATAGCATTTTTCAAATCTGACAGTTTTACTGGTAATGGTTTTGTAGGCTATTGAGTTACAACTAACAAGGGTCCTTATGTTTCCTGGTGCCCAAGGTCTACTTATCTCAACACCAGAGATCACGACACTACTCGGAAGCCAATAATTTCTTCTTGGATAATCCAAATCCAAATTTATTATTGCAAGCCAGGTTGATTTATGACACCTAGATTAGTTCCAACAAGATCCACTGTCAGACCATTTTGATATCTTTGTGGGTCATTAATAATGCATATGCAACCCTGTCAATCTTCTCTATTCTTATGAATTGTCCAGACGTTAATGTAGGACCAGAACTCTCATGGTTGATATATAGGGTTCACGAACTTTCTTCCTGAACACAAAGGCTTGGCATTGAAGTTGTACGTTCTGCTGAGAACAGCTTTGCCCTTTGTTGGCTCTTCCAATTCAACACAGTTAAAATTTCACCACTCATCAAAGGAGTTTACTTAAAACTTGACCCCAAGGCCGAAAAGCCTTCACATCATTGGCACACACCTATCCTATATATGATCAACCTTAACAACAATATCTAGACAGTCTATTCTGCATTTTTGGTGCTTTCATGTGTACCAACAGACTACAAGGTCAGAAGACCAATTGTAGTAACATGGCTCATGGCTGACACAAAAGCATTCCCCCTTATGCAACTACGAGAAACTAGAAAGTGATATTACACATTTACAAGTTGCTATGTACCTGTATATGTCAAACTAACACACATGAAGTTCTATTATTCATTCATGTATGATGTACCAAAATCAAAATTTTATACTGAAGGACTTCAAAATATGTAAAACCCATCTGACAACATAACCAAAAATTCAGGGTCGTCTAAAGAGTCGGTGCTCACTAATTTCCAATGACGTCTTTGTTGTTCTTTAGCACACTGGTTATGTGGTTGTCCAGTCCAGCCGAGTGACAAGAATATCATGACCAGGGTTGAGGCAGCTCATCAATACAATCCACATCAGATTTTGATATTGTTGTTGGTGCTGGTGTTGTTGCCCCCCTTGCTGCACATGATGACCTGCTGCGAGTGTGCTTCTTGTATGGCATGCTAGACTTCCCCCATTTTCCAGGCATAATAGGTGGCGGGGGTGGTGAAGGAGAATCGTCTGAACTATCGAGTAACTTTTCCTTCCCTTTCTGTATTATAGGCGGTGATCTTTGATGCCAATGATGGTGATCTGCGGCGGGTGTGCTTCTTGTATGGCATGCTAGACTTCCTCCATTTTCCAGGAATAATAGGTGGCGGGAGTGAAGGAGAATCGTCTGAACTATCGAGTAACTTTTCCTTCCCTTCCTGTTGCACTAACCCCTCATTATAGGCGGTCGTCTTTGATGCCGATGATGGTGATCTGTGGCCGGTGTGCTTCTTGTATGGCCTGTTAAACTCATCATCAGTCCATGTACGCTCCGACAACGATGGTGAAGGAGGATTGTCACAAGTACTGAGTAGCTTTCCCTTCTTGATCATACAAACAACCAATTTTGAATCGTTACCCTTGTTTTCCCGAGTGAAGTGGACATCCTTCAATTTATACTCGTACATTTGCCACTGGCACTGCGGCTTCTGGATCTTGTCGATTTCCAGTGCCTGTTGCGGTGACTTCACAATGAATTTCAGATAAGCCCTGTACCCAATAACATGAGACTTGTCATTCTTATCATAAACCTTTGTTGTTGGCGTCTTAATAACCCAGGTTCCATTACCAGCCCTTCTTTCAAGTTTTTTACCAATACTTTTATTGTGCTTCTTCTTGACCTTGGCGAAGAAGTACAACTCATCAGACGAACTTCCTTCAAATAATTTAGAAGGGTGAGAAGGCGCTTCTTCACCGTAAATATTTCCATCTTTGATGAAATTCCAATTGGTAAAATATTCTCCGTTTATCTTTGTAGGGGTACTATATACAACATACATGTGGCACCATCTCTACCGTCCATCATGGTGCCACATGTCAACATCTAATGGGCTCTCTCTTGATGGCACAAGTTACAAAGTTAAGCCTTATATTACAAAGATATTTTCCCCATTATTACCCTATTAATTGCTAAGAATGGAGTTACATTGTAGCCTATACATATAAAGGCAAACTACTCATCTTCTCATGGTCTCATTGTGAATCATACACAAGACCTCAACACTCTCTCATGAGACCTCACTTCTCAGGTCTCATCTCTCTCTTGAGCTCTCTCTATTATCGATCTCCCATTTTGTATCACCACTACTATAATAAAGTTCATTCTCTCTCTCCGTGAATGTAGGCACAATTGCCGAACCACGTATACAATGGTGTTCACGTCTCTACTTTATTATTGTTCATATCATACACATCATCATCTTTCATTAATGTATTGACCAACCTCACAAAAATGGTTAATACAATCTTCTTATAAAGATAATGTGAAACTAACTCTGCATCCGTTGGTTTGAAAATAAACCCCGTTGGGATTTCCTTTGGCGTTGGCATTGGCATTTCCATGTTTTACCTATTTACGTAAGAGAAGAAGAAGAAGAAGAAGAAGAAATCACTTCTTTGTTGTTCTGAAACCAAAGAAAGAAACTTTATTCAAGAAATTTGGAAAGAAATTCGAAATCACAAAAGGGAATTTGATCGAAAGATGAAAAAATACAGTAATTCTTGAGAATATTTTAACACAATGATCAAGAAACAATCAAATAAAGCTGAAATTTTATGCTTGTAGTTGTGATTGTTCTTGAAAGCTTGAATCTTGTTTGAAGAAATGCAAACTAAAGATACAAAAATTGTTGAATAATAACTATGAAATCAGATGAAACAGAGTTAGGGTTTATTACCTTTTAGAAAACCTTTCTTTTTCTGAACTTCAATCGATCGATCGAGGGAGAGAGAGAGCTGTGATTGTGCTTGTAATTCAGTTATGAAGGGGAGTGAGATACTTAAGGCGGGAAAATGCTCAACACAAGCGGTGAAGTGGGCTGGTTTTATAGGGCTTAATACCCAAGAAAATGGGCCCAAAAGTGCTTGTTAGTTACCTGACATTGTTATTTGTTACCAAATACTACAAGTACAAGGTTCATGTAATGTACCAGTAATTTTTTTGCTGGCGGCGTAATGTACCAGTTAATTTGCATTTTCTGCATTATACAGTATTTTGAGGTTTTGTATAATCTCCGGCTAGTAGACTGACTAATCATGAAAAGAAGAACTGAATATCATATGGTCCGATGAGCTGGAAAATTTTATAAAAGACACAAACAGTTGACGTCGAGTTAACAAACGTTAAGAAGATGAAGAGCAGATTAACTTTCTGCTACCATGATGCAGTTAAAAGATCTGGCAAGATCATCCTGATGAATTAATTATCTGAACTGTCAATATGGCCTTCTGGCTGATCGAGGATTGAATGGGAGTATGGGACTATGGAACACATGGTCATCTCATGTGAACCAATAAAAAAGAGAAGCGTGCTTTGAAGCAAAAGCTCATTGCTGGTAAAAGAGAGATAGATGTTCGTTTTGCTTGATTAACTGAGTGATAACTGAGTTTGATGAAGCAGTGCATTAGAAGTTGTCAAATCGATGGTTTTACTGGGAAATTGTACCTCTTGTAGGCAATTGCGTTGTAACTTACAAGGGTCCGTATGTTTCCTTCCTAGTGCCCAAGGTCTACTTATCTCAACACCAGAGATCATTCATGACACTGAAAAAACATCTTACAGTAATCATAAGGTAAGGTGTGGGCACAAAGTGTTTGTAGAAGAAATTAGCAATTGTGAAGGGTAAAGTAGACTCCAATAATTTCTTCATGAATAATCGAAATCCAAACTTATTTTTCTAAAGTCAGATTGATTTACGGCACCTAGATTGGTTCCAACAAGATCCACTGAGGACCATTTTGATATTCTTGCAGATCATTATAATGCATATGCAACCTTGACAATCCTATCTATTCTTATGAACTGTCCAGATGCTAATGTTAGACCAGAACTCTCAAGGTTGATATATAGGGTTCACAAACAACTTTCCTCCTGAACACAAAGGCTTGGCATTGAAGTTGTAGTTCTGCTCAGAATAGCTTTGCCTGACCACTGACCAGAGCCCTTTGTTGCCTCTCACAATTCAACACAGTTAAAATTTCACCACTCAAAGGAATTTACTCAAAATGGCACACACAAAACCTATCCTATATGATTGACTTAACAACAATATCTAGACAGTCTATGCCGCATTTTTTATGCTGTGACGTGTACCAAAAGAGTACAAGGTCAGAAGACCAATTGTAGTAATATTGCTGACACCAAAACATTCCCCCTTATGCAATTAGGAAAAAAGTGATATTACACAGTTTATAAGTTGCTATGTACTTAATCATGTCAAGCTAACACATGAAGCTCTATTATTCATTCATGAACAAAAATCAAAATTCTATACTGAAGGACTTGTATATGTAAAATCCATCTAACAATATAACCAAAAATTGAGAATCGTATAAAGTGTCTGTGCTCACAAATTTCCAATGACATCTTTGTAGTTGTTTAGCACACTGGTCGTCCAGCCGAGTGACGAGAATATCATGATCAAAGTTGAGGCGGCTCACCATTACAATCGACATCAGATTTTGATATTGTTGGTGGTGCTTGTGTTGTCCCCCCCTTGCTGCACATGATGTGAATGTGGTTCCACCTTGGGTCTGAGATGAAGATGTTTCATTGTTATCTGTGCATTTTGCCTGCTGAATATATTCAAAACAACTAGGCAGATCATCGAGTGTCAGCGTCAAATAGTTTCATAGTCATCTCCATTATCATCTCCATTAGAGTTATATAACCAAACATCAATATTGTTATCTCTGGAAAATTGTTGCTGAGATATTGGCTGAGCACAAAGGAGCTTTTGTTGGAGTACTTCCTCAATAATTGTTGCTACTGATTTTTGTGGAATTGAGGTAAGTGATGCAGTTTCAACAGGAATGCAGATCAAATCATCAGCTTTGTTATTGAAAATACATTGCCGCTGATCCATTTGAACCCGAGGAGGAACGTTATGATCCTGCTGCACTAACCCCTCACTATAGGCGGTCGTCTTTAATGCCAATGATGATGATCTGCAGTAAATACGCTTCTTGTATGGCATGTTAGACTGATGATCGGATTCAGCTGTTTCTGGCCTTTTGCATTTTACAGTCCTTGTATGTGAAGACAACGGTGGTGAAGGAGTATCGTCAGAAGTATCGAGCAGCTTTCCCTTCTTGATCATACAAACAATCCATATTGAATCTTTACCATCTTTTTCCTTCATGGAAGGGGCATTCTTCAATGTATATTCATACATTTGCCATTGGCGCTGCAGCTGCTCATTCTTGTCCATTTCCAGCGCCTGTTGTGGCGACTTCAGAGTGAATATCAAATAAGCCTTGTGCCCAATAACTAGAGACTTGTCATTCTTATCATAAACATTTGTTCTTGGCGTCTGAATAACCCAGCTACCATTACCAGCCGTTCTATTAATTCTGGTAGTCCTGGTGTACTTCTTTTTTATCTTGGTGAAGAAGTACAATTCATCAGATGAACTTTCTTCAAATAGTTGAGAAGGGTGAGAAGGCGCTTTTTCACCATAAATCTCTCTATCTCTGATGTAATTCAAACTGGTAAAAGCTTCTCCCAATATCTTCTTCTTAAGATAATATGAAATTAATTCTGCATCTGTGGGTTTGAAAGAAAAACCCCTTGGCAATTCCATGTTTATTACAAATTGAAGAAGAAAAAATCACTTCTTTGTTGTTCTGAAACCAATAAAAGAAACTTTATTCAAGAAATTTGGAAAGAAATTCGAAATCATTAGTAGAAATTGAAAAGGGAATTTGATTGAAAGATGAACAAAAACACTAACTCATTAAGAAATTTCAACACATTGATCAAGAACAATCAAATGAAGCTGAAATCATTTCTATTTCTTCAAATGATAGTTAGGGTTTGAAGAAATGCAAACCAAAGATACGAAAATTGTTGAATAATAACTATGAAATCGGATGAAACAGAGTTAGGGTTTATTACCTTTTAGAATACCTTTCTTTCTTTCTGAACTGCGCGAGAGAGAGAGAGCTGTGATTGTGCTTGTAATTCAGTTATGGATTATGGCGGGAAAATGTTCGCCACGTCGGCAGAAGCAGTATAGTGTGCTAGTTTGAAAGTTTTATTCTCCGTTCTTCATGAACCCATGAATATGACCTTCTGGCTGATGAAGGATTGAATGGGACTATTCATCTTATGTAACGTGACCCAAATTGCAATGAGCTAGATGCCTGCTCATTGGTAAAACAGCTAGACGCCTGCGCGTTTTGCTTGATTAAACTAGCCAAATGAGTGAAGCATAACTGACTTTGATGAAGCAATGCATTCCAAGTTGTCTGCTCTGCTACACTGATCTCAAATCCTAACTAGGAGCCAATTTTATGCTTGATCTTCTTTTTTCTCTCTCATCTGAAACTGTCTTTCCCACGTATGATAGGACTGAATGGAATGTAAAATGTTTTTCTTTTATTGACCAGTGCAAGGGGCATTCCGCAACATACGGTAAAAAAAACTACTTTACAGACTTACAGTAACATCAGCTAGTGTGACTTGCTATGGAACTTTTGTGGTGGAAATCCAACGGCTTATGAATGTTGATGAATGTATTTGTGACCATTGGATTGAGAAAAGAGTAAAGTTTATTTTCCCTGGAAGTGGGAAGTGTAGTTGTTTCCAAACGAAAGAGAATATCTGCGTGAAGTTATTGACTAGTGGGCAAGGAATCAACAATCAGTAGATAAATTTTCATGGTGAAGTGAAAAGTTCCTCTATTTTCTTAATAATTTGGTCAGTCCAACCAAATAAGTAATAACATAACATGGTCACTTCTCTCCAAGCGTTTCTCCATTACTCCATTTCTCCATTCATTCTCATTTATTCATGTTTCTTATCAAACTAGCTAAATGCCTTCAGGCATATTGACTAATGAATTTGATATATTTCAAGAACTTATTTAGGCATATTGACTAATGAATTTGATATATTTCAAGAACTTATTTACACAACAGATTCAGGACAAAAGGTTACACCAAGGAAAAGCATTGTATTGGATTATTGGGGCTCATTTCAGCATCCCTCTAGATCGGATATCGGATTTTGGTATAGGATAGAATCATGAAAGGCAACCAGCAAAGAAGTACATTAACATTAGCAACACCGTGAAGAGGCTAATAAAATAAAGATTCACTTAAACTTCTAAAACAGAGACCAATGGTTAAACTCGTTAGCTCTCTAAAATATATATATTCAGCATATACTAAATATACTCTGTGGCCTACACTACACTTCCTAGCTGAACAACAACACTCGGCACCAAACCACAATAGTTTCAACACACTGGGCACCAAACACACCTTAGTATGGGATATGAACACCCACCCAGAAACCATAGAATATAATGATCCAAAAAAATTGACACATTTACAAATCAGCAGACCAGAGAAAACTGAATCAGTACAATTCTCATAGCTGAGTGATGGCCAGTTCATCAAACAGGACTGCGAGAAAACGAAGTGACTTGCAACTTAGCATCTTCCCTCAGTGTACTGAGTGTGCCTGCAAAACAAAATTAACCAATTATTATAAATTGTCTTAGAACCAATGCCAGCAGACCAGCAGTATATTATTCAAGCTACTGAAAATAAATAATTACAAGTATGTTCCAGTTTCATAATGACATAATTGTTTAAGGATATATATAACACGACATTAAGGTTTTCTGTTTATTTTGATTGCATTAGACCAACTGTGATGATTCAGTTCATAATTTTCGAAAAAACTGAAACCTGTAACTTTCGGGTCATTCAAGCACAATTACAAAGCCGAGATTCACACTGGTTTCAGCTTTGTAGATCGAAATTTTAGTATGAAAGATGCTAATAAGGACTATCAAATGCAATTTGAAGTTACAATCAATGGGACACCAATAATGAAATTGCAATACTCAAAGCATGGAGATGCACTCATGCACCACAAAGCAAGGTGGGCCCATCTCATGCTGTTATACATATAAACACTAAAAACAGAAATGCTGACTGTAAATATATGTGATAAATATACAAGCTAAAGAGATAATATAAGCAAAATAAAATAAAAAGGCTTTTGTAAGCAATGAATCTTGCAATAAAATCATAAATACACGAACAATGCTAAATTGAAAAGTAATGAGCTAAAGATGTCACCTGACCACACCCGTTTCGGATAATCACTTTTCAGCATTGCTTGTCTACTACAAATCACTGCGTCTTGGAAATAAGAAATCTATATCATTCCCTGCTCTGAGTACAGGGATTTCCATCTGTGCCTAGGCCCTCAAGATCAGCTTGGGGGGAAGCCAATAACATGTTTTGTGAACAAACCAGTTTCTCTGGTTCAGTGGAGGTTTCGTCGTCCTTACCTTCAGTAAGGCCACCCGTAGGTGCCTGGCTTCCATCGACACAATCATCAATTTCTATTGGGCTCCGAACCTGATCAGGTGATGTAACATCCTTCTCTTCTAAGATAGAGGCATCACTGGAATTAGAATATAGTGCAAAACAAGCATTAGATTTTTAGCATATACAATGAGAATCTGTCAGCATTATAATGAATGTATAATTTCAAATCCACAGAAACTGTGCATTACCAGTTAGATGTGGTCTCCTCTAGTAGGAATTCAGGAGAATGTTTTCCTTTCCTCCTTTTCTTCTTATCACGTGTTTCCTCTAATGATGGATCAAAATGATCCGGGAAAGGACTACCCCTCTTTCTACCAGCCAGAAGCCCATCGTCAGGATATAGTATATCTTCATTGACTTCTGTTCCTATTTCACATTCCAAATTATTTCCACCTTTCACAATCTCATCAGCTGATGGCACTTCAAGTATCACTTTTGGTTCTTCACTATCATAGTTAGCAGGTTGTACTCTTCCAAAAATACTATCCATCCTTTCTTCTCCTACCTTGGACATATTCTGCTCAAGCATATCAGATTTGTCCTGAACATTTTTTAGTTGGGCCAACACAACTTTCATGTTTTTTTGTAAATATTTGTCTTCTAATAATTTTGCACCTTCATTTCCATGTGATTTTTCCTTATGTTTAATCGACGACTTCTCAGGAGAACGTCTGAATATCTTTTCAGAAATCCATGAAAAAGGAGAAGATGTAGGGGGTGGTACACTACCTTGTGATTGTTTGGGAAGCAAACTTGGACTCAAGCAACCAGTAGGAGGTTCATTTGATGTAAGCAGTTCCACCTCACCATCGGCTGATATAGTCTGCAAACCCAAGCTTATTCTGGCAGGAAGATCCCGTCTAGTGAGATTACAATCTGTTTCTTCTATTTCAGACAAACCTAGATTTTCTGAGGTTACTTTCAAATTCTCCAATTGAGTCAGATGTTGGATCTGGACATTAATTTTTTCTCTATCTGCGTGCAGTAATTCCCTTTGTTCCTTCAGCTTCTTCCTTTGGATCTCAAGTTCTTCAACAGAATTTTTTAGCTCAGCCAGCACCTTCTCCCTCTGCTCACGATCCAGGGTTGTCTCTTTTCTTTCACTATCCAGTCTTTTAATTTCCACTTTAACATTTTCCCACTCTTTTGCAAGCATCTCCTTTTGAGAACTGATATAGCGAAGTTCTTTTGCCTTCTCTTGCTCAAAGGCTTCTTCCTTTTCGCGTAGATAACTTTCTATCTCATCTCGTCTCTTACGGATACGGTTCTCCAAGTCAATCTTCTGAAGTTCAACATCTTGGACAAAATTAGCCTGCTCCAGTTGAATCTTGCTGAACCACTCAGAACGCTCCCGCTCCATCTTACTTGTGAAATCTTCACGTTCACGGGATAGAGACTCCAAATCATTCTTAAACTTTTCTTCTAGTGCATCCTTCTCAGCTTTTAGCCTATCACGTTCATCTTTAAGAAATTTTGAAACAACTTTTCTTTCTTCAGAAATGCGTTCTGCTTCATTTCGTAATTCATCTCTTTTCTCATCGATTAGCTCCCACTCAATTTCGAACTTTGATTTCTCAGCTTTCAAGTTTTCTGCTTCGGTCAAAAGATCAAGCTTTTGGGCTCTAATACTATCAAGTTCATCTTTCAGCCTCATTTCAAGAACCTGTACCTCATTCATTTCATGCTTGTCCGCATCTAATTTAACCTGTGCTTCCTCCACTTCCTTTCTTTTATTCTCTAGGATATCTAGAGACTTCTCCAGGTCAACTTTCATGCTTTTTATCTGTTCTTTTTCTTCCTGAATATAAATCTTCTCTAATTCTCTAGCTTGTTGGTCAGCACAGAGATTCTCCTCTTTCGTTTGGAGTGACTTCAACCTCTCTGTTACATCTTTCTCTTTCTCTAACAGGAAACTAGATTGTTTATCAAGTTCCTGCTCCTTCTCCAGAATCATTTCCTCAAGCTGACGAAGGTCAACCTCCTTCAATTCAGACGCTCGTCTCTTGGTCTCCAGCTCATCCTCCATTGACATACGTTTCTGCTCCATATCCTTTTCTAGTTCAACCTTTCTGATTTCTAGAGCAGTTTCGTGTTTAGCAACAAGTTTTTGAATCTCATCCTGCAGGATTCATCACAAACTACATTATTTACCAGAGATGGAAACTTTAAAACAGAAACATGACTGGAAAATTTAAGAAAAAAATCACACAGCAAACTTCAGAGAGACAAAAAGGGGGTATCAAAAGCATTCTCTGAACAAAGAGAGGGTATCAAACCCTGAAAGCATGTGAAGCATCGTGACACTACAAGGTAAGGAGAGAAGAATAAAATTTTGTAAGTGTGTGACATTATAATTTTGAGTCCAAAGCAGATACCCTACCCAACTACCATCAAATTTTCAATTACTAAGGTAAGGAAAGAAGAATAAAATTTAAGACAAAAATGAGACTGAGAGATTAGCCACCACACAACTTTTGACTCGATCGGGACATGATGATCTGACATGTTTCAACTCCTAAACTAATTGATCTTCAACTCCTCATCATCCTAGCTAATATAATAATTGAATTATTAGCTAAAACAAACTGTTATACTATGCCATAAAGTATACTATGATTACAATGTTAGAACGCATATAACACATGGGCAAATCTCTCCTTCAGATCTCAGAAGACATCATTTGTTTGCTTCAACTCTTACTTGAGGATTACAAGTGTTCATGAAAAATGTTGTAATTGTCTAATATATGCACTGAATTCATCACCAGGGTAGTTATCCCAGAGTCTAGACTTTACCAAGCGTGGGGCACGCGTCGATCAATACTCGTGCTCTCATGAGGTCAATCTACTTTAGATGTATAAAAGGTGGGACTGATGAAAATTAGTCCATTGACTTTATTTATTCAACTAAGTTTTATATATGTTACTATGTGTTTCATGATCAATGTTTTTTTATGATGAACTAGCCTATTGGATGAGCAAACATACTAGGCACAGGGTGAGGGAAGACAGAGAGCATGGCACTTCCACAGCTGAACCATTAACCTTTCAGGGTCAGAGCAGTACTACCAATGAGAATCATAGTAACATAGATAGATCTGTCAATGATGACAACACACAATTTTTTTTTATTGAACCAATGTAATATAATTTGGATTGACATCATGGATACAATGGACAGCTACTACTTTACTACTTAATTTGCTGAGTCACATATGAAAATCTATTCATCACAAACTACATTATTTACCCGAGATGGAAACTTTAAAACAGAAACATGACTGGAAAATTTAAGGAAGAAATCACACAGCAAAATTATGGGAGACGAAAAGAGGGTATCAAAGCATTCTCTGAACAGATCAAAGAAACTGTCATTCCTAATTGGATGAGATGACTCACATGTTCCTTGCTAGCAAATTTTTCCTGCGCACAAAGTAATTCAGCTTCTTTTTTATCAAGCATTGCTTCCCTTTCCCTAACAGCCTGAAAACACATAGGATAAAAATTTCAATTAAGAGGAGAAAATCAAAACAAAATGAGAAAAACAGTGAAATGATCAATTCAAATTGAAGAAACTTACTTGCTGAGTCATATATGAAAGTGATAATAATATAGACTAGTATTCCGAAATAGGTATAAACATATGAAACACAACAACTATACAGAATGCTCATAAAATTAAATCCTACACACGAAAAGACAGACCTCTTCTCTTGTTGAAAGGGCAGCCAGCTTCATGTTCAAATCTGTCTTTTCCTTGTTTAGTGCTTTAAGTTCATTCTCAATCTTGGATTTCATATCCTCCGATGCTTTTTCAAGCGTACCTAACTCTTGATGTTTTTCACTGATGTACTTCTCCCTCTGGCTTAACAGTGCTTGTCCATCAAGCAGTCTTTCTTGTTCTTGCTGAAAAATTCTCTGTCTTTCACATAGTGATTGCCTTTCAAGACTGATCTGCTTTTCTTTGGCATCACATCTAACACACAAAAGAACATATATTAAAAAATTATTTATTCTGATAAAAGAGTACATAAGTAGTGTGAACATTTGGGAATCATTACAATGCATCCACTATTCCAAACAACTGTTTAGAAAATGTGGCAGTGCATTATTCACCCAAGTTTAGATCTTGTTAAGCCATAATCAATAACCTTATTATTTTTTTTCTCTTGTTTTTCTGTAGGTAACACCATATAGGCTGAGGTTGGGCCCAAAGTCTTGGGATCGTGTCCCACCTTCATTAGTTGAAAGGGATTTGGTTGAAATAATTGTAACTATTAAAAAAAATAAACACAATATTGGCTGAGTACAGAGACATCAGCTCCTAAGGCTTGAAAGAACATACTCAGACTTGAAAGACAAGGTATGTCTTCTAAGGGAATCTTCACGCTCTTCAACTTCATGTAGCTTCCTTTCTGCAATACGATGATACTGACTTGCCTCTCTTTGCAACAATTCTGCGGCATGTCTCTTTGCTTCGGCCTCGGCAAACTTCTTCTGGGCATTTTCTAACATACTGCATGCTTCAGCCATTTTACTCTCAACTGCAATCTTGTTTCCAGCATTTTCAGCACGCATCTCATGTAAACTTTTCTCAATCTACACATAAGTGATCAAAAAATAAAACACACTTGGTAAGAAAAGCATAATCTAAAAGGAAAAGTGCACTAATGAAACAAACAAAAATGTATAATAAATAAATTACTATACATTTGTTAAACATTCTTTCTCAATCGCCAACGATTTTTTCAGAGATTCCTCACGCTTATTTGCTTCAGCTAAAGCAGACAAAAGTGCAGCTTGCTCCAACTTATATTTCATTATATCTGAATCAGCAGAAGCTTTGACTTGCTCATACTTGGATGACCAATCTTTCTTTTCCATTAGAAGTAGGCCCATGTGATGCTGATAGTCAAAGACCTGCAGGTCAATATTACAATGCATTCAGAAACAAATCATGAATAAAATTCACATTATATAAAAAACAAGGAACAGCTAATCATCAATCCTCCAAGGACGATATGTAGTACGCAAATAAGGTTAACACAAATACTAATAAAGATTTATGTGATCAGTAAGATTTACGGGAAACACTCTAGTGAAGAAAATAACTATGATAAGAAAAGAATACAAGTCCATAGCTTTTCCAACGAGTCAGCGGTCAGTAAAATAAAAGAGCATACATATTTCTAATAAGTTAAAATATTAAAAGTAATAACTCACTGAAGATGAAGCAATATAAGACCAGGTGGTATCCATGATAGATGCACGGATATGTATGGTGGAAATTGGCTACATTGCTATGCTGGAATCAAAAGCTGATGATGCATGACAAAAAAATGCACTAACATACTTTTGAACAATAAATAAGGAGATAAACAGCCAAAAGGAGCGAGTAAACTGGTACCTATATGGACCTAGGACATATAAAGTCATAAAGTAGGTAAACATGTATCTAGAAAGACCTTCCCTCGTCTTATCAAACCTCAAGCTCCTTACAATGCAGTCATGAGAAACCCAAGGCCAAAGCACAAGTTTTCGAGTCAAATTTCAGAAGTGATAACATGAGCAATCAAATTACTTAAAAGCCTCCCAGATGAAGAAATCTGTTCTGAGGCCGCCTATATAAAAAAATGACTACAGATGTTCTAAATCTAAGGAAATTAACTACTTAGTTCTACAAAAATCAATGTATCCACTCAAAATTCGAACTCCTTTTATATCAAACCTCACTGCTAATGGGTTATGCAATGGGCAATGGCTCAATAGGATTCCGTTTGGGCACAATTAGTTCTTCACCAAATCTAATACATTAGGTTACTCTCCAATTGCAACTTCCAGCTACCTCATTACTTAAAACTTGACGAGTAAACCTATAATAAACTCAACTTTAGAGTACCTTTAATGTCATTGAAATTTCCTTTTTGATATTTTTCTATTTTGGTATAAATTGACTGTTTCTCACCCAAAAAAATCTCTTAAAAATAATCTTCCACACAATCAAGCACATCCTTAACTTATAAGGTGTGCATTACTGTTAAATAAGAGCTTGATGTCTTAACCTACAGCAACGACTAACTTACCAAACTAATCATTTCATCACTAATTGCAGCAGAACAATTCTCTGCAACATTTATTTCATATAAGCTTTTAACTTCAATTAAAACATCAAATTAAATTGTTAAAATACTCAAAATAAAACCTTCAGATACTAAAATCAAACAGAAACATAATCAAGAAAAAACACAAAAACATAAAATATTATTTACCAAACTTACAAGTCAACAAACCACTAAAAAACAAGATTAAAAAAAAATTAAAAAATTAAAACAAACCTCAGATTCTAGTTTAGTGATATAAGCAATAAGAGCTGTTCTATCTTTCCGTTTAATTGAATCTTCATCAAATCCAGTTTCACGAAGACGAGAAGAAAGACCTTCATCAACAGAACTTGTTCCATTACCTGAAATTGGTGTTGAAACCAAATCTAAAACCCTAACATCAGATGAAGATCCTCCTCCTCCTCCTCCAACTTTACTAAAAGGAGTTATTGATAATCTCTCCTTTTGATATGAACTCGTCATCTCTTTCTTAAACTTCAAAACCCTAGATCTCAAACATACAAATCTCTCTCTCTTTCTTTCTCTCGGTTTCTTTCGAAAAGTTTGGTGAATTTGGTTTTGGTGAAAGTGTTAAAAAAAAAAGCGTGGTTTTGATGAAAAAACCAAATTCGAAAATCGAATCTCACTTCTCACTTTCCCTTTCCAGAGAAAGACGGTCTCCACTCTCCACTATTACTTCTGCTGGAAGCTTTTTTGGGAGTAGTAGAGATGTAGTAATCGCAGTAGAAGGATTACTTATTGTGCGCCTTGGTCGATCGTATTCCACGTTGTAATTCAGCAAGAATCTAGGGTTGTTATTTTAAGAAGAGAAGAGACGGTAAATTAGATTATAGGCGAAAGTCATGAAACATGTAGCCGCTACATAACGGTCCCGTGTATCGTGGCTAGCACTCTCTGTTTTTTTTTTTTTAATTCATCAAATATATTATTTAATTAATTAAAAAATAATTAATCTATGGTCAAGAACTCAAGATAATCTAATTAATTGATGATTCTTTTTTTATGAAGTTCATTATATATATTTAGTTACTATGAACAGAGAGGAGTTAATACCACAATGTTATTTTAGAATGTATTTGAAATTTTTTGAATTTAAAAGTGAAATGGCGGACAAATATTCGTATAACTTCATTCATAGAATGTATATACTTGAATTCAAATGAAAAATGGGGGAAATAAAAGATACAGGTGTTATTGAGTAATGAGTTCCCAAAAGTAAAATATTGTAGTTGGAAAATAACCCTTTAAAATTTCACATATATTTCTAGAGATTAGAACTTTTATCAATCTGAAAAATAGAGAATGCCGGTCGAACAGCCCAAATACATCCTCATCATGTTAAGCTGCAAGCAGACTACACCATAGGAAGGCGACAACAGTATAACTGAGCCAGAGTGTCGTGGACTTGTTGGCAGTGTTTTTTATAACTACAATGTAGTAAACTGTGGAGAAGATTTCATTCGCTGCTAGTGCAAGATCTAAGACAAAGCGCATATTGACTGAATAAAACTGTTCACTAAGCACCGACACAACTTCTGAGGATACCTCTCATTGAATAAAAAAACACAAGAAAAATAAAACTGCATGCTAAGCACATAAACAACTTCTCATTGAGTGAATAATAACACTCTGCAGTTTCACAACTACAATCTGTTGATAATCATGACACATATATAAAAAAATAAAAAATGCGATAGAACTCCGATAAATAGGAGACAATACAAGTGTCTATTAAATACAGGGCAAAACAGTAAACATTTGGTATGTAAAAGATGACTGTTAGCATCCTCAGATAGGAACTTTGCTTCCTCTCACCACAAAGTTGGAGCCTTGGAGGTACTTCTTTCATCTAGCAGTAGAGTGTCTATCAGTAGTCCTGGTAACCTGGTGTCTGAACAGCTCAAATGTACCACACTCAAGCGAGCTCAACAATCTTTTTACGTTTTTTTCCTTGACTATTATTGGAACCGACGTTCTTGTCAGATGTTGTGTTCCCAAGTTTATTTGATGAACATGCTTTGAAATGAGCATTAGCATCAACAACATTGTTGTTGCCGTCATCATCACTGCCTTCAGAGTCAGACCCACTGCAGTCTGCAGCTAAAGGGATCACTGGTTGGGAACCGGCCATGGCAGCTTCAGCAGCTGCAACAGCCTCTGGAGTATGAAGATCAGCAACACCGAGAACCAAATCCTGTAAAACGAAATATATTAGCTTATAAATGCCACAACTTTCAATGCTCGCTTAGCAAACAAGAACTCAAAACAATTTACCATTTCAATATATTCACTTTCATTTCCAGTGAGCTCCTCGATATTATAATCCATACAAGATTTTTCCTGTCGATGGCTGATTGCATTAGAAATCAAAACACAAAAGCTTAGTCTAATACACGTGACTCTTACAAGAGATCAGTTTAGTCACTTTTGCATCATGCTGTAGCCTTGCATTTGCTTCAGCCATAACTCCTAAGAAGTCCTTTACTTTTCCAAGAACTGAAACAATGGCAACCAGTTAGGTGGAGCAGCAGTTAAGAACTGGGTTTTATAGATCAACACTATTTAGAAGGAAAATGCAACCAACAGAGGCACCGAGAACCCACTTTTTAGGGGGATAATTTTACACAATTTTCTAGTACAAGGCAGCCCATTTTTGTTTTTGAGGTGGGGCAACATGTAAGACAGTATTCTCTTTACTAAACTGGGTTCTCAGTAGCTCACAGTGAAGATTCCCGTTGGAAATCAAACATACTCAAAGTGGTTTACAGATTTGGCTCATGAAGTCAAGTTGATTACTTGTTTGTAAACTGAGAAAGATAGAGTCTTTTTAATAAGAAAGATGGATGTGTGACGAATCTATTAAAACCCAGATTGCAGCTGAGATCTAGATGGCTAAATGGTTACAGTATGTTAGAGAATGCTCAAAAGAACTTATCAAGGCTAAAACAAACACAAATGCAGCAGAACCATTACAAGATAAAAGACCTGAAACGCAGTGCCTTTATTTGTCGTTTCCATACACAAGAAATTGCATATTCACAAAATAATCTATATGTGCGATTGTTTACTCTGAAAGATTCCCATTAGAGAAAATCTACTCATTTAATGCCTTTTGAACACTGAGAAAGGTAATGGATAATTCATGTACTTCTCATTACCACTCAAAACTCAAAAGAGAAATCAGAAAATTATTGTCATCCTTTCAAAACTATCACAGTACTCAGTACTGAGTACTGTATTTACCCCAAACATTGATCTTGCGCAAAAAGTTATATTCTTCTTGATTTGTTGTGCAAATTTTTCCAAACAAACAAGTAGAGGCATATAATAAATAATTTTCATCTTACATATAATTAAATTAAAAGTTCATACTTCAATTTAATACATATTAAAACTTAAAGCAATGTGATTAAATTGAAATACGCATACACAAAAATACAGTGCTAATGTCAACTAAATATCAACAATTCCACAGTGTTAAATTGATAAATAACGTAAAAGGTATATGCTAATTTCAACTAAATATCAAAATTTTCCACACCAAGAGTGTTGAATGGACAAATAAGGTAAAGGGTATATGCTAATTTCTAGTAAAAAACACATAATAAAACATACATTGACTTTTCGGTACAGCGCTTGTTACCAATTTCTCAGAAGAAGTGGTAGATTTTGGAGTTTTAGACAATAAATCCTTCTTGCAAACCAAAAGAGTGGATTCTGCAATATAAAAAAAAAACAAAAGGAAAGATTTTTAAGAACAAACAATCAAATAGAGAGAAACTAAGAACAAACCACAAGAAGAAAAAAAAAGATATACCTAACGAAGAAGTAGTAGCAGTTTCCTTCTCCAATTTCAATAGGTCTTTGTTTGTGCTTGAAGGTGCCATAGCGATAAGAAACAGTTTGAGAAAACGAAAGAGAAAACGAAAGTGAAGGGTTTTGAAAACTAGGGTCTAAGCTTCGATTTTGAATTAAAGCTAGTTGTATTTCAATAACTCGGTTAAGTGAGAAAAATCGGTTCGTTGTACCAGTAAACTCAGTCCGGTTTGTTTGCTGTCCCAACTCATAAATCACAATATGGGCTGGATCCTTTTGGGCCAACCTGAGGGCCATTTTGACAGGCCTCAATCATAAGCCCATAAAGCCCAAAGGCTTTATACATAAGGGACTGTTAAAATCTTCATGCACAATACACATACCAGTCAGTCAGATGAGCTGCAAGATTTTACATTTCTCTACCAATATGCATGGAGAAAGAGAGAACAGGGGTGGAAGAAGAGAAAGAATTACAGCGAAAATCTAACTAAATGCGCATCTTATAAACGCACATCTTCTGTAAATGTACAGTATCTTATAGTCGGAATAATATATGTACTGTATTTTCACTTTATAAATGCACACCCCTACACGAAAGCATATTTTTTTTGGTCCCAAGGGCAAGTATTTAGATATGTTTCACAGTAAACAGTCAATACAAGTAAAGCAGCAAACATATATCATTAGTGGAGTGACATAACTCATAAGCTATATGTCTAGTTTCAAACGCAAGAATGATATTGATAACCCTCTATGAAAAGGCCATATTCTGCAAATGGGTGAGTGCGTGATAAGCCAAGTAAGCTTTTAGAAAAGTCGGTGTGTCCATTGTGAAAAACTAGCAAATTTAATCCAACACTCTGTACTCTTCTGCCTAGCTAGACCTCTCTATTTGTCCACCCCAGTATGATTGGATTCCTCAATCTATTCTCATCACCATGATTATAAGTTTTATTGGAAGTTTGGAACCATGCATATAACTGTTTATTTGGTAAACTCTTTTCCCTGGATAAACATCGCAAGTCTTAGGTATATAGGCACCATTATCATTTCATTAAGAGTATGTTTGGTTCACTGGAATACAAATTCCAGGAAAATGCTAGATTTTAGGAACGAAATCAGTCTATATTAGGAAAATGGATTCCGTTCATATGTAGATTTAAGGAATATGGTTTCCGTATATTTTCCCGGAATTCAGCAAACACAGCCTAAGTGTTTGAAGAAACATATCATACATGCTTTGCTCTAGAGGTTGCCAGGAAGCTATTGCACAATATTGTGACCGCGTCTACAAAAATGCAGCACAAAAGAACTTTGTTTGCTTTGATTTTGGATGGTTGATGGTACAATGGTACGGAACCAAAAGACCCCCAAACAAAAGAATCAAACATCTTGAAGATGATTGTTTGGCTGTATTAGTAACAAAAAAACAACATATCAAATCAAATATCAAAAGCACTTTATATTACCTGATTCAATCAATTCCACTATTCCATCACTTGCCAACTTCTACACTGCACAAAAGCCTCCATGGAATCCAATACCCATCATACTAAATCATTGGTGGGGTTTCTATGTTTTATTTGCCTAACTTCTGTTCCCTAATCTTGATTCTTTTCTTCAAATTAATTCGTGTTTTTTCAAAAATGAAACGTGCCGTTTTTTATCAAGTATATGGTGCGGATAAACCCACCAATTTAAGGAATATAAAATGAAATGGGGTGATGCAGGAAAAACACCACTAATGACGGCTATGAGAATGTCTTAGGGATGATACCATTTACTCCTTTTCATTATTGCTGATAAGTGATAACATCTGATATTCTGATGCTATCTCAAAGTCAATGCTTTTCTATTAAGTTCTAAAGTTCTACCGTTCGAGATGGAAAAAAAATCTGAGAACATAGCCGACATGCTAACGAATGTCTAAGTACATGTTAGGGAAGAAGATTCAATATAGGTCTCTAGGATCAAAATGATCATGTATGCTGTTTTGCTAGTTGAGGAATGATCCATATTCCAATTCATGAACTAGCTGTTTTGCTAGTTGAGGAATGATCCATATTCCAATTCATGAACTAAATTATAATCTCAGTTTGTTACATATTCTTCAGCAGCAATATAGTGTATGATGACGAGTAGAATTGATTCCTGCTGGCTGCTAATTCACATCTTTTCCAATAACTACAATCCTTGGGAGAAAATTGACACACGTAAAACCATGGTAATTAATGAAATGAATTGGTGTAAAACTAGAAAACTATGGAACTCTTGAAAGAAAACATCAAATATACACAAAAGTCGATCAACCATGATTCAATCATCTATTCGTTTGCAGGGAGAAATAAGATTTGGAAGACAAGAAAACAGAATCATTCTCTAACAAGTTGCAATAAGACATATGATGATCAGTGGGAGACACATTGTTTGGTATTCTATGGACATATAACTAATGGATATACAATCACGACCATAATAATCTTGCGTAAAGCTTGAATGGAAATTACCGTCCACTTGTTCTATGAATGCATACTTTGCTTTTCTGCGAATAAATGAAAATATGCAGGGGCAGGGCTTTTAATTCTTTAACACAAAAAGGGATCATTAGCTTTCGCCGTATTTGCTCTTGCAAGCTTTACTTGTGTAATGTCATACTGTTCTTCTTTCTTATACTTGAACAATCATAGTCCTTATCTTCTCTTCCCCCCCCCCCCCCCAAAAAAAAAAATAGTCCTTTATTTCTCTTCTGCAAAATATATAATGTTCCTGGTTTGATTAGTTTGAAAAAATGTATATACCTCATATTCTAGCTCCATCATATGTACAAATACTACATGTACACTACAACAATGAAAAGCACCAAATACCAAAAAGGTGGCCACAACTTTCAACTTGCATACATATATAAGCTAAAAAAGCAAAAGGTGTTTCATAATTGTCTCCATTTAAAGTAAGATTAGTACACAAAGGAACACAAAAGAGAGAGTTTTAGTTATTGTTGTGGAGTGTGAAGCGACTAATTATTCTCTTTGATGTGTGCTTTCCATACTTCAACCAAATATATATATATTGCTAAAGAGATCTCTTTGTTCTTAGTTATAGTAATATTAATAAATGAAGGTACTAGTGGGTCAACCTATGAAAGGGAAAACATGAAGCTTTTTCAAAAACCACATTCAAGATTGGCTTCTCAACTCATTCACTCTGATTAATAATCATATCCACCCACTCATCTCCTCTAACTCATAAGTTTCTTATCTTTCCCCTCACAAGAGACTTAGAGCTTCAACTACTTCCAGTATTTCCTGCTTTCTCTAAGAAGATTGGGTGATATACTGATATTCAACATGTTTCAGAATCTTGAAATCGTAGATGTATGTAATACAAACCTTGGGCTTGAATTAGGAAGCCAAAGGATGCCCGAGAATGAATCGAAATCCTATTACGAGCAAAAGAAACCATGCTTGAAATATGAGACACAACTGGTAAGTTTTGAGCCATCTCTAACATTAGGCTTTCCAGATGAAACTTATGGAACAATGGACGAGTCTAGAGATGTGTATGGCCATGCTTCTTCTCACAGCGATATATCAACTTTCTCTAATACAAAAGTGAAGAGAGAGAGGGACCTAGGGAGTGAAGAGATGATGGAGATAGAAAGGGTGTGTGGAAGGGTAACTACTGATGAAGATGATGAAGTTAATGCAAGAAAGAAGCTGAGACTTACCAAAGAACAATCTGCACTCTTGGAGGACAGTTTCAAACAGAATACTACCCTCAATCCGGTAATCTTTTACTTATTTCCTCTTGCCTTTTTAATTAGAATTTGTACCTAATGACTTTTTCATTTCCTCTAATATATTAAAATTTTCTTTGGCATGAGTAGAGGCAAAAACTAGCCTTGGCGAAGCAATTGAATCTACGGCCTCGACAAGTTGAAGTTTGGTACCAGAACAGGAGAGCCAGGTTCATATCCTTAACTTGAGTTTAACCTTTTAATTGATGAGCAATATTGTTTATCTACTAAAAGTTCCCACAGGACATTGTACCATGTAATAACATGATACATGAAAGATCAAACCAGACTCATTTTCGCAAATCTAAATCTCTTTCCTAGGAGCCTCTGTACTTAACTTGTTAACGTTTTCCCTGTTTTAAGCGGTAGCATTTTAGTAGATGGATTGTGCCAGTTCAAAACAGATTTTTCTTCTTGGAAGCTGTATTTGAAGTTAACTTGAAACAAGCTAGAGCCACTTGATTCAGTATTCAGTCAACTTGTTTTATACTTTTATTTGTGTAACAATAAATATTGTTCTATGAGTGATTTAATATATCTGAGACAATATATTTCTCTACAGAACAAAATTGAAGCAAACTGAAGTAGACTGTGAATACTTAAAGAAGTGGTGTGAGGCTCTAACACACGAGAACAAGAGGCTACAGAAAGAACTACAAGAACTGAAAGCATTAAAAGTAGCTCCGCAACTCTACATGCATGTTCCAGCAGCTACACTTACAATGTGTCCATCATGTGAACGGATTGGACGTGGAGGCATTCACTAACTGACTGACATGATCCCTTTATCAATCTTCTGCAGCTTGCTAGTCTTTTAGAAAGATCCCGGAATTTTTTATATATATTCTTATTGATAGATGGATTTATGTTGTAAATGACTAGAACTTAAGCATTGTAAATTTTATATATCACATGACGATGTTCCTTTTGAAACATATCTGTCTGTATCTTTCTAATGATCATATAAGTACTTTTCCCCTTTTCTCTTTTCTGTGATTCTTCTCCCCTTATGTATCTGAACAGAATCACAGATGCATGCATGGTCTGCCTGATTGGTCAGGGAAAAAATTCCCACACCAAATATTACCGTCAAAATTCCCAGATGCCTGATTGATTGGTAAAGTTGGGCCGCGTAAAAATTCCATGATAAAAATATTTCTCACGAAACTTTTTTTGACCTACCCCTAAACAAAATTCCGAGACTTATAGGGGAATATTTGTAGGGGAATATTTTTTTTGTCTAATCAAACAACCAAAATCTTTCCCACATAAAATCTTCCCCTATTTATTATGTCCAATCAAACAACCCATTAGTGGGAATTATTTCATGTGAGAATATTTTTAGCTATAAAAATTCCCGGTAGTAATTATTCCCACCAATCAAACATACCCATATATTAAATTATTATATTGAAACACTCTAACTTTGCAAGTGATTAAGATAGTATGTTCAATTCAATGGAAAAAATTCATGTGTTAGGATTGGTGCATACATACAACAAGGTTGAAAGCAATATATATAAATATCAACGTATATATAAAATGAGAAATGTAATTGAGATAAAAAAAGATGTTTATGAAATTGATTGCAAATGAGAAAAGAAGCAAAAGCATACAAATATGTTTGTAGTTCAGTGATCTGACCGAAAATCAATGGAGCACACCAAATTCAGCATAAACAAAACCCTAGGTTCTATCTCAAGAAGACAAGAACCAAAAGCACAACAACCTTCGGTTAGATAAGAAACCGCCCCGATTCCTATCTATTGAAACCCGGTAATTACTAGTATTTGGGCCCAACATAGCAATTTTTCTTTACAACTTTACATTGGAAGGTAAGAAAATTCTTTTCAAGCGGAAAGTTTTCCAAGAACAATTTACTTTACAACTTGACATCGGAAGAGTGAATATTTTACCACTATCACAGTATCACTATGAGTCATAGACTTAGACTATGACTACAAAATTGGCTACAAATTTGTTACAGTGTTTAGTATCAAACACCATAGCTATAACCTAGACTAACCAGTTGCAGAAAGGTGATGATGATTCAATGGTTTGTAGAACTGGGATTTTCTGCGCCGAGTTATGTGATCCCTTGGAGGATGAGTTGATGAGTCCAGCACCACATGAGGGCACACAAAGAGAGTGGTTGCTTGAAGATGCCTGTAGAGCGCTTGGGGTGTCACTTTGATTGCTTTCAAGTCACGTAGTTCCTTCTGTAATTTTTTGTTCTCATCTTTTAGAGCTTCACAGCACTTTTTCAAGTACTCGTAATCTACTTCAGTCTGCTTCATTTTTATTCTGTTGACAAAAAAGAATATTTTTCATTTACATATATACTAGAATATCAGAATATGTCATCCAGTATTCCAGTAAACAATGATAGAAAGAATAAAGTTAGTTTGATGTCATGAGGCTGGGATATATGTATAAACCTGGCTCTTCTGTTTTGGAACCAAACCTCAACTTGTCGAGGACTTAAGTTCAGTTTTTTCGACAAAGCTTGTTTTGCTTTCTGCTCATTCGACACAAGAATTAGTACAAACAACAACGTAACAACAGAAACAAAAAAGAAAATAATAATTTTCAGAGGTAAATTAAGTACCGGATTAAGAGTGTTATGTTCTTTAAAACTGTCCTCTAGGACTGCCGCTTGTTCTTTAGTAAGTCTGAGCTTCCTTTTCCCACTACCTTCTTCATCATCATCACTAACTACCCTTGAACATCCCTTCTCCATCTCCATACCTTCATTTCCCAAGTCCCTCACTTTTTTCACTCTCGTCTCTGAGAAAAACGCTACATCCCTATAAGGAAAAGCTTTTGTATGCACCTTGGTGGACCCTTCACACATATTTTTCGACACTTCCGAAAGGCCTAATGTTAAAGATGGCTCAGAACTAGTTGATGTGGTTGTAGAAGGAATTGAAAATAAGCCTGTGTTGAACTTTAGGCATGTTTTCTTATGGTGGACATCAAATTGTACTGGTTCATTTTCAGATTTCCGTTTGCTTCCTAAACCAAGATCAAGGCTTATATCGCAAAATTCTTGTAGACCCATATTGTGGAACATATTGAAGACATCCAATCTCTTGGTAATGAAGAAAACTGCTATGAAGTCCTTGATGAAGGTAAAGGATAAAGCAGAGAAGAAACTTAATTAGGGTTCAGTGGAGATGGGTGGGTGTAATATCCTGAAAATCCACATTTTTAATTAATTGGAAATAGAGATTAGCTAGTAGGTTTTTTTTTTTTTGTCAATTCATGTAAATGAGATGTTAATTGTTATGTAACCTCCGTGATTACCATATCTTTTCTTTTAATTTGATGACTCTTCATTAGCAAAAGAGGAGGTGTCAAGTGAATAGGCTGGAAGGTGCTGGATTGCTCATAGAAGAGACAGATAGACAAAGAGAAAAAAAGAAAGGGGGGAGTATCTACTTCTCTCTAATGGTTCTTTGCCAATGAAAGAATGAATATGATGGAACTTGCTCTTGATGTAGACGAACTGTATGCAAAGAGGAATTTTGGTATTCTTAATATGTTATTTCCTCGATAACTATTGTTTATTGATACTTCTGGAATTGTTAGAATTGTATGTTAAGATTGTTGAGTTGTGATTTTTGGTTGTTATTGATGGTATTGGATATATTCATAGTGATTAAGTTGAATTCACCGTGTTTGGTAAACTGAATTGAGTTCTACAGAAAATTCTGGCAGAATTCGCAGGAATTTCCAGACTGGCAAAGTCAAGTTTGCAGGCTTGTGTAGAACAATCCGTTAAGAGTTAGATAACGCTCTATATACTGTTAGAAAGCTTATTGAGTCTAGTTTCCAGAAATATAGAGAAACCTGATAGAAGATATCTGAGTTAAAAGTTATGTTTGTTTTAAGAACAGTTTGTTAAGTAGAGTTTTTTTGAACAAGAAAAGAATTTGATGTTATTTTTCTTTATATATATATAAGTAATTAATGTTGGGCGTTGGAGTGTCTTTGGCAGGGACGAACAGGTTCCTCCTATGTGGAACTCTTTCGGCTGTTGAGAGCTTGCAATTCAAAGTAAAACTTGTTTATATGGAAGTGTGTTGTGATAGTTGGGATTGCGAGATTTTCTCTTAGCGACGACTTTACGGTCAAAGGTAAGGAATAATCAATTGTAAAGAACAACCTTTTGCAATAATTTATCATGATGAGTTGTGTTGCAAAACTATTATTTTGCTGCGATGAACGGTCATTATGAAATTTTAGTCTACAAGTGATCTCTTAGCCTCTGGCATCCGCTCTTGGCTTGGTAGGCTGAGATTGGATTTCAGGGACGTTACAGTGGGTGGGTAGAAATATTAATCAGAGCCTTAGAGGGAATTTTGAATTATGATAATAAAGCTAGCCTCATAATTCTCCCTACTTGGATTGACCACAAGACCCCATTGGTATCATAATGTATAGCTATTATTGTAGCAAAGAACAAATATAAGATCTCTTTATCTATCTATACATGATCCAATTGAGGTATGGACAGAGGGACAGGGCACATCAAAGAAAATAATTCTTCCTCCTATTCAACTCCATTTTACAACTTGCTATCAAAAAAACAAAAAAACTCCATTTTACAACTACTACAACTTTCTTTTTGTGGTTTTTTTTCCATATGTTTGGCATATGTGCCACTGGAAGTCTGGAAGGCTGGAACCACTTCTTTGGTAATTGGTATTGTATGTATCTTCTTAGTTCTTAATGAGAAATATAGAAATTTGAATTAATGCAGTTTGTTAGAAACATTTCCTACAATGAAAGAAAAAACTAGAACTAACACAAATGACATGTTTTGCAAGATGGTCTTCCCTCCCTTAATCACACTATTTTCATGTAAGCAATGGATACATTCACACTAATTTTTTTTGGATACATTCACAGTTATGATGTGATCATCCCACCAAACATGTGGGCATGTGGCGCCACTCGCGCAGGCCCTTGAACAGAGCAGATCAAACGAACGTATTTTGACTGAATGAATTAGAATAGAGCTGAATAATTAGGAATTATGCTGCATTTTTAACAAACTAATAAATAACTAATCTGATTTACAATTTCTGTTTTATCAAAAGTAGGGAAAAGGAAGAGAGAAGAGGCCAGAGGGAGGAAAATTAGGCACACAGACGACAGACCCACCAATGATTTGGTATGATGGCTATTGGATTCCATGCGAGCACAAAAGTTGGCAAATCATGCACAATTGGATAAAAGTTGGGATAATGTCTTGGTGATATTTGGATTGATAATTTGATATTGATGTATACTTTTTGTCATCTAGCAGTAGCATATATCTTTAATGCAAATGTGGTTTATTAGTTTTCTTTTCATGCTTAACCTATAAAAGAAAAAAACCTAAATTTCCCATCAAATAATGCACTATATACATAAAAACAGGACCCAAAAGGTAGTGTTGAATTGTTGATGATGGAGCTAGATAGAGATAATTAACACAAACATTACCCTAACAATGAAAATGATTTGGAGAAGATAAAGGACACTATAATGGAGCTCTAGTTATTGGAGTATTTATTCTTCCCAAAATTGATTGTGTTCATTGGTCATGACTCATGAGATCATCACCGACTTTCCGAAAGCTCACTTTGCTTGCCATATACTCTATAGCCTTTTAATATCATGCTGGCTTTTAAAAGTAAAGCAACAATGCGGCTGGGTTTGTTTATTTTCATCAAGTTAGATATGTAGATAGATGGGCAATGGACAATGGCGAATGGTGCAAGCAGCCAACCAGAATGAGTTATTTAGATGATCTGGAGTACTTGACTTTCAGGTAAAGTGGGAAACCCTACATGATCATAAAGCATTAATGGAGGAAAACATTAAGAACCTTTTTGCCCACAAATGTTGATATTCTTGCACTAAACATATATGCTCTGTATCAGCATCTGGTTTAAGGATGATCAATCAATGATTTAAAACTAATACTACCTTTTTAAACATAATCATTATCTCATATATATATATATATATTTTTAAAGTGTCAGTGGGATATACATGAGTTGACAAATACATGAAATCTGAATCATTTTGTACCATCAGAATTTGTCCTAATAATTATCAAGAATAAAAAAATTCTTTAGGAATAAAGAAAAAAGGTGTGAAGTTATGTATCCTTCAGGGCTTCAGGAGTTCAGGCTAACTCATTTGGTTGCTTTTGAGTTTTGATTACTATGCTCTCAATGGACCTGTCACATGACCCGAGTATTCATCAGCAAACAAATAAGCCCATGACCCATATTGGTTGGGCCCCTAATTATGTTTTTAATAGAGTGGGCTTTTGGTCTGGGTTGCTGGGTTATTTGGGCCCCCAATTATGTTCAGAACAGCATTATAATTCAATGAGTTCAACGGTTTTTTTTTTTTTTAAGTTAAAAATGAGGTTTGGAATGGACCTCTACCTGTTGTTGAAGAAATATGGGCCAAGGCCCATGATACAAAAGGTCCAAAGGATAAATGGGTGGTGGGCAAATGGTCCCAAACAGGCTTGGGCCAAACCCAGAAAACAGTTTGCAGTTTGCACATTTCATTCTCAGAACAAGCAACTGCTAGCTCAGTTGGTTTGTTATCCCTCTCAAACACTCCCCACGAGTGAGAGGTTGTGAGTTTAATTCCCATCAACAGTGTTTGGAGGAATTTCTCATATAATTCTTAGGTGGGCCAGCCTTCGGGCTTGGTTCGAGATTAGGAGGTCCATGCTCTTATGATGATATGTGGTTATGTGTTCTCCCATGATGATTATGTGGCTAAGTGTTCTTCAGCGAAAGCAAGTCCCTGAGTAGCAGAATTGCTCGAGTTGCAAAGTGGCGGTGTGAACGTGTAAGTAGTACTGTAGTAGCATCAATAGCCTTCGGGCCTTGTCTTTGTAAGCCCTTTGGGCCCTATCCTTGTAAAGTTGTAAGCCTTCGGGCCATGATTAATATACCAAATTAAAAAAAAAAAAAAAATTCTCAGTTTGTTTCTTTGGTTGAAAATGATCAGCCATGTTTTTCTACATTTTGATGGTTTATGTATATTTAATTTTTTTCCCCTTACATCGAGTCTAGTTCTAACAAAATCAAAAGGATGAACTTATCATGTGACAATCACACAAAAGCTATTGTGGATTAGATTGACCTACTGAAAGACCATCAGTTTTCAAAAGCTGGCTCCAACAAATAACAATCCATGAAAGATATGTTTTTGTTCAAGTGTCACTAACTGTTAGTGTCTGATCCGAAGTCATACTCAGCACTCAGAAGAACTAACATACACTCATACAAACTAACAAGCATCACATTGTTTGCAATCTCTAATGAGCTTTTCTTTTTTTTTTCCCCCATTGGAACAGCATTACTAGATTACCATACATATATTGGTGATAAAAATAAGTACATCATCCATATCTAGTATGCACACTAGATATATAATAATCTGAGCACAAAACCAGACTAAGCTAAGGGTCAACTGACATAAACTAGTGTGCATTCTGATCAGCTGACAAGGACCTCTCTGCTAAATAGACTTTTGCATAATTAGACTGTCTCAAAACATGTCTAACTACCACCTGAATACCTTTGTACAAGCTGCTTACAGTCTTCAACTATATTCCTGAAGTACCATGCATATTCACATGGACAACTTATTGATGCATCAGGCAACTGTTCTTATTTGTGTCTTTTTAATTTCCCTGCACATGTTTGAATGTGGTTGCTTCTTAGCACTAAGCACAGCTCTAAATATATATAATATATGGTCCATATTACCTACTAAATAAAATGTGCATGTGTGTGTCCCCTTGTGCAGAATACTACAGGCTGCTAATACCACTGACTTTGGAATCAAACCCGGAATAAAACATGTGGTCATTGGTTATGTCAAACAAATAATTGGGTCACATCATATGCTTTCTTCTCTGCCATTTTTTCATTATTTATTCACTTAAACAAAAGACAAACATTTCGAATGGAAGAACATAGACAGAAGCAATGTCCCCTTACCAACCCTTTAATCCTTATTCATATTATCATAAACTATATAAACACTAATAAACAAAATGCAAACATTAGATTATCTGAACTTCCTCGTAAAAAAACTAAGATTATACGAAACTTGATTTTCACTATATTGAGCGTTTATATAATATGTTTATAAAAATATTTATTCATGTGAATAAATACAACAGAAAACGTTCCTTCAAAAAGGAAAGGTGTACAAGCCGAAGGTACAAGATATACAAATAGTGCTTACTCAGGTCTAGGTCACATACCTTTCACATTGCCTTTTGAGACCCATCCACTTGCTTTTCAGCACTATCTATGAATTTTCACAAGAGAGACATCACAAGCGAAGTGCAAGATGTTTAATCAAAAAAAGTACTTCCTAACAATCTTAACAGACAAAGCATTCCACTTCATGACATACAAAAATGCAGAAGCAACTAAACAAGCACGTTTCATTGGCATTAGAATAACACCAGTTGTACAAAACATTCAATAGTGTACTAACAATATAACATTATAACACGATGTATTTACAAAGTTTCCACAGACCACAGGTAGAAAGAGAAGGTAGTCGAAATTTTCTAAATCAGGGTTTATTAAAAAGAGAAATCTATCTTTACTATTAAATTATTTTCCAAGGACTTTGAGAAAAAGGCTCCCCTATCAATAGGGAAAACATAAACTAGGGATTAGTTAGAACTTACAGCCTTACAGGACGTCAACCTTTGTTAACAATAACATTGCAGCCACTTGCAAAAGAAAATGAAAAACACATGCAAGTATGCATTAAAAATTCCAACTTATGTGTTAAGAACCCCAATTACAAAGTACTACAAATAGACGAATGCACAACATATTCACCATCCCCCTTCTGCTAATCACAAAATTAATCACTTCCTTGTTTCTAATATGGCACCTGTCAGGAAATTAGGTGCATATCCATACTATTATCCACCACCACCTGTTCCAGTCTATGCATATCATTCTCCCCCACCACCGCTCAAGTCATCACTGCCACCACCACCACCAAAAGAATCCTGGCATCCATCATCTCCACCACCACCACCACCAAAAGGCAAACACCACCACCACCCTCCTCCGCCAATGGGTAAAGTACCACCGAGTTCAACACCGCCACCACCTAAACCTCTCAGTCCTCCACCATCAACTCCAGTATGGACACCAAAATCACCACCACCACCTTCTCCCATTACTCCTACACCATCACCATACAACCCACCAGCACCACCAACTCCAGTATGGACGCCAAAATCACCACCAGCACCAACTCCAGTATGGACATCAAAATCACCACCACCACCTTCTCCCATTACTCCTACACCATCACCATACAACCCATCAGCACCACCAACTCCAGTATGGACACCAAAATCACCACCACCACCACCATATACCCCACCAACACCATACACTCCACCAACTCCAATATACATACCGCCAGTGGGAGGTAACTTTCGTCCACCACCACCACCAAGTCCATTAATTCCTGAAATTGTATTAACTCCGCCACCACCAGGAGGAGACAACCATACCAGTCTCATAATTGTGGGTGTCTCACTAGGAGGTCTATTCTTCTTAGCATTTCTGGCAATTGGTTTATTTTGTTTTGTTAAAAAGAAAAAGAAACCTCATCCAGTACATGTAGGGCTGGCAAAGTGACCCGAGACCCGTTAACCCGACACGAACCCGACCCGATATAAACAGGTTTGGGTTTAGCCTTATCGGGTTGGCGGGTCATTTTGACCCGAACCTGTTAACCTGTTTAATATACAGGTCGGGTTCAGGTCTGAATATTAACAGGTCGGGTCAGACCCGAAACCCGTTAGAAAACCCTAAGTCCCCAAGTATAAAAATAAAATAGAAAAATAACCTGTTACTTTGTTAGTATTTTCTATTTTTCTTCTTGGCCGCCGCCATGAACAAACCAGTGATTCAGTGAACCACCATTAATCTAATCATTCTTCTTCTTCTTGATAAGGTATTTCTTGATCATGTTATATAGTGGCACTAGGCTCAAGGCTCAACCAGTGGAGTATTTCTTGATCATGAAGTCAATCTTCATGTATGGTAGTCTAAAGCCTGTCTAAATCTTGTCATTGGCTTGATCAATTTTTACACGATATCGATATATTGTACAAGTGAGATATGTTTATCTTTCAGGCAGTAGAGAAGCTTGTTGATCCGATGTTCTCCTAGTTGGAAATAGTTTAGTCTGTTCTTGCTGCTTCTTCTTCTTGATAAGGTATGATTTTTCATCAATCAATCTAATCATTCTTCTTCTTTTTCTTCAACTTCATTTCAGGTTGTATTTCAACTTCATTTCAGGTTCTATTCTAATCCTGGTTCGATACGCCAATAAAGAGGGTTTCGCAAAAAGAGAAAGAAATCCACTCAAAAGGGTGAGATTTGTGAATCGGTGGTTTTTGTTTGGAGAAGAATTAACGGAATAGCTAATAGCATAAAAACAGATCCAAGTGAAGTGGATATCATCGAAACCATCATCCGAATTGAGAGCCGGTGCTGCTGCCTGCGCGTAGGGCCGTCCCCCAATAAGAAGTAGGCATTTCACTTGAGAAAGGGTCAGGTGCGTGCAAGCAAGTGTAGCCAAAATGACCGATCCTTGAGATCCATTCGCTTTCGGTTGGATCCGTTGCTACACACGAAGCAGCTTTCTCAGAATTAGGTGAAGTTGGGGGCGCGCTCGGGGCGTCTCCGGGGCGGGCTAAGGCGAATTCTAATTGGAAACTTAGCTTTAAAAATTCCAGTAGCATCAAAACCAGCACGTTCAGGTGTACATCCATCAAGTTCACCATGTTTTTGTAAGATTAGATTGAAGTATTTTCCACAACAAACAGCAACAGTTCCATTAATTCCACCAGAAACTCAATTTCCTCTTATACCAATTCTCAACAACAACATCAAATTCAAACATTAGCAGCTACTTTTCACTTAAGTAAAGTTGAAAATCATATTTACTTAGCAGGTTTAAACAGGCCCATTACAATGTGTTTAAGAAAGCAGGTCTAAACAGGTCGACCTGAACCCGACCTGTTTAATTAGCAGGTCAGGTTCGGGTTTAAGGAAAAAGAGTTAAACAGGTTAACAGGTCAGGTTCGGGTTTAAGCGAAAAACACCCCAACCTGTTAAGACCCGACCTGAACCCGACACGACCCGACACGATTGCCACCCCTAAGTACATGTGCCTGTTCCCATCCCCGTCCACATTCACCATGAGGAACATATGCCAGTTCATGAAGCCATGGGAGAAGGTCCTCATCATCATGGTACAGGTCATGTTATATTGCCAGTTGGAGAACATGGTCATCCTCATGAAGGCATAACTGGTTCAAGGCATCACCTTCTCGGCCATAATAATCATCCCTAATAACACATCATATCTTCATCATTTTCAGATACTATGCTCTATACATCTGCAAATGTCAGTTCCAAAAATAATAGTTCTAAGTACCTTACAATATCTCAGTTATCACATACCAAGCCAGATCCAGTAGTGGTTTCTGGTTATTTTCAATATATATAAGTAATAATAGTTGGATTTTATTGATTTATATATAAGATAGTGTGAAGTGTGTCCCATAATGGTCGATGTGTGCATTAAGTACTTTAATTTACTCATTTTCATATTGGATTTTATTCTCTCTTATTGTAAGTTGTTTATTCTCTTGTTGTACATATGGATAAAATCCAGGACTTCATTCTTAACTGCTTCCTTTGTTTAAGGGTATCTCATGTATAATTTAATCGTAACGTCAACATCTTATAATCTGACTGTTATTTCTAACTATAATGTAGTGTATGTTGTTTGTTAAAAAATATAATTGTTTATCCACATAAAGGGAACTTCATTCAATAAATCTGCAAAGCCATCAAATATCACGAGATTGTTTTCATGTGAAGTTGCAAGACCACGTTCATGAAAACTAATGATATTTGCCGTAGCCAAAAAATAGTTTACTCCAAACCCACTACAATTGCTTAATTGAAGTTAAGACTACCAAGGAGACCTACTCATTAGGCAGATCAACCTTCTTAACTCCTTCGTTTTCTTCATTCTCTATACCTAGCACTCATATCCCTAACTTCCATTCCCTTTTAACACAATATTTAAGAAAATTACTCAGTCAGATTTTGATTAAAAATTAGACAACAAACAGCCTTAACTTAATTACTATCATTGACCTAAGCTAAACTCATCACAGTGATAGATAAAACATAAAAAAACCTCGGATCATATACTATGGTAACTTATTTTTTAGGCGACTCTCTGGTATGTTTCTGTATTTTTTTAGCTTTGATATACTAGTGACTACACCAAAGTCCACAGTGAATGTGTATGGGATTTCTCGACATCTCATAGTTCAATAGACTTGTAAGACCAGATTTATTAAAAGTGCAAACAAAAGAAACCTAGTTGTAGGGGGACATTTGGCGAGCCAGACTCTAGGACAAACTATGTCTATTGGATTTTACAAAGTATGAATTCTCGTCAAGACTCAAGAATGAGCGAAAGCTCCTAAGACTTGTGATTCCACCTATCTATTCTCAAGCCATAGTCTAGACACAAGTAACAACCTATCTCTTTCCCAAATCCTACAGTAATAAGATGAGGAAAAGGGGTCAAAGATTTGCATCATGTCAGCATATATGATATGAATATTGGTCACTGAGTGATATGTTTGGTAATAAATTAAGTCAATCGTGTAAAAACAAATTTGGATGACTCAGTGCAGATCAAGTGCAAAAAATGGAGCATTCCAGCACACAGATATATAGTGACATACTTTCATATCATGATTTTTCAAAGCATAACCAAGACAAAGTTCAGAGATGCCACTCACCCATGCACAGGGAGAAAGTCAGCAACTTTTCAGTAACCTTTGTTCGTCCCTCTGTAACTTTCTGCTTTGCATTTGAGTTTCGAATCTTCACTGGCTCCAGAGTGTTCCCTCCAGCAAATACTGAACAAACTCTAGTTCGCTCTCACTTCATACGTTGAAATATGTCTTCGCCACCAACGTCAATGTCAAGTTTGAGTAACTGTACATCTGACCCATCACAAAGAATAAGCATTTGATTGATAATGTCCTTAATATCTTTCATGTTCCTTTCTGAAATAAAATAAAAATGGCCAAAATCCAAATATGAAATAGAACGGCATATATCTTTCCATTGTCTTGAGAGAATGCTGGTTCTGACTGTAATTCTAATAGAAAGAACGAAACAAAGTGACCCTGAATCGAGCACGGCAAATTGCTAAGCCAATCCATATTATTTTGTGCCTCCACCGCAGAACAACAATATATGCCCCTTCTTAAAGTTCTGTGGATAAAAAATGTCATCTATAGCTAGTCTCAATTATGAATTATAGGAAGAAATATATGATCCAAATATGGGTGTAGTACACAAAGATACAAAATTATATTCAATGTAATTAATCAGTAAGATATGATTTTGTTTAAAAAGATGAATTAGTAGAGGCGAAATACAAGATAAATAAGCGCTCCTCAAATTTATATGGTGCTCACACATGCCTAAGTGACATAATTTAACATCACGTTTTGAGACCTAGCAACTTCCTTTTATGCAATATCCACAAGTTCTGGTGCTCACTGTGCCTAAGTCACAAAGTTTAACATCATGTTTTGAGACCTAGCAACTTCCTTTTATGCAATATCCACACGTTCCCATAGGAGGAACAGAAATACAAGCAACGTACAAGGTATTATTTAAAAAAAAATAAAAAAAATACTTCCTCTAAATTAAAGAAAGCACATTTTCTATCTGTGATATATAAAAATACAGAAGCAACTTGCGATCTAATGATGCAAAATATATCATTCCTCTGTTGAATCATAAACTAAAAGAGCACGTTCCATTGGCATTAGAATAAAAGTACTTGCACAAAACATTCAATGGTAAAGGAACATATGTTCACATTGCACCTACTATTTCTTTGTCAAAAGAAAAGTTCTCGATGTCATAGGGCAAAGGAATTAGTATATGAAATGAAGCAAATACGAAGTGAATAAAGAAGAAAAATGAGAAATTAGTAAGATTTATAACATAATGTTTTTACAGAATTTCCACAGGTACGTATATGGAGAAAATAGTAGCCTTTCAAATTTTCGGAAGGAAACACATACTCGCACTCTGAAATTTTCAAATGTGATAGAATCTCGAACAAGCATGATTACACATTTATTCAAAAATGTAAAAGAAAAAAAAAAATTCTGAATTATTACACCTATATACGACTAAAAAATACGCATTTGTCTGATTTATTATAAAATGTAACCCAATATGCTTTTTTATGCATGTCAAACTTCTCTGATTTGGAGAGTTGATTCATTTCCTTTCAGGATCAGGTTTATCAACAAGCTCATATTTTTCGATCTAGTATTAAATTTCCAAAAGACTTTGAGAAAATGACACCCTCAATAATAGGAAGAAAAACTAATGATCAAATAGACAACTTGCAAAACAAAATGCAATATACATGCAAGTAAGCTTTTAAAGATCTCGACTTATCTGTTAAGAAAACCACTTACGAAGTAGTATAAATATACATATGAACAACATATTCACCATCCCTTCTGTTAATCACAAATCACTTCTAATATGGCCCCTGTTAGGAAATTATTAGGTTCTTATCTTTATTATACCCCACCACCACCTTCTCCAGAATACTATTCTCCCCCACCACCACCAAAAGGAAAACACCAACCCCCTCCTCCACCGAAGGAGGTACCACCTACGTCAACACCGCCACCACCTAAACCCCTCAGTCCTCCACCACCAACTCCAACATGGATACCACCACTATCTCCAACTCCAGCATGGACACCACCACCACCCCCAACTCCAACATGGACACCACCACCACCATTCATTTCACCACCTCCAATACCAACAGTGGTAGTGGATCCACCACCTCCACCATATGTAGATGCACTTCCTCCACCACCACCAGGAGGAGGAGGAGGAGACAATACCACTCTCATAGTTGTGGGTGTCTCACTAGGAGGTCTCTTCTTCTTAGCATTTCTGGCAATTGGTTTATTTTGTTTTGTTAAGAAGAAAAAGAAACCTCCAGTACATGTGCCTGTGCCTGTGCCTGTCCCTGTCTCCATCCACCACGAGGAACATGTGCAAGTCCATGCCATAGGAGAAGGTCCTCATCATCATGGTACAGGCCATGTTATGTTGCCAGTTGAAGAACATACTCATCCTCATCAAGGCATAACTGGTTCATCACCTTCTTGACCATAATCATCTAATTACACATCATCTCTTTTTCGTTTCAGACAATGTATGGTCTATAGAAGTTGCAAATGTCAGTTATCGCATACCATGCCAAGAATAAAAGTTCTATTTACCTTAGAAAATCTCAGTTATATATAACTATATAAGTGTGAAGTACGTCCAATCGTCCATAATGGTCGATGTGTGCATTAAGTCATGTAACTCACTCAGTTTTATATTGCTTTTTTTTTTCTTCATATTGTAGCTTGTTTATTTGTTGCTATATACAACACAAGTATCTACAAAATCAGGGGATCCATTGTTACTTGATTCCTCTGTTAAGAGGTCTCATGTTCTCTCATGTATTAATTAATGGAAACCTTTGTTTCTGTCTTGATTAGAATTTAACTATCTCACAATATATTTAGATAATAATCAGTTTTTTTCCTAACTATATTGTGCTTTATGTTGTTTGTTAGAAAATATAGTTTTTTATCCACATATATAGAACTTCATACAATAATATTGCACTTACAAACAATTATTAACAATTGAATTATTGAGTTTCACATGAAGTTGCAAGACCAAGTTCATGGATCATGAAAGATGTAGTAAAGCACCATGAGTATATCAATTAGCCGGCCAGTACAAGGTATCCAGAAATTTTGAAATGTAGAGTTATATAGACCAATATCAACACTTTCATGTTGGACAGGCCCATTACCCCCTTACCAAAGAACAAAAAAAATGTGTATTTTTTCAACAACAACAAACAAATTGAAACGAAACTGAGTAACAAATGGTCGGGACTGATTATTATCATGGTTAACTGAAGGAATATACCGCAGCCAAAACATAGTTTACTCAAAGCCATCTACAATTGCTTGACCAAAGTTAGACATAGGAAAAGGTCCAACTCATTTTGGTCAGATGAATCACCTGCTTCTCATTATAATTTCTTCTCTCTAGCCGTCTTCTCCTAACTTTCAGTCTCTTCTCAACTGATTATGACCCATAATGAAAAACAAGAATAAGTTAAAGCTCCTAAATCTTGTGATCCCACCTATTCTCAAGCCAAAATCAAGGCACGAGTAACCTTTCCACCTTCTCAATCCTGCACTCCTACAGTATTCTTAAAACCAACTTAAAGGGCAAAAAGAGATCAAGGATTTGCATCATGTCTGCATATATGTATCAATATTGCACCTCAAGACTTATGTTTTGGTAAATGAATCAGGTCAAATAGGTAACAATGCAGGGGCACATGCATGGATCGAGTGTAGATATAGGATCACTTGAACACACAGACACGTATCCAAAAAAATTCAACTCTAAACCAAGACAGCAAAGTTCAATGTATTTGATCAATGGAAAAAAATAAGCCACTCACCCATCAAAATAATTCGTATTGGTTCAGGAGAGAAATATTCGTGCATGGGGAGAAACTCGTGCGAAAGTCAGCAACTTTTCAGTAATGCTTGTTCGCTCTTCTATAACTTTCTCTTTACATGAAAATCCAATATTCACATACTCCAGCATGTTCGCATTCTCCAGAAAATATTTCACAAACTCTAGTTCGCTCTCACTTCCTTGAAACTGTTTAATTTCTACCATTCTAAGGTACTTCAGTACATATTCAGCAGACCACTCTTCAGAATGCCAATGTTCCTCCATACAAACCATGTTTAAGGACATACGTTTCTCCTAATCAACAATTGAAATACCTTAGTCAAACATTAATGAAAGATATTGTGTCCTGTAAATTAAACAAAATTACTACATATCTAATAATACCTCATTAAAACATAACCACAGATTTTGCAGGTTAGGATAGCTCTTCAACAGAAAGGTTATCACCAGAAATTGGTTCTTGGTGGGGTCTATGGTGACGTACAAATGTTTTAGACCACGACATGGACTAGGCAAACATGCTGACAAATTTTGAACCCTGGTGAGAAGCTGAACAAATTTCAAGGTATAAGTATAAGTTCTTATTAAACCAATTAAACTAATCATGAAAAGAAAAATTGAACCATACCTCAATTTCGTAACCTCTTAATCTCAGTGTTCCCACATTATGCAGCCCCATCAGTATCTTACTTACAAGATTCTCCATAACATCAGAACTAGAAGGCCTCAACACAAGTTCAAAATTCGCAATGAACAAAGAAGAAAGGGTACCAAAACTAATTTCTGGGAGTTTGCTACCCTTAAAACAAATTTCACGGAGATTCGGATTTGACAGGTTGAATTTGAGGCCATGAAGAGGGTCTTTTAACTTCACAAACTTGAGGTTTGTAGATGAAATGGAAAGACTAGTAAAATGGTCGAGCTTACCAAGTTTTCTAGCCTAGGACAACAACTGTCTGAAAGGAGTTTGTTAGTTAGAAACTCATCAGAAAAGGTAATCCAACCGAGAATTAATATCTTAAGCACTGGAAAATGAATTTGCAAGGGTAAATTGAGAGTTATTTCAAATAATCCCAATTCTGACAAGGTACTACTGGTAAAGAGGGAACAAGGTAGGTTTACAGGTATATCAGTATATACATGAAGATGAAGATATAGCTCAAAGACATTATGATTTATTGTGAATGAGATCCATCTGTTGAGATGATGTGGATATATGTCTTCACCATCAACCTGGATGTCAAGTAAGAAAAACTGTAAATCTGACCCATCATGAAGAATAAGCATGTGATCGATAATGTCCTTAACAATTTCCATGCTCTTTTCTCGTAAGAAGCTAAAACCCCCCGAATTCTAAATTTGAAAGAGAACGGCATATATCTTTCCATTGTGTTGAGAGAATGCTGGTTCTGACTGCATCCGTTAATGGAAGGAAAGAAACAATGTGACTTCGAATTGAACTAGGCAAATAGCTAATCCTATCATAATTATCATCTGCCAAACAATGCCGCTTCGCAATATTTCACAATTTGCTTCTTAAAAAACCCTAGAAACACAAGAAATGAGTTCCATTAGTCTCAAAAAATCTCAATTATCTTTAACTTTGTTTAAAAGTAAAATTCTCATGCAGTTACAAATTTATAAGAAGAAAAATCCAAATAAATAAAACCAAATCCAAAACTTGTAATTCAATTAAAGAAAACATTGAAGGCAAATTTAAAAACTTGCTTTAAGAAGTACGTTTAGAAACCCTAAACCCTAATAATCAATCAATGGAGTTACAGAGTTTTAGAGCACATGAATCGAAAGACGATAATATTACGAAGGATTACGGATTACGGATTACGGATTACGGATTACGGATTACGGATTACCTGAAGAAAAAATGATCGAGATTATCTACGAAATAAAAATCATAAGATTTGGTTTTGAAAGAGAATATGATTGAGTTAGCGCGCTCAATCGACTACTTGGGAGGGAAGTTATGTGACTACCGACCGACTACAAAAGAGTTGCACGGTTGCACCAATGCAACCAAATTCTAAATTGTATGGGCTTGTTGTGCTTGCATTAATCCAAACATGGCCCAAACTGGTCTTAATACTGAATACTGATGATCACCTTCAACACGATTGATTAGTGGTTGAAGTGGGTGTTACAAAACGATGTGACAACTCTCTATAATAAGAAGTCAACAATACAATTAAGCAATAAGATGATGATGATAGAGAGATACTAAAACCTTATAAAACCTTCTATTGAAAGGGTAGGAATTGATGATATCCAAATCTGCAAGACAAAGTAATGTGATCCATCAAGCAAACAAACTATTACAAGTTGTATGTCCATAGACCATACTATATTACTATTGGTTGGTTTAAAGTTTAAACAAACGAACAAACAAACTAACTAAAGCAGCTCTTTTTAGTCATTTCTAGTCTTTTGAGGTTTGTTTTTTGTTAGTTGGTGACTTGGTGGTACCCAAGCGTTTCGTAGACTTCACTTGAAATTTCAAAACTTGGTTGATCACTACTATAAATGTGGAAGAAGTTCTCAACCTTCTTCACGGGTCGAATTAAGTTCCAATTAACTCATAACAAACCCAATTACAAGGTACCCATTTCTCCTCCTCTCTTCTTCTGTCTCTCTAAAAAAAAATCATTATTATTTTTTACAACTTTGGGATTCTTTTAATTGTTATTTACATTAGGAATCTATACAAACTATGGAGAACCCAGAATCAAGCAATGTCAACACTGATATTTCAGAGGTGGGTTTTCTTTATTTTCATTATCTTTGCTATATATATATGAAACCTTTGGTTAAATCCTACTAGCTTCTATGTTCTTGTTTTTCTTGTGTGTGTTTGGGTGTTTTGTGTTTGATGAGTTCAGTTGGTTGGATGGTTGGAAAAGCATATAATCAGTAGTTGGGAACCTAATAAGTGGGCCCTCTCCGTCACAGCTGAGCTGATGAACTAAGAAACAAGGCAACAAACAAATGAATCAACTACTTTTTAACTGTTTTCTTGTCATGAGCTTCACTATAAATTTTTTTTTTTTCCTGCTTTTTCCATGCTGAATGTAGTATTGAGTAGATGAGTTCATTTATCTGTAAACACCATGGTAGTTAGTACTTGTTAGAACCTCGGTGACAGAGTTCGGATTCATGGGTCATTTAAAAATTATTGAGAAGTAGAAATATGGATAACAATGTGTTGTAATTTATATACAGGTTATTTACATCTCAGGTTTCATATGATTGTTTTTCATGATTCCAAAAGATCTGTTGTATAACGTAAGTGTAATCATGAAAGTTTTATGCAAGAGAGCTTATAATTCATGAAGATATAGAGGAACAAGCCTAAGCCATACCACGTGCATTACAAAATACCCAAATGACTATAGGCCAAACAAAAGTGATGACTATGTTTTGCCAAATTTAAACGGTTCCGGTAATGAAACATAAGTGCCTGTGTTGAAATCCATGAAGAAAACAGGAGGAGAAAACTATGTGTGCTCGGATTTCCATTTCAACAATACACCTTGAGACCTTGCTGCTGCTAAAATTTCAGATTATATTGCTCTGGATAAAGGTTCAGTCTCTAGATTTCTCTTTAGTTTGTTATCATCAGGGACAAGTTATTGTATCGTCTCGGGTTTTTTGAGAATAAATAAGCCGGATTTTATTCTCGTTTGTCCTTCATTTAGACAGAGGTGAGAAATTGTGCCTATGGTGACTCCAAAACAAGTGATATCAAACTTTGTTGCATTGGTAATGGTGGAGTACCAATTTAAATGTGTTGGATTGCATGTCTTTTAGTAGATTTGTCCCTCTTATATTTTGGTGTTTTCTCAGATTATACAGATTCATTAAATGCCTTGTTTTCCCCCCAATAGACTCCAAACTTGTATTCATATAATTGCCGCATAAGTTATTGCTTTGTCTTTTGACATTTTCCACTGTATGCTTGACTAACCCTTTTTTTAATCCGTAGAACAGACCTCTATTGCTGGCAATATCATCCTGAACCATGACTTCTCTTTAGGGTTGGAATCTTGGCACCTCAATTGTTGTTATGGGCATGTGGCTTCAGCAGACTCTGGATCCCTCAAAGGAGTATCTGCCAAAACAGGAGCAAACTATGCTGTTATCCATAATCGCAAGGAATGCTGGCAAGGGTTGGAGCAAGATATCACAAGCAAAGTTTCACCAGGTGCCACTTATTATGTCTCTGCCTGGGTTGGTGTGGCAGGGTCGATTCAAGGAGCCACTGACGTTTTAGCCACACTGAAACTAGAGTATAAAAATTCATCAACTAAGTATTTATTTCTTGGGAGGTAGGGCAATATCCTCTCTTACATCATGACACCATTATCTGTAAGTAATAAAAATTGAATGATGCTAGTAAACTGTTTCAGAACATCTGTCTTGAAGGATCGCTGGGAAAAGTTGGAAGCCACCTTCTCATTGGAAACTTTGCCTGACCGCCTTGTTTTCTATTTGGAAGGGCCCTCACCTGGGATAGACCTACTCGTAGATTCTGTTGTCATCTCGTCTTCCAGTCTCAGGGGTATTGAGGTACATTATCATCTATTTTTCTTATACTTAGTTTTGGAAGGTGGGGTGTTTACCACTAGAAATTTCAAATAAATGAAGAACATTTGGATGATGCTATTGAAGATACGAAGTACATACAGAGAGATTCAAGTAGGTTTACTCTTGGTGAATATTAACATTCTTAAGCACCATTTACTGGAGAAAAAAAAAATTTGAAGCTTGATTTCATGCTGATATGTTATTTTTACTTCTATCTTCATTCTGGATACTTTTTGGTTGTGTAGGAAATTTTCTTTACTACATTTTGATTGCTCAGATACTAAATGATACCTAAAACTAAATTTCTATTTTATCTGGAAAGACTACAAATGGAGTGTGTCTCACTGATGGAGATGAAAATATCATACTCAACCCTCAGTTTGAGGATGGCCTTAACAATTGGTCTGGAAGAGGCTGCAAAATTGTCCAACATGACTCTATGGGAGACGGTAAAATAGTTCCATCTTCAGGAAAGTTCTTTGCTGCTGCAACAGACCGTACCCAGAGCTGGAATGGAATTCAACAAGATATCACTGGAAGAGTGCAGCGAAAGCTTGCTTATGAGATGACTGCAATGGTTCGGATATTTGGAAATAATATCACTACAGCAACTGTACAAGCAACATTGTGGGTCCAGATACCAAACCAACGTGAACAGTATATAGGCATCGCTAAGTTAGTTTCTTACTCTAGTTCTGATCCATATCTGTTTTTCTTTTTACCATGCATTGGTCGATTTCTAAACTATTTCCAATTTCTTTTGTAACATAATACTTGCTATAATATATTTTAAGTGTCTTTCTCCCTCCATTATTATGTTATATACATTTTCCCTTTGTTTTTTGTGCAAATGACTAAATCATCAAAATTAATGTTTCTGAAGTTTGCAGGCATCGGATAAGGAATGGGTACAGTTGCAGGGGAAATTTCTTCTGAATAGTTCCCCATCAAAAGTGGTCATTTATTTAGAAGGTCCTCCTCCAGGCACTGACATTCTTGTCAATAGTCTAGTCGTAAAACATGCATCAAAATTGCCTCCTTCTCCACGACCAGTTATTGAGGTTAGTCACCTGTATATGATCTTCTTTTAATATTATCTAATAAGCTAGAAAAAGTAATGCAATCTTTATGGTTCAGGATTTCTTGCCTTAAATTGGATTTTTTGTTTGTTCTTGTTCTTACCAAGGCATCTTCTGTGTGTTATAGAATGCTGCTTTTGGAGTAAATATAATTCAGAACAGCAATCTTAGTGATAATCTCACTGGATGGTTTCCTCTTGGTCAATGTAAACTGAGTGTTGGTACTGGTTCACCCCATCTGCTTCCTCCAATGGCAAGAGAGTCCCTTGGACCTCACGGACCTCTTAGCGGACGCCATATCCTTGTGACAAATCGCACACAAACCTGGATGGGTCCTGCGCAGATGATCACAGATAATGTGAAGCTTTACTTAACATATCAAGTATCTGCTTGGGTTCATATAGGTTCTGGTGCATCTGGTGCTCAAAATGTAAATATCGCACTTGGTGTGGATAACCAGTGGGTCAACGGGGGACAAGTTGAAGTTGCAGACCATAGATGGCATGAAATTGGAGGTTCTTTTAGAATTGAGAAGCAGCCATCCAAAATTATGGTTTATATTCAGGGTCCTTCTGCGGGTGTTGATCTAATGGTTGCTGATCTCCATATTTTCCCAGTTGACAGGCGATCCAGATTCAAACACTTGCGGAATCAAACTGATAAGGTATATAGGCTATACATTTCTAACTTTCCTTTTGACTGAATGATTGGAATGTGTAGGTGTTTACTAGTATGCATTTACTACAAAACTGATGCATTATCATGGAAGGGTTTATAAACTACCAGTAAATAGTCGATGTCATTTATGTTTTCACCATATATTTGACTGGTCAATTGCTTATCTTTTGAAATGAAGAATACCATAGCAACAATTACTTACATTAACTTCACAATTTCTAATGTATTAGTAAAATTTGCGACTTCCCTTAATCCATCAATGAACCGCCAAGGGTGAAAGTTTAATTTAGGTGGTTGAAGTCCACCCTAGATTTGAAAATGTAATCCACATATGGTTTTAAACTAATGTATGTTCTTTTCCTGCAGATACGCAAGCGCGATGTTGTCTTGAAATTCTCAGGATTGGATGCCAGTAGTTCGTTTGGCACATTTGTGAACGTCAGACAAATACAAAACAGTTTTCCTTTTGGGTCATGTATAAGCAGGACAAACATAGACAATGAAGACTTTGTCAACTTCTTTGTGAAGAATTTCAACTGGGCTGTGTTCGGGAATGAGTTGAAGTGGTATTGGACAGAAGCACAACAAGGTATTTTGAACTACACTGATGCAGATGAGCTCTTAGATTTGTGTAAGAAGTACAACATCGATGTCAGAGGTCATTGCATCTTCTGGGAAGTAGAAAATACAGTTCAATCATGGCTCAAATCATTGAATAAAAATGATCTTATGACAGCCGTTCAAAATCGTCTCATGGGTCTTCTCACAAGGTATAAAGGCAAGTTCAGGCACTATGACGTAAACAATGAAATGCTGCATGGCTCTTTCTATCAAGACAGATTAGGGAAAGATATCAGGTCAAATATGTTCAAGACAGCCAACCAACTTGACCCATCTGCTACTCTATTCGTGAATGATTACCATGTTGAAGATGGATGTGATACTAGGTCTTCTCCTGAGAAGTACATTCAACAAATTCTCGATTTGCAAGAACAAGGGGCGCCAGTAGGAGGGATTGGGATACAAGGACATATAGATAGTCCTGTTGGACCCATAGTTTGTTCTGCTTTGGATAAATTAGGAATACTTGGTCTTCCAATTTGGTTTACTGAACTTGATGTGTCATCTATAAATGAATACATAAGAGGAGATGACTTGGAAGTTATGTTGCGTGAAGCCTTTGCTCATCCTGCTGTGGAGGGTATCATGTTATGGGGATTCTGGGAGTTGTTTATGAGTCGAGAAAATTCCCACTTAGTCGACGCAGAAGGTAATGTAAACGAAGCTGGTAACAGGTACCTCGCTCTTAAGCGAGAGTGGTTGACCCATGCCCATGGGCACATTGATGATCAAGGACAGTTCTGCTTTAGAGGTTTTCATGGGACATACAGTGTGGAAGTTTCCACTTTCACGAAAACAATCAATAAGACATTTGTAGTCTATAAGGATGACTCCCCACTAGTATTGACCATCGACTTGTAAGATTATATCTCTGATCTCTATTCGTCGCTCATGATTTAAGTTTGTTTGAAGTGTGAATAAACATCTTCCGTGTGTTGCACATCCTATTTCATCCGTGTCATATAATAGACACGGAAGTTTCTGGTGCATAAAGTAAGAGAAGAGAATCGTCTACTGTTTTTGTTGTAAAATTCAATTCAATTGTCTTGTATTTTTGTCCCAATAACAAATTGAATTGTCTTTGTTGATCATGTTGATGTAATCAAACAAGAAAATAAACACATAAAAGTTTATCTCGAGTGTTCTCGTGTTTTATTGCTAAACTATAAACACCTTTCTACACAAAAAAGTTGTCAAATATGATTGAAGACTTTTACGTAAAACACCTTTCTACACAAAAAAGTTGTCAAATATGATTGAAGAATTTTACGTAAAACATTTAGCCAAAAAGCACTGCAAGTTCACTGATGATCTACTCATTGCGAAATTAAATCGAGTGTAAGTAAGAAGAATTCAATCCCCATCAGTCGTAGGACCTAGCTAGCTAACAAATGACCATGAACTACGCAAAGTATCACCAACTTCAATGGTGGAATTCAATTTTAAAGAAGTTCAGAGAGTATGGAGTTGGACTACCAAGAACATCATATAAGGAAACTGGAAACAGAACAACTTTGTTGTATCAAGTTTCATAATCACAAGTCATAAATGTACAGGGTATAACAAAATTGAGTTCTTAGTTCCAAAGTAAATATGCAGTCTCGGCCTCTTTCTCTCTCTTACATGTCACGTGTTATTACAACCTATGAGAAATATAACAAAATTTCATCAAACTGTACAAGATTTTGATTCATCCTCAATCTTTCTACCTATTTGTCGATTGTTGTCGACTTTCTTTCTTGTAGTTCAAAGAGAGATTGGTTACTCTTTGTGTCTCTTGAAGTTTTGCAGGTCAATCACCATGACAGATATATCATCCTTGTTGCCTCTACTAGAAGAAATATCTACGAGTTTTTTGCATGATTCAATGGAGTTCTTATGTTTTGACACTATTTCAACTGCCTCTTGGTTGCTCACCTGAATAATCCAAATTCCAAACTTTATTTAATCTAATATGGCACAAAATAGAAATAATAAGTAATATCAAAGATTACATTGTTAATTTTTCACATACCTTATCCCACAATCCATCAGAAGCTAGTACTAAAAACTCGCAGTCTGATGTTATTTCGAGCTTCTTAATCTCTGGCTCGGATACTACCCATTGTTTCAAATTTAAGTCTCCAATTGCTCTTGAAACAGCTAGTGACCCTTGAACTCTCCAAACTCCATTTTGGCAATTCACATAGCCTCCCTGCAACCAAATGTGCAAGTGTGGTGATATATAAAACCTTTACATGAGGCACAACCGAAGTGTAGAATTGGAAGAAAAGTTACAAAAGCTTACCAAGCTGTCAATGCGTGAGCGCTCATCTTCTCTATCAAGACGATGATCACTTGTCAATGCAGTAGCTATCCCCTTCCTACTTAAAACTACTCTACAATCACCAACATTTGCAATGTACAATTCTCCATCCTTCACAAGCACAGTCGCTGCACAAGCTCCACTACTGACATCCTGTTAATGAAGATTGGTAGCTGTAAATTAGCACTTCAGACGGGAAGGGCACGACGATGACAAGTTGACAACAATTCAGTTAGCAAAGGAGGTCATGCACCCTTACTATACAACCATGTGTATCACAAAGTCTAAATGTTTTTAATACCTGACTTAGAAACTCTTTATCTGTGGCCAAGTAGCCCTTCTTTATTGCTTCCCTTGACTGATCTTGTGTCTCTTCAACCTCCCTTAAAGCTGCAACTATTTTCTTTCCTAGGTTTTCAGTTACAAAATCAACAGCTGCACGCCCCCCATGTCCATCAAAAACACCGAAAAATGCCTGATCATCGCAAATTAGAATTAGTTCGTACACTTACTTAACACCAATAATTAACTTATGCAAGTATACCGTAAGTAGAGTATTTTAGATCACAAACAGACAGGGGGTTGGCATGATAGCCTTTCTTAAAAAACTGTTTAAAATGGTTCTACACCTCTAGAGTGAGTTTCGTTTCAAATTATCGTCTACAGGTAGAGTGATGCTAGCTCTTAGGAAGATATAGTGTTGTCATATTCAGTGTAAAATTTTGGAAAATAGGATTCTGGGATTGCAAGGCCTAAATGATCAATATCATATCCACTTTGCACTTGACTCATTGAGAAGATCATGAAATATAATGAAGCAAGGATGTATATTTACGTCAATATACATTTAGGCGAAGAATTGCATTTTTCTCAAAATTCGCATTATAAACTATGAAGTAGGATAATTACCTGCTGAGCGTCTCCCATAATATCAGTTATGACTTGATATCCATCTTCCATGACTTGTCTCCTTCCTCTTCTACTTGCGAAATAGAAATTTTTCCCTTCAATCTCAAATTCTTTCTGACTTGGTTCATGATTAACCACTTCGCACAAGTCCAAACATGAAGAAGACTCTGGTACCACGAGTCTGGCCGGTCTCTTCTTTATCTTGCTAGACGACTTAACCTTCCCTATATCAAGTGTTGCAGCTCTAGAATCTAATAATCTGCCTTGCATTAAATCCCCTGAATTCAAAGGTACAATCTGATCCCTTGCCTCCTTATGTTCTATCTTGGAACAAAAATTCTGTTTCGGTGATTCTTCTTCTAAAAGAATAGATAGGCCTTTTGAAATGGTCTTATAAAATGAATTGTTATCCATAGAATAATGTTTGAAATTTAAAGATAAAGTCATACCTTTGGGAAGAAAGATAGGTGATGACGATGATGATGATTGGAAGCAGCAGCTTATCCATGTTGATGATGAAGAAGAAGAAGGTAAAGAAGAACTGCAACCTAAAGCCATGCAAATGACCTTTCTAAGAACATGAAGAAAGTCTATAAAGTAAGAAATTACAGAGAAACCATATAGAAACTTATTCACATCTACATCTATCATCTTTTGATTGATATTTCCCTATAGAAACAATTGTTGAACAGGATGGTTCACATACTACTAAAGTATTGGTTCTCTTTTTTATAAGGTGAGCTTATCAAGGTTTTCATTTTGTTGTGGCATATGAATGCAACCATGGGGGTATCATTTTTTTAATTGAGAGACAAATTTGCCCACAACCTTCTGTGGATAATAGTGTATATGTAAAGGGTAGTAACGTCTTTTGAGATGTCATTATCAAACATTGACTTTGTTTTCTTGTTATTTTGCCCTGTTGGGTAAAGAGTTTGACCAGTCAACGGAAGTTTCCTAAAAGCAAAAAACGGTATTATTAAGTCATACAAGGAACGAGAAACACGGAAGGATTTGAAACCTTCCATGCGAAGGAATTGGTCGGAGAGAGAACATTTCATGAAATATGATATTGAAAAAAAAAATTATATTAATTAGGTGGTCAGGTTAGGTAGTTATTATGTTATTCACATTTAACATATTATTTTATGATTTGCTATAATACCACAATTACAAACTTTTTTTTTTATATAAACAATTACAAATTATTCGAGCAGGCGTATTGGTCAATTTAATTTTAAATCTATATACTCATATATTAACATTTTGGGACCTGTTCATAGTTCAATGTAATGTAGTCTGCAAGGTCTGATGAATGTTGTTTTGAACAATTCAGCAAAGGCTAGTCTGAATCTTTTGAGCTATTTGCGGCTGAGGGAAACAAATCCACAATCCAGCCCAATGTATTTGTTAATTTGTTCTGACTTTTTCAATGTAAAGGTGTTTTTTTTTTTTTTTTTCTTTGATAGAATTCAACTTCAAGTCTTCAACCATAAACCAACCCTTATAAAAAATTTAAAAAGTCTTCAACCAAACAAGATTATTTCCCAATTACATCTTGATAAAGATTTATACTCAGTACAAACTACAGTCAATTACAAGTGGCAATAAAGTTCTGATTGGCATAACATTATCTTTGATAGGTGAATTTGCAGGTAATGGTCACATAATTGACCAGCAAAGCAAACCCATTGCAAATTGAGATAAATACACAATTAAAGTGCGATAATAAAATACTCGTTAGTTGTTGGTTGAAATAGTTTATGGACCAGTATATACATGTCTAAATTCATGATTTTTTTGAATATATAGGTATGTCATGCCGTCAGCCACTCGGCCTTCTTCTAGCTAAAACTGCTAAAGAATATACAGAAATACAGAATCCACCTGACTCCAACTCAATTATAAGGAGAAGTTGTTATGAGTCTGACTACACAGTATCACACATTCACATAATCACATTCGATACTGGATAGTCTACCCAACAAACAAACAAAAAGGCCCTTGGTATGGCACAATGGACATGCACTGACAAACTTCACAGAATCTTCTACTCAGTCCAAAACTTGGCCTGAAACTTAATGTCTGTATTATGAATCCTAAACCCTGCTCACAAATTAGCTTTAAGAACAAAATTGATTTACATGGATTGACCAAGCCAGTTCAGCCTGATTCAGAAAAGAAAACTATAGAAACAGATATATAGACTCAACGAACACTTCGTTAAGGAATATATTATTTCAATTACAATAATAACAAAGACATTGTTACAGCTCAACAATATTTTTTACCTGAACCTCATCTGAGCTCCAGTTGGAAAATGCAAGAAGCCTAAAATGCTACTCCAACAACTTCAGCAATCATGTGAATCATTTCTTTCCAGATGCTCTAAGAAGCTAGTAGAGAGTATTGGAATTAACTTTAGGGTTGAAGAAATTGATATTCTGCTTTTGCTTTTGTAACAATGACATGAACTCCTGAAACCGATGATTTGGACTTGCTTGTAGTGCCTGGGGTGAAAATTCATCAGGCCTTTCAAGAATTTTGGTGGCTGAGGATGTTGCAAGATTAATCTAAAGAACAGAAAGAGAAGAGTAAATATGGGTAGATTAAATGTTGTTAATGCTAAAAACAGCTGAACTAGGAGAAACCTAAAGATAGATGACATGATGTGTTAAAATGGTATCCGTATGTTTCACTTTCTTACGCCATAGGAATGATTGAGTTTAAGGCTTCAAATCATTGGAACATTCACCATTGGATATATCAACAGGTAAAATCATGCGACACGCCAAAAGGCAATTGACTACACAAATATATTCTGGGCCATGGCTTAAAAAAAGAAGTATTCTTAGAATAATGGTACAGGTACACACATTTGATAACATGTTAGTGTTGTTAAAAACATGTAATTTAGTATTAATCTATATGTTATATGCCTATGTTTAAAACTTGGATTTTTCAAATAAGAAATGTAAAGTAAGACGTACAGGATTACAAAAAGTCAAAAAGTAATTTACAAGCTTCAAATTCTGCTTAATTTAGTCAAGGCTGTTTTTTTTTTTTTTACATCAATGTATTAATGTTCTTTCTCATATACACATGTCTTTCCTCATTAAGGTGCTATCTATTCATTGAATCTTCAAGGGGAAAATAAATAAACAGCCCCGAGAATAATAGTATCAGATGGATAACAAATGTAGGATTATAGTACCAGAAGTCTTGTTCCAAAGAGTATCATTTTCCTGAGAACAATTTACCAAACTAAAAACATGACTATAGTATTATTTATAAACAAAGTAACAAACATCCATGCTTTCTGCATTGAAGTGATACAGTATTCAAGGATACCCACAAGAAAAAAACAAACACATACAGTATCTCTTTAATCACTGAATTTTATTTTATTTTGATCCCCAAAAGATGAATAAGAATGTAGGAGAATTTAATCAAAAGTCCTGCTTGAAAGAAATAACATTCATACATTGGAACATTTTGCTAATAAAACCTAGAAGAAAACATTTTTGAAAATAAAACTAGGATAGCTTAGTTAGACCAGAGTAAGAAAAACACAGAGTAGTAGTTATTGTTGTCAAAAATTGCAGTTAGATAGCACATACCAGATTACAATCATGATTCAACAATTCATACATTAGAAATTAGGGTTTTGTTAATTTGTTTATATACATACCGATTTGGATGCAGTCTTCACGAAAGCTTTTGCAAGCGGCAAAATGCAAAACCTAAAAGAAAGAAGGGGATTAATTGGAGAACAATTTCAGAAAAAAAAAATGTGCAATTTTTGCAGAGAGAGAGAGACATACATGCCTCTAGCACCAGCTAAAGCTTCTTGAGAAGGGTCTTTCCATTCATCATACCTGCAATCAATCAATTTCAAAGTATAAGTAAATAAACTCTAACCTTACCAAGAATTAAGAGAGAGAGAGAGAGAGAGAGAGAGAGAGAGAGAGAGAGAGAGAGAGAGAGAGAAATAGATACTAACACCCAACCGTAGCGACGATCGAAGAGTAAACGTTTGGAAGATTTTTCTCGTCTGGCGTTGGACTCCATGGCAGCAGCTCAGCAGTTATCCTACAAGACTGGGAATGGGCAATCGGGTAGTGACTAGTGACGCAGGTTCAGGTGAGTCAACATGGTCTTTTCGCTTTCGATTGGTGTCTTCGCTGTGCAGGCCCAAGTAGATTGTGGACCTCCATTATTACAGTCCTTTTAAACTATGGGCGTTTCGTAACCGTAGGGCTGTTAAAGGAACCGAACAGCCTTCGTATAGCTAAACGAGCCGAGCTTAACATAAAATAAAGCTCGTATAAAATTTGGGCTCGACTCGTTTATGAACGAACCGAGCTGAACATACTAAAACTCGGCTCGTTTCAATAAAATCCTACTTTTATGTGTAATTTAATCGAGTAGCTCGAGTTCGAGCTCGGCTCATTAAAAGCTTGGCTCGAGCTTGTTCGTATAGCTAAACAAACCGAGGTTGAACATAAAATTTGGGCTCGACTCGTTTATTATAAATGAACCGAGCTTAAAAATAAGAGATTTTTGGACATACCCCCATTTGAAAGTCGAAATTTGAGATACCCCATTTGAAAAAAAATTTGAGATACTCCCCATTTCAAGACAGAAGAGCTTTACAGCCGTAGGTGAGTTTTATGATGGACGGCTAAGATAACACCACATCTTGAATTTGGGGTATCTCAAATTTTTTTTTTCAAATGGGGTATCTCAAATTTCGACTTTCAAATGGGGGTATGTCCAAAAATCTCTAAAAATAAAACATAAAGCGTTTAACGCCCCTACTTACGGGCCAAAAGAAACAAAATGTCACGTGAAGACTGGGTAGTGATTAAAAAAAAAAAAAAACACTTTGGCTATGTTTGGTTCACGGAATTCAGATTCCGGGAAAAGAGAGGGTATTAATGGAATAGATAACAATAGAAAAAAGATAAAGCAATCGAAAGGCGGAGATATAGAGTTTAAGATGGAAGGAATTCTAAGAAGATCAAAACACCACTTGACACAAAAATTAGAAACTGGTTTCCATTTTATAAAAAAGGAAACCATATTCCTTTATTTTAGCCATCTAAATTCTGATCTTCCGTCCAAAATTAGCGGGTTTTAGCCTTACTTTCCGGGGAATCTGAATTCCCTGAACCAAACGTAGCCTTTGTAGTGATTTGTCGTAAATTATTGTCGGCCTGTAGTTATCTCTAACATGTAACATCAATGATCGTTCGCATAGTGACAACTGACAAGTTAAAAACATCAATGATCGTTCGCATAGTGACAACTGACAAGTTAAAAGGGATTTATTAGTGGTTGCTATTATGAATGATTTCATTTGGATAAAAATCAGCATATGCAAACAAGAATTCGCATAAGAAGTGCTTCTTTCTAAAACAAGATGCTGTATCAAACGTATGCCCTAGTGTCAAGGTACATTTTTGTGAAATAAATGGGCGCCGCGCCAAAACATTGTAGCAGTATTCATGGAATAAAATAGATTCAATCATTCAAACCACGAACCTTTTTTCCTTTTATGGTACGAGACTCACCAGTGACGTAAAGTAAAAGGCTTTACCAAAAAAAAAAAAAAATTATTACCAAAAAACAAACCTAGGCTAGAAGAAATTCCACAAAAAATCAAGACTCTTCCTTCTATTTCCTTTGTCTGTGGGCAGCAATATGCGTGTCATATTGTTCTCCTAGTGTCAAGTCGAGATACACAAACACACGTCTTTATTCTTATCTTCTAGTAGTATTCACTATTCATTTCAATTTCAATCTAAATGCGCCCACGTTATTATATGGACGACGGCAAAAGGTCTTGTTCAAACTCCAACCTACCTAATTAATCTTATGTTTTTTTTTCATTCTCCAACCTACCTAATTAATCTTATATTTTTTTTTCATTCTTTTGTATATAAAAGAAGAACCATACATTCTTTCTTCTTTGCTTCCCCACTGCCTTTCTTCTTCTGCTTCTCAGTTCTCATTGCTTTGCTTTCATCAACAAGTTAATGGATTTCTTGGCGCGTGTTGGTGGTATCAATGTTGCAAAAGAAAATGTGTTCAAGTTATTAACAAATCTCAAGTCTACAATCTTTAATAGTTTGGAATTCATCAATATTCTTATTCAATATGATCAAACTCATTACTTTGCTGATGACGATTCATTGTTCTGCCTTCCTGTCTCACTCCCTGTCTCGCCGGTTACTATTATCATGGACATTGACCCAATCAAGAAGAAACTTCCGGTAGTAACATTTGGTCATTTTCAAGATAAGTGCAATGGAATATCATCATCATCAACAGCAGCAGCTAAGAAATATGATTTGAAGGAAGAGGAGGTATGTGCAATTTGCTTTAATCATATGGAATACAGCCATGAGATGAGAGAACTACCAAATTGTTGTCATGTTTTCCATAAAGATTGCTTAGACAGTTGGATGGATCAACATCAAATAACATGTCCTACTTGTAGATCCACCCTACTGCTCCCAATCCAAAACACAGATTCATTCATCTCTACCGCTACTGCACAAAATGTACTTGCCCCTATCTCTTAAGGGTGACTACTCAATTGTATAAATTCTTTTGTTAATGTAGTATATTTAGTTCTCTCAATTGGAGTTATATCTCAATACAATTCTTTAATCTTTACCATGTATGCATAATGATTCTGTTTCAATTCTTTAATCTTTACCATGTATGCATGATTTTGTTTTATACCTGAATTGTTAACCAATTGCCAAAGAATCTACAGATAAATGCATACCTTTAGGATCGAAAAAATATATTACTTTAGTAAAATTATTTATTTATCGATAAATTAATATTTATTATTTTAGAGGGAGATTATCAATCTAGGTGTGATCAAAGAAAAAAAAAATCAAAAAACAACAAATGATGATCAACATGATCTTGATCCAAATGATAATTCGGTTATACCAAATGTTTCGTCAAAAGAAACATTTCAATCACTAACCACATTATATAACTATTTGTTACAATATGAGCAAAATATTTTGGAAGTTGTGTATGTTCTACAAAAAGTTAAGAATGGGGTGAATTTGATTTGGGTACCAAAAAAAACAAAAAAAAACTTTAGATACATATTTTCAGAAAAAAAAAAAAATTTATAAATAAAAATTCAAAAGTATGTATATTATATACATAAATTTTTGTGTAAAATTTAGTAATTATTAATTTATATTTTTGTTGGGCTTTTAAAGATTCATTTTTTTTTTTATTACTTAATACATTTAACGAGGTTATTCCTTTAGTACACATGTCCAAGTCGGGACTAGAAAAAATTATTATCTAAACCAGGTTATTACTTTACCGAACATTCATTTATCAAGGTTTTACATTTGTTCCTGATACATATTATAGCCATGTTTCAAGTCCATACGAGTATACGACCACAACAAGCACGGAGTAGACAATTGTAATAAACATGGATATAAGATAAACTACAGCAATACATGCAGACAGGGAAAGAGATATATGCAGATCAAACATACATAAAACTAATTCATATGAACAGCATGTTGACTGCGGAAATCTTCACTACTGCTTGCTTTTCACAAGAAGTACGAAATTTGCAGGTATAGGGAATGGTAACATAATGATAAGGATTGTACACTTGAACCTTGACTAGATTAATTAGCATTTTATGAAGGTGCACCAAGATAAGAAGCAACCCGCACTACATCGCCGAATACTCCTCCAGCTGTAACTTGTGCACCAGCACCAGGCCCAATAATGATCAATGGATGGTCCTTGTATCTTGTTGTTGTGAAAGAAATGATGTTATCGGAACCAGACAATCTTGCAAATGGGTGATCTTTCTTATATCTCCTCAGTTCGACACTACCCTTTTGATTAACCACATCTACCACTCCTACATATCGTAAAACCTACACATACAACAAAAGCAAATTAGCATACTAATCAAGAATAACAATTGTAAAAAATAAATCATATTTAAATGAAAACACACACAAGCTCAAGCAGATTTTTTCTTTTATTTAAGAAAATCCAGGAAAGATGTATTTTTCATTGGCAGACTGACACCGAAAAGGTTCCCTTGTCCATTGGCCCCATACTCAAATCAAGAGTAAAAACCATGAAGCAAGATTCATTGTTACAACAAAGATGGATATTTCGCTATACTCACTTCGCCAGCTGCCTCTGCATCATGTCGTTTCTTTGCCACGTCTTGGTCAAATTGGGGAAGCTGCTGCATGAACTGCTCAGCTGATGAACTCACCTGCAAAAACTCACTATGACATGTCATATCCATAACAAATTAACAATGCAATTTAAAACTTTCCCTGACATGACAAACTCTTACTTGCAATGGCTCTGGTACGAGGCTTTGCACTGGGACATCAGAAAGCTCAAGCTTTAAACCAGATTCCCTGGCAAGGATTATTACCTACAGAAAAAGAATATGGTAAGGACACTTCAACTCGTCAAGTATACAAGCCTTCTGCAAAAGATACATGAACATAGTGTGCCAAAGTTGGGGTCAAACGTAAAAATCTCCAATCCGAAATCTTGACATCAATATGAATGATGCAGAAATAGGCCAACTCTTGGGTCCTTATTAAAATACAGTCACAGACAAGAATGCACATCACATGAAAGTATCCACAATCAGCATCAAGGCCTGCAGTCACCTTTCTGGCAACATCTGTTCCGGAGAGATCATCTCTTGGATCTGGTTCAGTATAACCAGCTTGCTTTGCTTCTCCAACTACCTCACTGAAAGCTCTTTCTCCAATAAAGGAGTTGAAAATATAACTCAAAGTCCCACTGAAACAGCATATCACAAAGAAACGACTTAACCAAAGATCATTATAGGCTCCTTGTACGATTCAAGTGTATCAAGTGCAGAGCACTGACCTGAAAATGCCTTCAATACGCAAAATTTTGTCCCCAGTTTCTTGAAGTCCTCGTAAAGTACTGATGATAGGGAGACCAGCTCCAACAGTTGCTTCATAAAAATAATGAGTATAGGATTGCCTCTGAAGAGCTCTCAGCTTCAAGTACTGCATTAAAATTAAATATCAACAGAGGACGGGGGCTATAAGGTTTCCAACTTTCCGTCAGTGATTCTTAGTATCTAATGAAGGATAGTTTTTTCTATTCTTGACCTTTTCCTGACAAGCGCCATTTCTCTATGAAAACCTTGAAAAAGACTGGAAGTAAACTATCCTAATCTAAATGGACCCATAGCTTGAGAAAAATGAACTCACACAGCTGAACTAAGGATGGGACATAAACAGAGGGTTGATGACAACTTTAACTTTAATAACCATACCAGGATTATATGTTCACCATTCGTAAATAAAATCCTCTACAGTAACAATTTGAAATCATCAACGCATCAACTAACCTGATCAAGTGGCCCAGAATTAGCCTTTTTGTTTGGGGTAATGACATGAATTCCTCTACGTAACCATTCATAATAAAGGCTTGCAACATTTGAATCTGCTGTACAATCTACCAAAATCGTATTTCCGATGAACTGATTTCCATGCACATGCTGAGTAAATTTTTCCATGTCAGCCACTTCCCCCTTCTCTTTCTGAAGTTCTCTCCATCTTGACAGGTCAATTCCCCTAGAAATAATAACAGAATTTAAGGGATATGGTATGAACAGATTATAGAGGTTACTATTTTGTAACTGTTTGGGCATGGAAGCCTACTCAGCAAAAATCTGATGGGATCGAAAATAGTGATTTGGAAATTGTTGCAATATGACAGTATTCCACCTATTGTGGGTACTCTAGGAGGTAAACCTCCTATATATATATATGTTAGGAAGACCCAAACCTGCTTAAAAATAGCCAGGTTTGCATTCTATTAAATAATGATGCTTCTTCTAGTTATTCTTTGTTTATTAATTAAGTGAAAACAATTAGAATAAATAAAAAGCTACAAGTGCAAATAATGAAGGTATGGAATTGAACTTACTAATTTGACTTACAGGTCACTTAAAATCATCCTCGTTGATCCAATTATTCCCATAACTCGCAGATCAATGTCGAAATCTTTCTTCAGGATTGCAGCCTATAATAAGATTTGAAAAGAGAGACAAAGATGGTTGAACAGTTGGCTCCATAAATAGGAAAGAAATAAGGCAAATTAAAATCAACAATTAATTGATGTGTAAAAGTAAAATTATAGGGCCTAAAGTCATGGAAAAATTTCTTTTAAAATATTAAATAAATGTAGAATATATTAGAAGAAAATGCTTTGAATGAATTATCATTCGTACGAGCTTAACCTCAACTCAAGACAAAGATAAGTATAGTAGAAGAGAAATTGCAAAAAATGAGTGACTTAATGTTCATGCGAGCTTTTCTTTCAACAACGAAAAGAGAAATAGTAAATTAGATGGAAAACAATGTACTGCACCTGGTCCCTAATCTGGTCAAGTAACGTAGCACCTATCAGCCCGGGCCCAACAATGCCCATTGCTATAGTGGTCTTGGAAAGATAAAATCGTGAATTAAAGGCTTGTAAAGCCCTTGTGCAATCCTCTTTCTTAAGCACAACAGTTACAGTGGTTTCCGAACCACCTTGAGCTATAGCTAAAACATTGACATTTTCCTGCAGGATAAAAGCATGCATAATATTCCTTCATTCGTGATCGGCAAAAAGCAAGTTATTAAACCCATGTTAAAAGAAAAGGCCAGAAGACTCAGTGTCCAAAATGTCAAATTGTCTCTGAATGCAAAAATTAAAGTCACGTTAATCATCAAAAGCACATAACAATAGCAAATTCGGAACATTAAAAATCTCCACATGAATATATATACAGGAACAATGAATCAACACTAAAACCCTATTCATTCAGAATATCTGAGTTAAATGAGGCGTGAATACCTTTGCTTGTGCATTGATAAAAGAAACACCAACTCCAGGAGAATCCGCCCCTTCCTGGTCAACTGCTGACAAAATGCTACAATTTGGGATGACCTCAACCTGATAAGAGGTAAATAAATCAGAAACGGAATAGACAAAGCACGCAACAGATTTCACATAACTCAACTATTAAGAACTGGCAGAACTGAAAAACATACGGGGCAAGCTATTGAGCACCCTTCTTAGAAGGATGTCTCCCATATAACAGATCAGAATATCAATGAAAGCAGCTGTTAACATGTTTTCAAGGATATATACTGACAGGAAAGGGGATGAATTGAAACCGATAACTGTAATAACAATTAGAAAAGAACAATAGTTTTTTCAGATTATCAATCTTAGTGTTGATCTTGTATTAGGGACTTAACAGAAGTTGTTCAATTGAAAAAAAAAAAAATAAAACCTTTGAATGACAGCCATCAACAGATTCCTTTTGAAATCTAGACTCCAAAGCTGCAGCAACAGCATCAACCTCTTTCTCATAAACAACAAAACATACCGTTCCTTTGCTACTATCCTGCATTAAGCTGAAGAATAAGCATTCTATAAAACAAATGAAATACACTATTAGAGACAGAAGTTACCTGCGATGACAATAGAACCTTAGCTCCTAGACCTTCCATAATACCAGAAATCACACTAGTTGTACTAGGAAGACCAGACACTCCAGTTCTGAATAGTCAAAAAAAAAAAAAAAAAAAAAATCCTTAACACAAGAATGTATAACAACTATATATATCAAAGAGGAAAAGGGATGAAGTAATGAAACTCACCTCTTGACATTAACAAGCACCACATTGTCAATTATGTCGAAATCTTTGTTATCCTTAGCAACAGGTTCAGAACTCATTGTTGGAAAAACACAATTATTGGAAATTTTACTTGTTTGTAATGATTGATAAATCCCTGTAATAAAGTATATAAACAAACAGAAAAAGATAATTTCAATACACATTCACACCAACACAAAATCAATACGCATAAATCAACCAAGCAATTATGAAAAACACTAAATAAAAGAAATCACTTTATTAATTCCTAATGTTTTAAGAACCATACTTTGAATTGAAAAGACTAAAATAAAATAATGGCAATAAGGCATAAGCAAAGCAATCGATCAATAGAATTTAATAAGAAAAACAGAGAAAGTATAAATTTACCGAGAGAGAGGGAGAGAGAGATGCGCGCCTGCGATGCTAAAACACCGAAGAATGACGGAGATATGGAAGAAGAAAATGAATGGACTCGTCGATGATGAACAGTGAAAAGAGTTGTAGAGTTAGAAAGATGATGCAATATAAAGAGAGAAAAAGAGAGAAAGATATTTGCAGTCGACAGTCGACACAGACACAAACACTGTCACAGTCACACAGCAGAGCAGAGCTATACACATTGCTACACATGCACCACCAGACAAAAATCTATAATATTCTTACTTGTGAACAAAGAAAGTTTTATAAACCTGTCATAAAATGAGCTGGGTTTAAAAGTTGAGCCCATCATAATAATCTGGTTTAAGCCCAATAAGATTGGGGTTAAGTTTGACCCAAGTTACAGTCTACTTCAAATCATTTCCCTCAAATACAGTACAAAGCAGATCCAATTCTCTCAACTCTCAACTCGAGATGAACGATTCTTCGGAAAAAGAGAAATCGAAATTAGAGTTTAGAATCAATCAAAGAGTTCATAGTGTTGGAGATTCTAGAAGAATTGGAACAGTGAAATACATTGGAAGTGTTAAAGGTTATTCTGGAATTTGGGTTGGTGTTGATTGGGATAATGATGATGGAAAACATAATGGTTGTGTAAATGGGATTAATTATTTTCAAGCAAAAGGAGAAAACTCTGCTTCTTTTGTTCGGCCGCAAAACTTAAGTCGTGGTATTACGTTGTTAGAGGCACTTGAACTTAGATATCGAACTGATTCCACTAAGGAAGAAGAAGGTTTGTTAATTGCAGTTTTTGTTGATTTCTTTTTTAATATCGATAATATAAAATTATAAAATGTTGAATTGGATTTGGTGTTACAGTATTTTGATTCATGTGTTTGAACACTCACTTTATTAAATTACACAACTAAAATATGATATAACTCTTCTGGGGAACTTGATTTGAGTTTTTTATTTTATCGTAGATGAGATGTATGTCCTGTCAGCAAGAAATAAGCGAGTAACCATACAACTCTTAGGGAAAGATAAACTTCAAGACAGGCTAAGTAGATTTGAAGAGTTGGTAGGTGTGTCACTATCTTATTTGGGTATCAACTCAGTGGAACCACCTCATCAAATAAGTAGTATTGTTCCAAGTAAGTTCACGTTCTTTTTCATTTTGAAGTAGAAATCAAGATTTCATCTTTCCCTTCATGTTCATCTAGTGTTGTGTATGTTTTTTATTTCTTATGTGCTCCCTTTACAAAGTATCGTAGTAAGTTCTTTTGACATATTTGATATTTCAAATGGTAGGTACACTCTGTATGTCACAATCCAAAGACTAATTTATAGCCTAAACACATTCTTTTGTTGTGATTAACATTGTTATGTATGCATTCCAGATCTGAAGGAACTTGATTTAACTGGAAATCTGCTTTCGGAATGGACAGTGAGTATTTTCTTGGGAATAATAAGTTTCCCATCAACCATTTAGGCTGCATGTAGGACAATGCATAATCAATTAATCATACAAAATGAGAGGCCATTTCTTGAGTAGTGTAGATTATACTTGAAATACTGCAAGCTTGCCTAAATAACATTTTAATTGTTTTTGGTCAGGATGTTGGCAGCATTTTTGAGCAGTTGGAAAGCCTTGCAGTTCTTAATTTAAGTAACAATCATTTGTCTTGTAAGATACCTCAGCTTCCTTCACCAAAAAATATCCGTGTTTTGGTTCTCAATAATTGTGGCATAAATTGGACACAGGTGCTCCTATAATAATAATAATTATTTTTATTATTAGATTCTAAGTAAATATATTTTATGTTCTCTAATTGATAATTTTGTGGGTTTGATATGGGCAGGTTGAAACACTGAAGCAGTCACTCCCAACAATTGGTGAACTTCATTTGATGGGAAATCAGTTGAAGAATATAACGGTTTGTACTGCTGCCCCTTTAGCTATCTTTTCCAAAAGGAACTATATGCTTCTATCTTGCATTTCTAAAAGGAGAGATAATTGGAGCAGAAAATGAAACACTGAAGTATATGTTTGTAGAGGCGGACATTTTCCCAAAAGCATTTTAAGTGCTAAGATCCAAAGTCATTTTTGTCGAAAGCATTTTAATAGACATTTTGAGCGCTAAGGTCCAAATTCAAGAGGAAACAGCTCAGATCGTACACTAAGCTCTCTAAGCAATCAGTTGGTGATTTATCTTATGTCCGTGTTATTATGATAAATACATGATATATGAAGTACCAAAGCCTATAATTGTTTTAACAATCTATTTATGAAGCATCCTTACCTTCCTTTTCATCCTTTTTCAGCCTGCCTCCACCAACTATGTTCAAGGATTTGATTCTCTGCGGGTTTTAAATTTGGAAGATAATTGTTTTCATACATGGGATGAAATTTTGAAACTTTCCCATTTAAGAAGGTATAAGAGAATAATGTGTCAGTATCAACTATGGAGGCTTTATGCTATGAAAATGATTATGAGGTTATTTCTGATTCAGCTTGGAGCAGCTACATTTGAACAAGAACAACCTGGAATGCATCTTTTACCCTGCTAATGATGGTAGATGTGATGAGATGATAGATGGTAGTGAATCGCATGGCTCATGCTTTAAGCCTTTTGAGAACTTGCGTTGCCTTCTTCTAGGTACATATGCAGTTTGAGTACTTTGGCCGATTTTATGTTTCATCATTCTGTCCACCTTATGTCATTTTGTCAATATTAACTATTATCATGCTTCAGGAGGTAATAAGATCTCAGATCTAGCATCCGTGGATTCCCTCAATTCTTTCCCTAGTTTAATGGTGAGTTCTCAACTCTCTAACTTCTTGCTAAAAGTTTTGTTTTAATTGTTATTTATATTCACCCTGAACAACTAAAAACAAACTGCAAATTCAAATAGTCAACTATCCAGTTTTCAATATTCTGCATGTTTAAGAGAATTACCCCTCAACGAGGCTATGGCTAGTGAGAGGCCTTGATATTAAGAGAGATCCATCAGTTGAAATGAATACACTGTGTTTCCAACCAATATGTGGGAGGAACGCACATCCATCATGTATGTGTCAGTTACTACAGAAACAATCGCCTGAGTATAATGTGAACATGACAGAAGAATTTATATCTTAAATTTAAAATGTTGATATATAAGGGCAAGTGGTCAATCATTAGAGCAACTGGTTTAGATGATCACACTTATGACTCTGATGCTACGTAATTATTGTATTTCATAACTCAGTATAACATAAGCAGAGGTGATAACAGGAACTGAGTGTGTTTTATAGTATTGCTTATTGCCTTTCACCCAGGTTTTGAGATATTTAGTTCACAAAGTTCACTTTATTGCTCCTAATTTGTGGATATTTGCTAAACATTTGAAGGACATTAGACTTTCAGAGAATCCCATAGTTGATCCAGCAAAGGGTGGTATCTCAAGGTTTATCTTAATTGCACGCCTTGCAAAAGTCGAAATACTAAATGGGAGTGAGGTAGAGACTTAGATCCTTTCACTATTGTAGCTTGTTGGTTTTGTTGCTCTTTTTAAAGTTATTGCTAATTCAATGTTCCTAATCTTGTAAATCTTCAGGTGAGTCCTCGTGAGCGTAAAGAATCAGAAATCCGGTGCGCTGTCCTCTCTTTTAGTGATCCATTTGCTTTTTCTTTCTACCTGTATTGCATGAAGGAATTTATTACAGTCGTATACTCTTGGACCTTTCTTACCATCCCGGTTCTGTGAGTGAGAGCGATTTTTTAACCCTTCAAATTTCCTTCCATTCTTAAACCTTTGAGACAAGGCAGTGAACTAGTTTCCAAATTATAAGAATCTTAAGCCTTGCATTCTGTACTTACCAACCCTTGAGCTCAGAGTATTGTAGCATATCTGTGTTATGGATCTTCTTTTCAGTTTTTATACTTGAAATATTTTTGTCCTGTTCTCACTTGTATTCTTTTAATCACTTACCTCCTAAACAGTACATATTGGTCTTTCCTATTACGTATTTTGTTAAACAGTATTATACCTACTGAGATGCTTTGTTGCAGGTATGTCCGCTTTGTTATGTCTAAAATGCAAGCCAAGACAGAGTATCTAAAGCAGCTCCACCCAAGGTAAGACTTTTTGCCCAAAAGTTCATTAATGTACAGGATCGATCTTGTACTCGCGTTGTGATTAATCTCTAATACCATTCATGCTGTCAGTGCTTTTACTAAAATATTTTGTGCCATTGTTGTTGGGTATCAACTGAAGATTTCCTGAGCTCAAACATCTGCATGGGATTGAAGATGAAAAGCCACAAAGTGTGAATGCAGGCCCACAAAAAATGTCATCAGGACTTCTTTGTATGAATCTGACTCTGACTTCTTTTAGCGGATTGAACATGTTTTGACAGCAATTGTTTACTTTCTGTAGCTGTCACTCTGAAATGTGTTGGAGCTTCTATTGGAGAAAAACCTCCTCTGACAAAGAAATTGCCAGCCACTACTACGGTGATTTTCTTTCTTGTGTACTAGAAAATTGTGAACTCCCTTTCGAATGTGGTTGAGGTACCAATGCTGCTTCTAAATACTTACAAAATTTATAATAGGTTGGCAAGCTGAAGGCTTTGTGTGAGAGCTTCTTTAAGCTGAAGTCAATCAAGCCAAGATTGTTTCTTCAAGAAGAGGTATTCTACATACTTAACAGCAATTTATCGTATTGGAAATATAACTTAGATAAATATATAATGATTGGTCCTGGCTTGACTGCTCAAGTCCGTCTGTCCATGTAAGTTGATTTATGCTTAATCGTAATTTAAGTCTGCGTTGAATGGCATCTTATCGATTGCCTTTTCGTGTGCTTTCACCCTATGCTACTCTTTGTGCCTTCGACACTGTCTGCGCATCCACGCTCAAACTCAGTCACTCTATATGATCTTGTGGCACTAGCACTCCCATAAATGTATCCTTTTTCAGACACCTTAATCCGTTCATAGTTACCCCATCCCCGACAGCTTTTTCTTTCAAAAGCTATCTAGTAATCTATCAAGAACTTTTCCACATTGACCACTTCTTTTCCAAAATCTAAATATTTTCTTTGATGAGTACTAATGTATTGCAGGGTTCTCCATTGCCATTGTTGCTTGATGATGAAATGTCTTCTTTGATGGACCTTGGAGTTGGGAATGAAGCAACGATCCTAGTCGATGAAGAGGACTAAACATATTAAAATTGGCTATTGTATTTTGGTGTTTATCTCCAGTATGTAAACTTAGCAGCTGTCTTGCAAGAATTTTGTTTCTTGTTTCATTCAATTATAGAAAACTATATTGTTGTCATTATATTTCTTTTTCCTCTTGGGTTAAGAGAGTTAATTATTGATTAGCCACCAAGCATTCACAGTTGTACACCATAGTTATCTCTGTGAACAAATCAAAGTAAGAGGACTAGAGATTTCTATATTCATCCAGGTTGGTCAGGGCAATGAGCATCCGGCTCGAGGAGCCAATCCTCATCAGTAGCGTCAGAGGAAACACACTTAGCTTTCTTTCTTGGGTGATTGGCTTCAGGGAACTGCCAATACTTGTAAACGTTTCTTTGTGTGGAGCCAATATGTATAAACATTAACAATTTAACGATTTGAAAAAAAAATGTGAACACTAGCATTTTAGCAACACTGTAAAAACATATAAATTTCATCATTATTATTTTCCGTATTGGTTTATTACTACAACTCTACAAGTCATGGTGTCCTTGTCCAATTATACTTTTTATAAAAATTACCATCTAAATACATAAAATATACTCCATCCCATTGAGCCTTCCTTACACATGTTTTATCGTCGTTATCGCAGTAACCGTAGTAAAAATCCTCTGCAGCATTATAAATTTCTTAGCTTCCCCACACCAGTTTATGATGATCGTACCACCACATCCGACACCAATACAGTGACCGGTCAAAGAGAGCATTCTTGAAGAAAAATTCATAGATTCTATTGAAATCGACATTATGCTCGCCTAGATCACTGGTCTTCGATTTGCAATGAACTGTTAATGTATTATTTGGCCCGAGACCATTGATCACATACACATGAGTTTTTGGCCCAAAAACGCTTGACACAGATGATGATGATGATGATGATGATGATTGAGCTAAAACCAATGAAAAGATAAAGGAGAAATTGATAATAGAAACCACTATTGATATTCTCATAACTATTTGTGATATCCTTGAAAGACACCATTTGGTTCTTAAATAAAAAAGATAAATCCCCTTGAAGAAGCTAAACGCTCATTTTTTTTTTTTTTTTTTTGATAAGAAAGATTTTATTGATAATGAAAAAAAAAATTACAAATGTCTGAACAGAAGTGAAGAAGTTAAATGCTCAGATAGTTATCTTCCTTTGTAGTTGACTTACATGAAAGTGGCATATGTGGATCATGAAATGAAAGATACAAGTGTGAGAATGCAGGAATTCCATCTCAAGCTCGAAATATATAAGATAAAACCATTTATTTATAAATATAATTTTACCAAGCTACCTTCAATTCTTCATGTTCATGGTGAGGTTACCTTATTATGTCCTTGCCAAGTTGCCAATCATAAAGCTTGATGAATCTACCATCTAGAAACATATAATATATATACCATCCCATCGAGCTATGCGTACACATGTTTTACCATCATCATCGCATGAAGCAATAGAATCTTTATAAGATCCAATTAACTTTCCCACACCAGTTTATGATGATCATACCACCATATACCTACACCAAAAAAGTGACCGAAAATGATTACCAAAAAAAACAATCATAGAAATGTAAGAAATCAACATTATCCTCGCCCAGATCATGTCTTTAGATTTGCAGTGGACTGTCAAGGTGTTATCTGGACCAAGACCATTTAGATTTACATGACTTTTGGGACCAAAAATAGCAGACACTGATGTATAGTACCGAATGCCAATGAAGAACTCCACAATGTAGCTACTGTAAGAAGTATGAAGCAAGTGAGAGTTGGTTCATAGAAGGCATTGTGGAATTTTTTCTCGAAATCAATAAAAGTGATGGCTTTGTTCTCAAAAACATAGAGCCCAGGATATGGAAAGGAAACAGAAAAGATAGCATATCTTTTGAATTATTTTTTGTAAATCATAATTACTACTTTCCATGTTTGTCTACTCATTTAGTCATATTTATCTTCCATATGGATCATGTTTGTGCTATTCTAAATAATTACAGTAGAGTAATATCATTGATTTGGTGACAATGGAATGGAATAATATATCGTGATACAACGTTATTTCAGCAAGCCGAAAATACCAACGTTTGATATTTTAAGATATATTGCGATATTTGCCGAAATACTATCTCTGTGTGTATGAACCGGTTCGGACCGGTTTTACATTAAACCGATCCAAAGTACTCGGTTCGGTTGTCTCAGTTTTACGTTGGGTTTTGTCCGGTAAATCTAGTGTAAACTGTAAAATGTTTGGTTGTTATACAAAAATTTTAATATAGAACCGTGAAACGGTGGAGGACCGACTTTGGGTTGTGAGGAGAAAGAGATGGAGAAGGAAGAACAATGAGGGTTGAAGTAGAGAGAGAGTTTGGGGAGAGAAGAAGATGAGAAAGAAAAAAAAAAAAACTAAAGTGGATGGACGGACACAAATTTTGGTTCCACCCGAAGTATAATGAACCTCTAAAGTCGGTCGATGAACTGGCTCGGTTTTAGATAACATAAAACCAAAAACATTATATAATCGGTTCGACTCGGTTTTTGGTTTTGTCTGTACATCCCATATCTCCGTTTGAAGAACAGATCTTCCGTATCTCTCTACCTCACTTCTTTAAACTATTTTTTTTTTCAAACAATAAATATTTATTGTTAAATTCAAAAAATTATACAAAAATAAAGGATAAACACGCTACAAACTGCGCTGCAAGTCCTTTTTGAATAGCAAACCCGATTCTCCTAAATACATATTCATTTGAACCCGCAGTCAAAAAAAAAAAAATCTTACTGATGATATATATATAAATATTCGTTATTTAATTAAGAATATTTAATTTAATAATATTGTTTTTATACTTGATTTTATTCTTAAAAAAATGGATACTACTACCTTAATTTTTGAAAGTTTCATCAGGATTACAACAAGTTTCATTAGGATTACAACAAGACATGCCTACGATTCTGGTTTGAAATAAATTAGAAAACCTAAAATTAATATTTCTTCGCATTTGAAAAACTGAATATATGGATAGCTATATTTTGTAAACATAGAATTATTCATATATTTTTCCATCACTTCTAACTTAGACATGGGTTTAGATGAAACAATTATGCAACATACATGGGTACCTGGGAAGGTTCTGCTTTTCTATTTCTCTAAATCTCCATAGGCTGTGTACTTAGAAATTTCAATATATCTATGACCAACATTAATCTTTTGATAAGAATGCCCAACATTAATTGAAGAGCAATGTCCAAACACATTTAAGGTAATCATTTGGAGGAGATAGATGCCCACCATCTACTATAAGACAATAACAGCAGATATGTTAACACCATTCTTTTAACAGGATCAACAACTTCCGAACGAAAATTTGGAAAAAAAAAAATAAAACTACAGAAATAATACCTACGATGTCATTGACTACATCTAGACTACAGGTTACACATACACCTGAGGATTGTTCAGATTAGGACCAATAACAGTACCAGTTAATGTTGACCACCATACATTTGAGTAGAGTCATATTGGCCATATACTGGTTGTGGAGACAAGGTCTTGACATAACCTGGTGCACTTCCAGGGGCACTTGCATAACCACTCGACTGAGGTGCTGGCTGCTCGTAACTTGCCTGGTTTGTAGTTGGTTGCACATAATTAGTCTGAGCATTTGGTGGTGCTCCATAAGCAGATGTAGGAGCATTGGCATAGCCTGCGTCAGCTGGACCTTGATAACCATAATTTGCATTGTTAGGAACAGATTGCTCGCCATAAGCAGGTTGAGAAGCATAAGGTCCATATCCACCAGACTGTCCACCTTGAACATACCCAGGTGCCGGCTGACTACCAGGTTGACCATAACCAGAAACAGGCTGACCACCAGCTTGAGGATAAACAGGAGCAGGCGCAGAATGAGTTGGAGGCTGATTGTAACCATCATTAGCAGCAGGTGCAGAGTTGTAGGGATATGTCTGAGTGGGTCCACTTGATGCATATGGATATGGTTGTTGAGAAGGCGCAGTCTGTCCATACGAGTGGGCAGATGAAATTGGATTCTGATATGGTACATCACCTGGTTGACCACCCCTAGGTGGTCCATAGGATTGAGGACCAGCACCCTGCGATGGCATGCCATATGCCTGTGGCTTAGAATATTGCTGTTGTGCATAACCTGGTTGAGTAGCAACTTGTTGCGGATAAGCACTTGGCTGAGCATTTCCATGACTTCCATAAGCAGCCTGTGCTTGGTTGGCATATTTTGGATCATCATAGCCATGACCATAATTCTGCTGAGAAGGTGCTGCCTGTGAGTATGTAGGTTGCCCATAGTTGTTGTAGCTTCCATGGGAAGCACCATGGCCAGCGGCAGGAACAGGGCCAGATATTGGTGTAGGGGCTGAGGAATCAGCAACATGGCCTCCATGTGCATAATAATCATAACCGCCGCCTTGGGGAGGTGGTGTCTGCATGGGGCCAGATCTCTGGTCCCAGCCAGCATTAAAGTTGCTTCTTGGAGCACTTTGTTGTGGAGGGTAGCCACCATATGAAGGTGGCATATAATGAGGATTCTGAGATGAATACATTCCCCGATGCTGAGTATCATAACCCGATGATGCCTGCGCAGAATGGGGAGCACGGTGACCCCACTGAGATGGGCCAGAGGGTCCACGAGGACGATAAGGTTGCTGATTATAGCCCCCAGATAGAGGTGAAGGCCTCACAGGCTGATCAAACAATTACAAACAAAAATTGAGAAACATTAGTAAGATATCAAAACTAGATAAATTCGACCAAAAAATAGCATTTGAAGAGAAGTTGCTGCCTGAACATTGGCTCGTAACAAAGATCTAATGCCATTTGTAGTATATAATGAAAACTTCATCAAAGAATGTGTATAAAATCAAGTGGCAGTGCATCACGATGAGGCTTCGAAGTAATACTACCAATCATCCAACAAGCAGCATTGAAATATAATTGAAAGCACTTGTCAAAAGATAAAACATAGATGTATTGAAGCACATATCAAAGAAAGGTTAGAAGCAACATGCTTTAATGTTTACACCACTATCGCAAGACTAGGTTGTTGAGGACTTCATATGGTATGAAAAAGATCTATTCAATAGCTACTATGTTAACTAAGCTGGTGTAAGTGGAACTTGCAAAACTCAACAAGAATTTACGAGGCATGCATCACCTCTCAAAGTGCAAATAAATCTTCACAACCCTCAATTACAAAAGTATCCAAGAACTAGACTATGAATTGACAAGTCTATAAAAGCTTTGACAAGAGGATTACATATTTATCTGCTCATAAAATAACAAGAAAAAATACAGACATGGAGCATTTAGAATAGATAAACATATAAACAAACCATCTTACGAATTCCTGAATTACAATTCAAAATCATAAGATGCGCATGATTTTATTTTATGGTAATAGCACATATGAGAAAACAAATTTACATACTTCTTTACACCATCAGGTCAAAATATTAAACTACATAAAATACTACTTTTGAAACAGTTGGTTTAACCAACGGCAACTAGCAATTCTAGTATATGAGAGATATTGTTTGACATGTTTCATCATAGCAGAAGGATATATTAGATGAAATTTTTGATCCCCATAAAAAGTTAGAAAGTCACACTCCACCTAGGAACAACACTTCTCTTCCAACCAAAGGTTCATACAAGAACATGTAGGGAACTAAAGAGGACTGAGGTTATCACACTATGATTTTTATTTAATTCTCGAATTTTAAAGTAATCTTACCAACTATGACCAATCTGCAATCAGGAGATTTAATGCCAGATACCTCTCTTCAGTGCTACACCATGAAACCAATGTTGACCCCATGTGAAAGGCAATAGCCAAATCTGCATTTTGAAAGCCAACCAATTCGAAATCGGCACGTTCAACATAAATAACCATGGCATCCGATATTCTTAGACTGAACGACTACATTCAAACGACCTTCAACAGATCATGCATCAATATGGCAAGCCCTTCTTTAGAGTTATTCAATAAAAGAATCTCTCATATCCCATGTTCATATCATGCATATCTTCTTTTCATCTCATATAGATGTCATTTAGCACAGGCGATGAATGAAACTTATTATAAAATTGTGTTCTCGCGTTATAATCATGCCACAGTTCATTCAACATAACAAAACAAAATTGACAAAAACAAACGCATGTCAATCTTCTTCTAATCCACCCAGCCCCAACAAAAACTCAGGAACGAACTCATGCTAAGCTTTTGACGAAAAAGAACAATCGGGATACAAGCATAATAAAACACATTCTACAACGCTTTCAAAAGTGAAGCAAACACCGAAAGCATAATAAATGCTGAAATAATTGAAAGTTTGAAACAAAAAACTTGTCAATTTTTATTATAGGGTATCAAGTGGTGTTGAAGATTGGGTAAGAAACAAAAAATAAACAAGTAGACTATAAAAGACCTTCTTTAATTTCCAATGACAAGATACCTTTTTATTCAAGAAACCTAGAAAATCAAAGATTGAGCTTTGTACACTAAATTAAAATGACACTTCTTAAAATGTCAAGAAGTTATCGAATAAACATTAGACTGTTATAATAATCAATCACGGGAATTCATGCATAGAGGATGTTTATCAGTAAGATAGGAATTTAACCAGTGAAAGCAAAATGTTATCATGAACGACCCTTGTAAATTGTTACTTTTTTCTATAGGCACTAGACAACAGATGAATCACAACAGGACATAAGTTATTTTCCGCTTTTAGAGTAATTTTAACGGAAGGAACAACTTTAGTGTTATCTAAGCTTCCCTATCTGCAAACAAATTCAACAATACAAATCCTTTCCTTGTATGGCATGTCATAACAGTTTCAATTCATAAGGTACCTGAATTTATCCCAACTCAGAAACCTGAAAAATCTAACTGATATAGATACATTTTACATAAGCCCAGACACAGCAATATTCCATCATGTTGAATAAGCTAGACAGTAGAAATGGATAACAGTCATAACACACTAAGAATGTAACATGTTGCAAAGTCACAGATATTTTTGCCATCGTTTCTGAAGTAATTTAACATAATATCCACAAAAGATGTGATCAACAAAACAAAAGCAGACAAGAGACTATGATGCAACGTGTTCCCCAGCACATCAAGTAATATTTGTATCAGACAGCCACTCAAATGCTACACTATGCAACAGTTTATGGGGGCGGGTTTATAAACGCACCTGATTCATAACTTCCCTTATCATATCCCTTGCCACCTCAATCTGTCTTTTATCACCAGTCACTCTAACAGTTCTTTCCTTTGATTGATCACCCTCAGGAAGATGTTGTGGTATCAGCTACACATACAAAAAGAGCTTGCATGAGTGCTTCATTACTCCAAGCATACAAGGACATCCACATAAAGGATAATTTTATATCGGTTCATGTACATCTACGACAAAGTTTTGTGATATTAACTACCTGAATGCGTGCCCCTGATCTGGTCTGCAGATTTTTTATATTTTCTCCTCCTTTACCAATAATCAAACCGACCTGAATCCAATAATATACAATGGTGGTTATCAACTGGATCAAAAAATTAGACAGTGAGATCTAAGAATGCCACCTTCTCGTTAGGGACTTGGATTTGAATTTGTTCTGCAGCTCCACTAGCCTGTATGGTACCAAAACCTCTAGCCACAAGGGATGGGGAACCACCAGCATCAGCCTAGAATATACAAATTATATGAAAGAATTAAAACAATGATTTGAACTAAATACAGAAATTTGGTGAACACATACAAAAGTCTATGAACAGGTGCATCTTATTGTTAAGCATAAATGTCTACAATAGATGGGATCAAACCTCTGCAATAACATCCTTGATCAATTTCTCAGCTTTATTAATGTTTTCCAAAGTTCCTATTAATTCCACAGGTCTAGTGGCAGAATAGCGATCTGCTTCAGCATCCCTTGTTATTTGAATTTTAGCCCCTGAATTAAGTTGCAAGAATCGAATGGTATCCCCAGATTTGCCAATCAGAACACCAACCTGCATCATTCATGAGATTTCTCAGGAAAAGGAACAAATCCTTGTAATTTATATCAAACACAAATGAACCCACTAGTATCCCATAACCAGAATCAATTAAATCAGATACAAGACTATCCAATACTAAGAAGTACATCTCATGAATGGAGTGTGAAACCATCGAGCCAATGACAAACTGACAAAGAGTCAATTCAATTCAAGGTTCTACTATTAAGAAGTATGCTTGTATGGTTGACAACATAGCAAAATTAGCATTTGCTCAGTTAATAGCAAAATTATCCACCATAAAATATATCAAGTAAGAGTAGTGTAGGCAAATTGAATGTGTTAGAATATGGCTTCCTACAAACATCTACCAAGCTAGACAACAAGAAAAAAAAAACTGCAATTCGATGTGTAAGCATTTGTAACAAATGTTTTTTAAATCAGATCTGGTAAGTGTTCCATTTGTAAAGATCTAAAATCAATTTAATACTTCTACAGTATACAAGTGTGATAAAGGCAAAAACCAACTTTAGGTTTGGGTGAAGAAAAAGAGAGAATAGAAGAATATGTAAAATAAACACAAGTTACTCAGAAGTAATAAATAACTATAACAAACACAATTAAAAACCATAGAACAAAAATCACATGTATGAACAATAAAAATCGAGTTAATTAAGCACCTTATTATTAGGAACTTCCATTTTGCGAGACACAGACTGAGTCTCAGACATAGACTCTTGCTGTGATGAAGTAAGATCTCCTTCCTGGGGAGTAGCTGCAGTAGGGTCTTGCAGATCTCCTCCTGAAGGATGTTGGCCATCTTCAGACTTCAGGGTCTCATCATAAGATTTTTCTACACCCCCTTCCGGAACATCCTTTGCAAATTTATCTTCAGCATTCTCCATTTCAGTATTCTCCACTGTCTTGTCTTTTACATTGTCTGCATCAACATCTGCAGCAGATGTGGCTGGGAGATTTTCTGTCTCAACATTTTCAGAATTTGTGTTTTGGCTATTCTCTTGGTCAGCATTTTCTGTTGTGGCACCAGCTTCCACAACTGGTAAATCAGGCTTTGGCACCTCATGGCCATTTTCCAAAGCTGAGGAAAAAAACAATACTATTAACACCCAAATAGCTTTCTACTTTTTTACACTACATGCATTGCCAGCGCACTCAAAAGTAAATAGAACACAACCATCATGAACTCAAGATATATTCCTACACATGTAGTATTCAGGATAAAACATAGAATAAGAAGATTTGATACATACAAACACATTAACAATTTATTCTGAGGCCGACAGCAAACATTACTAAAGGATTTTCTATACCTATATACTATTGTAAGCTTCTCTGAGTCAAAATTTACTCAATTTTTTTCCGCAATTTAGTGTCCAGTGAGTTAAATTTCAGCTTACAGAGATTCTAATTGAATGAGTGAATGCTTAAGAGGTATTAAAACTTATCCAAAGTTCAGAAAACACAAACAAAATCTGAAACCTAACAACAGAAATGAAATAAATAAAGTGATTGATGCATTTACCTGATCCATCAGATTCTTCATCCAACCTAGGTTTCTTAGCATCAGGAACAGATTTCTCTTCGACATCACCAGAATTCAAATTCAACTCATCGTTCGAACTCTTAACAACATCTTCTTGTTCTTCTAGTTGTTGTTGTTCATCATCTTTAGATTCTAAATCATCTAACTTCCTCTTAAGATCCGTAGTAACAGGAGAACTCTTCGTTTCGTTTTCTTCAACTTCAACTGATGCCACAACTACTGAAACCTCTTCTTCCGCCATTACAAAATCAAAATTGATTTCTCTCTGTATTTAAAATCTATATATATATATATCTCAAACCCTAACCCTAATTAGAATTGAACCAAATGAAATCCTAATCAAGAAACAAGGAAACAAAACTGTTTTAGAAAAAAAAAAAAAAAAAGCAATATCTCTCTCTATCCAGTTATCGATTCGATTGGTTAATTTGGAGAGTGAGTGAGAGAGTTCTCGTGTGGAGATTGAAAGAGAGAGAGAGGAGGAGAGAGAAAGAGAGATGATGAGAGGCGCATAGGGTTTAAGGCCTTTTCTTATAAGCAGCGGTGAGTACTGAGTAGGCTATGAATTGGATATACCTTATCGGGCCTCATGTTTAACTATTTAAGCCCAACATGTTATTTTTTCTGGGTATAACTTGTTTGGCCTGGTATGAGTCGTATCGATGATTTCATTGTTAATTAAGGTAAAGGCCGTAGTAAAACTACGGTTGAACTTTTTTATTTTTATCCATGTTTTCTTATTACAGTTGAAATAAAGATTTCTAATTCACAATTTCACTAAAACCTTAAGAAGTTTTTTTTTGACTGTGCATAGTTCGAAACTATTATTCCTCTAATATTTGACAGATTATTTGAAGACCTAAGCTTATTGTAAAACATCCCTTTTCAATGACGTTGTCATGCAAGCAATACCTGGATGGTCATGGTCTCGTGGACACATTTCAATATTTCATGTTAGCGATAACATACAAGTATTTTGCTGGGAAATGCATTCTAATGAAGCTAAAAAAGAGATTTGGTTTTGTTTGATGTTCACAGTTAGGCAGTTAACATTATGAATCATGTCAACTGTCAAGATGGGAGAAAACTGTCGACTCAATCATTTTGGTGTAATTGATTTTTTTTTCATCCTAGATATTGCTAACCACAATGTTAATTGGAATTTAGTATTGTAAAATAGCAAAATTTGTTTAGCTGCTTAAAGTTGATAACCACTTTGAAGTTATAGATATGTTTTTCTAACAGAAAAAAAATATCATAAAGCTAGCATGATTCATATTTCTACCTATGACAATACTTTCTATCAAAAATAAGCAAAGAAAAATGACGAAAATAAAATAACATTTATATTCCCAATAATCACTATTGAGTATTGATAAAGAGTATGAGATACAAGCTTACATGTCAATTAAAAATGATAGAGTTCTCACTAGGACTTTAGATATTACAGGGGATATGCTCTTTGTGTACCGTGCTTAAATAAATTTAAGATCCAATTCTTGATCAAAATTTTATATTCCTTATTTACAAGATGGTGGGTTGAATTTACATTTGCAAACAATTATCCAAAGTCCATATGACTTGGAGCAAATCAATGTGAGGTCAAATCTTCGTATTTACTCGATATCTTTAACAGCATCCTGCACACAAACATCAAAACAGAAGGGTGAAGATTTGTCCGTCAGTATCTTAGAAGACTACTAGACCAAAACAAGGGAATGCAGCTTTTTTATTCAAAGCAGGTCTGAGTTATATGGAGCAATTAACGACTCTTGTTTGTTTACAATAAGTTACGAGTGCACGTCAACCACATCTAATAAAAAGACACGTGACCAGTTTTGCACCTAGTAAGGAGACGATGAAGTAAAAGAGTGATTCATTATTTCTCAAAAGATTTGAAGAGTATCGCAGGGTATGTTAGAAAAGGCAAATATGCAATATATAGGTAAGAATCCATTGAAAATTGGGTTGTGTACCAAGTGGAGACATTACATTTGCAAGCCGGGCCACGTATGCGGCAGCCAAAGCTGTCACTAGGAGTCCAAGGCCGAATGTCAGTAACTGACCATCTCCAAGCAAACTGGCCTCAGATTCTTCTTGCTGCAAATTATATGAAAATAACATCCCAAGTGAGAGTATGGCAGTGAAGTTATGTGGCATACTAAATACCACATCTACACAAACAAATACATGGAGTATGCCAACAAAGATTTATAGCTTGTTTCATCAGCAAGAAAAAAACAAGAAGAAAAACATTGCAGCATCTCCAATGATACAGAAAAGAGCATCTTGTTCTATTTCTAATGAGACATTTCAAAATACAAGTTCCAATCAGTCTTAGATTCTACATGATCCTTGGCATAAAAACCTAACCATACTGAAAAACATAGGACAATAATTAGAGTGCTGCAAAACATAGAAATGCAACCTCGCAGCCTTCTCTGAGCTGGAAGCTTACCAATAAATATAATTTATGACATATTGACATTTAAATTTTTCTTTCTGAAAAGATGAAATTGCTCTTGTGCCTTGATTTCTAACCCATTTGAATGATGGGAATCATCTGAGACATCCAATTATTATCCCATCCATTCTGATCCCATAAAATATAAAACAGGCAACACTGCAAAATCTTGGATTAACCACCATAACATCTCACTCACCCATTTCCTTTTGCATTATTCCCACTCCTGTATCTTTTCATAATATATATGTTTCTGATTAAATAATAAAAAGGACGAATCAACTATAACATGTACTGGCGACCTAAGATTTAATGGTCAGGCAGACCTAAGAACTTAACATTACTTAATAATTTAATTTCCAGGAAACAAAAAATTGCATATTTATGCTGAGAAACAAATACAATGCATCTTGTGAAACAAATAAAACATAACATCAACTCACAATTATTGCTCTTCCAAATGCACCAGCACTGACATATGCCCATGTTCCTGGAAGCATTCCCAACCAGCTGCATCATGTTCAGTTACTGTTGATATCAGAGGTAGAAACTTTGCAGTATATATATAAGTGTATACAACAACATTTATTGAAATGTCTCTGGAACACCTAGCTAACATGAAATGTAGGCCAGACTCTCGAAGACTCCAACTTCACAATATTGAGTTCCCAGTTCAAAAATAATACTACAATAAAACTCAAAAAAAATCATATTTATTGATGTCCTAACATGCAAAAGTTGTCATTGTTGACAAACAAAGAAAGGTTATTTCTATTCAAACTTAAACCAGAGTTTTCAAACAGAAGAGCACTTAAATGCCTAAAACAGATGGACAGCAGTTCAACAATAAATACCAACACATATGGGAGAAAGAAAAAGTCATTGCGATTTAATTAATAAGAAACACACCTTCCCAAAACGTACGGTAAAAACTTCACTGATGTCAATCCGTACAAATAGTTCCCAAGTGAAAAGGGTAGCAATGGACTTAAACGGAGGAGGGTCACAACTCTGAAACCATTCTCCCCAATTGCCTTGTCAATGGCTAGAAACTTCTTGTTTCCTTCCACCAATTTAAGAATACGTTCACGAGCAAAATATCTGGCAATAAGGAAGGCAAGAGTCGCTGCCAACTGAAAAGGGTAAAAATAAGGCTAGATTCCCTCTGTTTTCCATCTTTAATATAAAAGCAAACCTTCATACCGTGCCACTGATGGAGACAATGATGGTTCCAGTAACCGTGCCAAAAAGAAGACCAGCCGACATTGTTAAAGGTATGGCAGGTATAGCAAGTATCTAGGAGAAAACGAACTTTCAAAGTTAGCAAAAGTACACAACCTATGTCATAAATAAATGCTATGGCGCATTATAATAGAAAAATAGTGAGAGAAAATAAAGAAAGCACCTCCAATCCAGCATAAACAGCGACGAATAAGGCATATCCAGCTGGTCCATAACCTGTTGAAGGAAGCAGTCTATGATGAAAGCTAACGAAAAAAGAGTAGCTGTAGAGGACCATATATGTAAAAGCATAATATATGTGTTGAACCAACATTCTGCGAAGCTTTCAGTACAAAGGTAACAAACACATCGAAATTGTATTCAATTGAAAAGGCCAAACCCCATGTCATATTTGAGTTATTTCTGTATAAAGAGAAACTGAAAACTATTCTACAAGTCATAGATTTTAACTGAAAGAAATCAAATGATGAACCGTACGCATAATTCGTGTTACCACTCTATTTGGAGGGCACAACTGTGCTACTTGCTATGAATATCCAAGTTCCAACCAGGAAGTCTCTTGATCGTGAGAAAATAAATTAAGAAGCAGCATATAATCCTAACTTAGCATTCTTGAACAGTCTTTCCTAGTTGTGAACACAATACCTTTGCTATATATCCAGTTGCTACTTGCAGCTATCACAGCATAAATATTATGTGAGACAATATAAGATCATTATCGATATTGTTATTATTACTCCTCTTACTAATATTCCAATTTCTATCTAACAGCACAACCATAGTTTATTAATATTATAATAACTATCCATTTTAATAGTTATTAAGAAAACAATCGACACTCTTTCAAACTCTGGACAATTTCACCCACCCCAAAAGTCTTTCTAAATTAAGGATATAAACAAATCGTCTCATTTTTAGTTGATAAAACCTATCCCCAACTTCGTCTTTCACAAGAGGATGTACCACTATACTTGCCAAACAATGCCTTCTTCAATCTCTCTACAATTTAGAACCTCAAGGCCTATATTCACCTTAACTAAAAAATCAAATAGATAATTGGAACAGAAATAATGATTCAATTTCACATGAAAACACTATTATTGACAAAAATCTCAAATGGGTATTGATTTAAAGAGTAAATTACCTTCAATAAACCCGGTAAATTGCGTCAAGAAAGCATTAATTTGATCTCTGTAAATGTATCCCACAGTTCCAAATCCACCAACAACACCAACAAGCAAAAGACCAGCTAAAATGGTACCTTTTAAAGCAGTATCTCCTCCAAATCCAAATCCATCACTATCCGCATCACCCAATTGCTTTTCTTTGGAATCATCATCACCATTACTATTATCCTTCGAATTTACAATTCTTTTAAAGCTTTGAGGAATCTTAGAATTAGACTTTTGTAGTGTTTCTTTCTTAGATTCTTTAAGAGAAGATGAACATGATTTAAAGAGATGAAAACGTTTTGGTTTAAAAGGAAATAAAAGTGAAGTTGGTCTAAGAGGTAGAAGGAAAGGTTGGTGAAGACGAGAAGTAGTAGTAGTAGTAGATGAAGAGAGATGAGAATGAAGAGGTGATGGTGTTGTTAAAGTGCGCATTTTAAGCTGTGGGGATGGGTGTAGGATAAGAGATGTTGTTGATTGAATGCCATGCAATGTGAAGAGGGGTTTGTTTGGATTGGATATGATGATATTGAAGAAATTTTTTAGTGATTAGTTTGTGAGGAGAGGAGAGGTCAGGAGGTTGGAATGTGGCACTTCAAAAATAAAAATAAATATTTTGCTAGATCCAGAAGGTGTCCACGTGGCAGTTTATTAACTAGTTGGTTTGTGCCATGTGGAATTTTAGTATTTTTTATTTTTATTTTTTTAATAAAAACAAATTTTATTAATAAAAATTTAAAGAATTACACAAAGAGTAAAGGACAAACGCGCTACAAATCTTTTCTAAATAGCAAACCCGATTCTCCTAAATACATATTCTTTCGAACCCGCAGTCAACAAAATTCTTGGTTTGTTTTGGTTGCCAAGGAAAATTGAAGATGAGTGAGTTTACCATGAAAGATGTGGGTGACCCTAAAGAAAGGGTCTGAAGACCAACTGAAGACCCTGTAGTCAGAGGGCAGACCTGTACCCCAAGGTATAGTATTACCAGTTTCTTTCTCTTTTTTCTTAACAAAAAGAACCAAACAAGAGATTTAATTCCAGAGTACAACAACACACTGGCAGAGGAAAACTCCAGGATTAGCCTGAAGTAGTCAAATCCAAATGAGTTCATTTCTATTCAATAAGTCAGATTGCCAGTCCTCTGAGTTGCAAACTGAGAGTTTTCCAGGATCGCTTATGTAGCATTTTTGCCTAATCAAATTACACACTTATCCCATCATAAATTTTGCCTATGATGAATCATCAGTGACATTATATTGATTGAACAAGCAGGCAGATTTAATTTCAGTGGTAGCTTTTGATTACTGAGCACTTCCACAAAAAATGTACAGACATTGTAATGATCTGCATATTAAGTTTTAAGATAACCTGATGATCTCACAGGAATATCAACTCACGGTTATTACCTATGAGGTTGGTGCTGTTCTCGAAGACTCGAGAGTCCAGGCTCCCATCTACTGTTTTAACCAGGATAAACATCCAAAGGACTATGAAACATAAATTTCAGCAAGACAAGACAATTTGTTTAACTTCAAGGTTATGATGTACATGCGTGGCTGTCTAATTGTTTTAGACCCATCTGGCCACATTTGTTTAACTTATTTAACCATATCTAGTACAATACAGTAGCAACTTTTCAATCACGTCGTTTACATATAATTTTACAAGAGAGCGGTTTATCTGCAGCTAGACATGGGGATTAAATCCCACCACATATAGCTAAATACAAAAGTATACCTTCATCAAACTTTCCAACAAGTTCCCAAGTATTACTTCCTTACTGGTTTCCAGTTATGGGGCTGTCCCGCCCCTTCTTAACATCGTCCCATCCTCTTACCCAAGGTTTCCCAGGAGTTGCCCTTGTCTCGGGGGATGCATGAGTGTTGAGGTTGCCCATAACCTTGTCACGAACAGCAGAAAATACCTATACGAAAAGATAAACGTTACTTATACATCTAAAGCTGAAATCATTTGCGTTCGACCAATGAGAGTAATAGTTACCGGATTACTGTTCAGATTCTCAGGGGGTTGCTCCTGTCCTGTGAGCCATTTCCACAGATCTGGATTCTCCTGTTTGCAGAATAAACTAAAAGTGTGAATGACGAAAATATATCTGAAGGAGAGAACATTTTAAGTGCTAGACTACACACGATTATATTATAAATAAGAGTGTTAACAGGGGATTCGACCTTGTTTTCTATGGATAACAACCAATCAAGGTTTTAGAGACTCATAAAGACTAGGGCTTAGCACTATTCTTGAACAGCAGATAATACCATAACAAATCATTGTTCATGTTAACAAATGTATTTAAAACACTGATTAAATGAAATTCATCCATTGGTCTGAAAAACTATTCTATTAAGTTCCCATTGATTACCACGTCAAGGACATCAACAAGTGCTTTAATTCGAGATTCATCCATCGAAGAGATATGCTCCTCTACCCAATTCCCCAAAACCAAATCTAATTCCAGATAACCACGTTGTCTGCTCCTATACAACAACCTACAAACCACCACCATGTCATCAAAGAGTGTAAAGACACAAAATAAAACACATTGACAAATTTGGATCAGAGAACTTAAATATAAGTTGCAGCAAGTAGATAAAAGCACCTGTTAAGAGTTTGCCTCTTGTTTTCTTCATTTGAAAGATCAATACTAAACGATTGAGAAGTTGACAAAAAACGAGGCATCACGCCAAGAGTTCTACAAGTATATATACTTCAATTGGTTCAAAACCTTCAAGCTCAATAAAAACAACATAATATTTGAATGAATTTGATTATTTAACTAAACCTGTAAGGAGCTTCTGATCGAACCAGATTGCTTGCAACAGAGGGGCTTGTCATGCGCATAATGTTCATGGTCTGCCGTGCACCAATTATAGCTCTTCTCAACATCGCCATGTTTATACCTAATGAATCCAAAGATATAACTAGTCTATAGTCTATACCACAATTGATAACCTGGAATATAAAATGCCCAACATAACAAAATCCCTGTTTAGTTCACTGTATAACTTACATAATTTCAAACCCATTTCTATAAGATCACAATAACAACCAATACACTATGAGAAATGAAAAAATAATTGCAATTTATACAAAAACAAATTACACAAATCAAAACCCTCACTCCTTAAAAAAAAAACATGATCAGAAGCATTATTAAAACCTAACCCTTCAATATAATCATAGAAAGATGACAAATTTTAATATTTCTACCACCCCTTCTTCCCCAAAAGAATAAAGAAAAAGTTCATTTTTTTTTTCTCAAATCACATTTAAGTATCTCAAAAAGAGAGAAATACAACAATAGATTAATAAAACTGGAGAAACAAACATATGGTAGGCTCTATATTACCTCCGTTGAGCTTTGTTTCAGCGACAGAAGAAGGAAGATGATGGAAAGAGAATTGAAGCTGGAGACTTGTTGAAAAGGGTAGAAGACGAAGAAGAAGAAAGAGAGATACAACTTACAAGTGGATTTGTTTTAAACCCCTCGTTTAGCACATGAACACCTTATTAAAAAGCCCATGGGATTGATGTGCATTAAAACATTTCGTCAATGGCCCATGGGTTGATAGGCACCCGGCCCCACTATATTCAACCTTCTTGAATGGCCCATGAGCTGATTGGCAGTTTGGCACTCTCGACTCTCAGTCAACCTTCTTCAATGCCATCTACAGTTCTACACCTTTTGAGACTGTATCATTGTATCTCACCATGGATGTAGGTACCGTATGTCGAACCACGTTATAAGAACAGAGCACAGTGGTCTTGTGAAATTTCGAATTTTTCTTTTATTAGTAATACTGTACTATTTTTTTTTTTCTTTTATTAGTAATACTATTAGCGATGTTTATCGCAAAAATATAAGCATGGGTTCTTGTAAAAAAATAAAGGGATTTTTAGACTTAACACCCCCCTTCTTAACCACCTATCGCCTTCTTTCCATTTCTTTACTCGTTTTCCTTTATTTTTTCTGACCTAAATACCCCCAAACCAACTATTTGATTTAATCTCCCATTTTTTTTTTCCCGAACAGAGTACTTACCATGGGTTTTGAACTTATGAAAGTAAAGTTTTGATCTTGAATTTGAAAGTTTGGGTTTTTAAAGTAAGCTGATTGTCATCGTAGGAAATGGTTTTAGATAGGGTTTTCAGAGTTTTATATGGTGGGACATGGGAAGAAGGACAACCAAACATATTCCCTATTAGGAAATTAGTTGGTACACAATGGGTTGATGTTGGAGTTGCAGAATTTGCTACTTTAATTTCAAGTACATTGGGTTTAAGTCTCTTGAATCTCCGGTTACATGGAATGGGGACAAAGCTTCATTTAAGTGAATGGGTGAGGAATGGGACAAAGTTTCTAATTTTAAAGGGATTTTTAGACTTAACCCCCCTCATTTTGACAACGTTTTATCATAAAACCATTTCAGATAACTTAACTACAAACAGAGATATAAACAATTTCACAATGATCTCAACATAAGTTTAGAATTCAGATCAAATCGATGTTCATGTTCATAAGAAAGAAAGAAACTAATAACCTTTTTTTGAAAACAGAAAGATAAATATACCTGAAAACTGAAAGTTATGATGATGATGATGAGATGAGATGAGATGAGAAAGGTGAGTGTTGGTGTTGTTGATTGTTCAACTTTCCCACTCAACAGTGTCAGTTTAAAATGGTGAATGAAATCAGATTTATGTTTTTTTGTTTCTTTTCCACACAAAAATTAGCAAGATCAGATTTCAATTCAATTCTCCATTTTAAACATAAGATTGGATTTCGATTTCATTCTCCATTTTAAACATTGAACTCTATATAAGTGAAAGTTAACCCATTTTCTACTAACTAATTCAATTTCAAATATGTTATTGAAGAGTTAAGTTGTTTTTCTTGTTACTCTGTTTCTGAGATACTCTGAAGGATTAAAAAGAAAAACATATGAAGAGACGAAAAGTGTTTTTTTATCCGATCTTTTCTTCTCGACTAGCAAAACTGGCCGGTTCTGTTACAGAGAAGTGATTTACACGTGGCAACTTTTCACGAGGCAGTGTCCTTTGAAGATCACTGCCGCAGTATCCTTAGCATTTCTCATCTTCCTCATATAGGCGTAGCACTTCCTGACTAGGCAGTATCCTTTAAAGATCACGGCTGCAGTATCCTAAGCATTTATCCGTTATATAGATCAAATTTTTGTCCACAACTCGTGTGATACCTATAAAGACTGATAAATCGGTAATAATTATCGATAAGTATTATTTTATTTTTATTTTAAAATTTAATTTGTTAAGACAAGTTGATTCTTTTTCTTTAATAATGGACAGAAATGGTGGACCGGAGGAAGAGGATAATGGTTTGCAACTTTGTATTAATTTGAAATACATGCATTTGTTTGACTGCCGACTTGTAAATTTTAGAAAATATATTGTTTGATATATAGTATGTAGATGTCTTGACTCTTAATATAGTATAATTTTATGATAGAAAACATACTTTTATATATTGGTCATATATAACATGCAAATCTTTTTTGAAAGACCAAAGTTAGCTGTTTTTTTTTTTTTTTTTTTTGTTGTTGTTGGCAAGCGAGGAACCTCTCCACTTTGTGAGAGGGGTGCTACCATTGAGCCACAGACTCATTCGCAACCAAAGTTAGCTTGTAGATTGCTTATAAGCAAATTCTCACTTTGATTAAGAAGTTTCTCTTACTATGATAGTTAAAAAGTGGAATGCACCAACGGTTGTTTGCGTTTTTACACTGGGTATATAAAGGAGCTTTTAGATGTTTATTGCAACAACTCATAAAATTTAATAATAAAAAAAAAAAAAAAACTCATAATAATATAGAAATGAATAAAAAAAAATTAGAAATTTGTGATTCATACTATACTTTTACTTTAAATACTGGGCTATGAACCATTCATAAGTTACGGTAAAATAACTCCTGGTTATACAAATTCATTTGAGATGCTGAATCTTTATTTATTTATTTTTTTTTGTAATAATAATCATAAATATGTATGAAAAAAATGATAGATCCAATAACATTTTATGTACCTAAAACTGAAAGGTACTATTGGTACATATAAACTTTACATCCCTTCCAAATGCAGCATTTGAAGGGAATGTGCTGCACAATGACAGATACATTTATCTTCGGCTCTGCAACTTGCTGCAGGTAAAATCGTACATAACTCTCAAAAGGCTTCTTGAAGTTTCTTCTGGCAGCTGTAGAAGCTGAACAACTTTAGAGAATCCAGGATTGTGCATGAAAGGAGATGTGTTGTGCAAATCTGAGCTCATCTCCTCCTTGAAAAGCTTTGGTGGTGACAAGGCCCACTGCATTGCCCATATGGCCAAAGGCCGCATGTAACACATAGATCTGTACTGATCACTGGTGTTCCAAGCTTCTGGAGTTTGAAATGCATACCTATTGCAAGTGTCTACTTGTTAGCATACTAAAACAGACAAAAGAAAAGAACAACTTGCTTGAAACTGATGATGTCGTATTGATATACATGACTAGTGGATCAAAAGGTAGTTAACAACTTCAGATTGTTGGCTCTGCCTTGGCATATACCCTTTCAGATTTCCTATATTATTATAGAGATATAGAAAAACTTACCCAAGCCCTTCTTGGGACCAGGAAGCCTCATAGATTCCATGTGCTGTTGTAAATGCCTGTTCTATCATGCCCTCGTGAATCATAGATGCAGCAACAGCATATGTGACTCCCGACCAAATTTCTCTCGACTGCAAAGCTGACGTGTCAACCCTGCCATCAGGTCGCATGCCATTCATTGCCCCTCGCCTCCCATCCTTCACTTTCATGACATTAAATTGATATACCTTCTCAAGCGCAGCTTCTGCTTTATCTTCGTCAACAACCAGTGGAAGATCACAAGCTCGGGCAAACCTATAGTAGTTAAAGGAGTCATTATTTGCAGAACTTATCGATTAAAATTAGAATGTGCCAAAGCTACCCCAAAATCGAGGCATTGCTGAGACTATAGAACCAATTGACACACTACGCAATTACACTGCTAGACTGCATTCTTATGTGTTAAAATTTCCAAGGGGTGAGCCGTGAGTTCCAAGGATCAGTGCCCCAAGTTATTTCACACAGACACCAAGGAACACAACATGCCTCGTTTCCACGCATGTCTTTAATAGTACTCTTAGTTATGGTAAACATGCCCATCTTTGGAGGCATACAGAATCAGACATAATGTATAGTAAATGTTCATGAAACATACCATTGTCCAGCTAGTTGATCTGCTTGGATAGATGAACTCGAGGCACCACCACTATTATCATAATTGAAGTAAGACCCATTCCATAATTGATCATATACACCTCGTGCCTTTTGAAATTTGATCCAAAAATGTTCCTCAGAAGCCTTGTCGCCAACTTCACGTGCCATGGCTGAAGCAGCCTGCAGGGCGGCAACCCAAAGTCCTCCAGTGTAAGCACTTACCCCTTTAACTGACCACGCATCATAAGTCTGATCAGGAAAACCTTCATTTTCAATCATCCCGTCCCCATCCTTGTCAAATTGCTCCATATAAGCCATTGCCATATAAACTGAGGGCCAAACAGCCCGAGCAAAATCCTTATCACCTGTTGCAATCACATCTCTATAAACTTGCAGAACAAATTTAGGATTTAAGTCTTTCCACCTATCAGTATCATAGATATTGTATGCGTTTACTTCAAACCATGGGTCATTCAGACCAAGATCATGCGGAACAGCTCCAAGAACCTTTCTGGGGACCCACTTCCCATCGCATAAAGTTTGCATTCTCTCTGGATCATGCATCATTACAGCAGCTGCAAAGTCTCTTTGGATGCTAAGTTGAAGTTTAGGGAAGAGCATTATTAGTGCAAAAGATGCGTAGAAATGTACATCATAAGTGTTCCACATGCGATATTCAACCCCTTCAAGATAGAGTAATTGGCCAATATTTTCATCTCCTTTCTGAAGCAAAGATGTTCCAAAGGCAGAATTTGATGTAACAGGCTGGTATATTCGCTCAAGTACTGATGTCATCCTTTCAAGGATATTAACCGCAGTGTCTTCTTGAGGGCTGATGACGGTTCCATCGAGGTCCGATTTTGATCTATCGAGGGAAAACTTCTTCTGTTCAATGGTTACTAAACTCTGCAACGGAGGTGATCCATCTGCAAATAAAAAAAACGTCAATATGTATTCTCTGGGAAGACAAAGTTGGAAAAAGATTTTCATAAAAATTCCTAACCTGTCCAAATTGTTCCGCCAGCATTAAGATAGTAGAGTTCATTGAAGAGGGTAATAGGATACCTGTACAGAAACCAGCCAAAATGTAAAATCTATTTGGAACCATACAAGCTGGAAATGAATTGAGCTCTCATATATGCTCACCACTCAGGAAACCTTTTGTCCTCCAGAATAGGTTTCTGCCAGGCTTCTATCTCAGACTCCCATTGACCGTGTTCTAAAAAATGAAAGAAGTTACAACTAAATCTAAACTTTTTATTTTGACAATGCAATACCAAAATTTTAGCATCACAAGAAAATGTCATGAAAAGTGATATTTAGCAACAGTTACCAAGAATAGCATCACGTGCAAGATTTTCAGCTGCATGTCCATGAGTGCCATAAAACTTTGTATAACGCCTGTTGTTAAACAATCATCAGCAAGTACTAATCATAGTTCAGGAAGTTGCATTGCTCATACTAAGATTGGACTACACACCTGTGATAAACTTTCCCACCAGAAAATTTAACTTCAGGACATGCCCACACCAATGAAAATGTCACAGTGCGGACAGTTTCTGATGGAATAGTCAGAGAAGCTGATATGGCTGCTCCGATAGATGATCCTAATTTTGAAGGCATTGGGGATTCATTTGATTCAAGGTGGTCAAAGGAACCACGCTATTGGATTAAAATTTAATATTCAATCTCTGAACAAAAATTTCATAAAAAGAGGCATATATGAAAATGTTAAGATTATTAGAGTAAATCACACTGTTAGAAATCAATTCACCGTAGTTAAATGCATAATGTTAACTGTTTATAGAGTTTGGAAACTAAGATCCAAACTAAGAATATGTTACCACTGTAAACTACTCGAATATGAACTTGAGAATCTGTTTTTGCTCCGTTGGGATAACTATCCCATATGGTCCATAGTGTGGCATTTGTGTACATACATATATAAAACATAAGAGAATGATCCAGTGATAAAATATTAAATATTCAATAACTTTACCCAAGAGAAATGATCGGATAAGTGAATGATCTTAGTAATCTACCCTTTTTAAGTTTAAACAAACTTGAAGTAACTTAGAACTGGATTAGTTAACAAGGATTTCATCCCTGCTGGAGTCTTGGCAAGCTCACAATAATAGGAAAGAATCAAATATTTACCACTCTCATAACTGAAGATGCACAAGACATCCTAATTCTGAATAATCAACGAAAAGATAGTATATAGAAGTTCAAAAGGGAATGGGGAGAAATAGGGAAGAAAAGAAACAGCAATATTCTCACCTCTTTTATTTCATGCCAGATATCCTTTGCTGTAATACCATTAGAATTTCCAGATATCAAGAAGTGCGGACAAACTGAAATTTTGACATCGGTTGTCTCTTGAGCTGCTATGGCAAAGGTTACTGGAGGTTGTCCGTCAGCAGTCCTGTTTGGGCACAATAACAAAATGAAACCATAAATGTGGAGCTATAAAATAAAGTAAGCGATTATAATCTCTGACAACGTTGTTCTCAAGGAAAGCAACTCACTTGTGATGCAGAAGTACGCCCTGCACGCCCTTCTTCGTCCTATGATGAGTTATGAACATACCTTTGTTAGCGTACATCTAAATCATAAATAAATGAGAGAATACAAACTACAAGAATCTTATAAGTAACAAAATATCACAAAATATAAACTGATGAAGGAAAAAGACGCAACAAATGTGTGTTGGAAGCAAGTCATAGAAATCTTACGTCATTTTTAGATTGGAGTGATTACCAGATAGTCCAGAGTTTCCACCCACAGAATTCTGCATTGGCGGAAAATGAGCAAATACAACAGAAGATAAGCATTTGGTAAGACATACTTTAATGAGAGTATGAAACACACAAATGCCTCAGACAGGTCAAGATAAAAAGAAAGGAACAATGTAGACTATTAGCACCCAAAGGAATCATGCACAATCAAATGGCATGGCCATACCCACCAATGTGAAGACCTATAAGGATAAGTAAAATATCAAGTAGAAGAATAACATTTAGAAAACAAACTTACAGCCCATGTGAAGAGCAAATTTACATCTGCATCAGTCTTCCCAGAATTGAATAGCTGCAAAAATGTCAAGCAAGGACTAAGACCCAGGCAATTACAATGCAAAGAAAACTCTTCATAAATACTGCCTTACAGGATGTTCATACCGTATAGGTAAAAACCGCAACAGGGAAGCTGCTCTCCTTGTAATTGTGAGGAATAAATGGAGAAATCTGACGACACACTATCCTAAGTTCTGGGTCAGGCTCACCTGCAATAGATAAACCAGAAAGAAAAATAAAATGTTAGATCAAACATCAGATTAAAAGCACATGAAAGATATTGTGTTCTTCATCCAAGTTACCATTGTATACTGTCCACGCCCTTGGATACAAAGCATGATATGTAGAGCTGCTCCCATTAAAATTCCAATCCCAAGATCCAATGCCTGATGCATAACTCTCTCTGCATTTCCATATGACGCTCAACAAGACTTAGATTGCTTTTATGAAAACATAAACCTTCAGCAGTATTGACAAGTATCAAATGGTTTGAACGTCCACATGATCTTCATATGAAGTAACAGAATGTGTTTTGACACCATATGATTACTTACTTGGGCAGCTCTGGGTTACCCGGTGATAAGACAGTGGAAAACTTTTTACCGTTTTTACGTGAGACAAAAAGCTGCACAAGGAAATAGAAAATCAACTAAGAAATTGTTACCATTTTAAATATAAAATTACTAGTAAACAAAAAGATGCATGAAAATCCTCCCTGAGAGATAAGCATAAGTGTGGAGAAAGCAGTAATTTCTTTTAGAACAGTAATCTATAAACTTTCTCCCGCGTTAAATCCAATTTTCAAGCCTTTTCAGTGATATTTTCTTATAGGTAGGTAGGTGATTAGATTCCACGAAAGGAAGTCCTTAGTGTCAAAATGGATAGCCGCCAACAGGAAATAGCTGTCCTCACTAGGGTGTCATGAATATGAAAACAACTTTTCCCTGATCATACTTGCACATCAAATCTAACTTTTCTTACAAATGAGCATCAATTAAAAAGTACAATGATAGATGCCAGCAGATAATATAAGAATTTAACTTACAGAAAACTGATTTGCTAATATAGGCTTAGCTTCACATTTTCCAGGAAATAGTTGCCACCTTTGAAAGTGACCTCCATAACTTCTTCCAATGCTACCTGTACTGAAGATTGATGTTTTGATCCACAGGAAAAGATTAAGAAGGAACTTTCCAAGATGTTAAGCACAAGATTATATAGGTAGTATGTGGAAAGTGAACAACAACCAATGCAGTTTCTATTACATACTACATAGTACTACATAGCATGTATAAATGATGGAAAATTTCAACTTGAATAAACATATACCAAGGAATGAAGGCTTACCCAATACCACCCAAAGGAACCCCATGATTAGAGGTAGCAGCTGGTTCATAAAAAGGATTCATTATCGGATCCTGAAATCAATGAAAATAAAAACAGTTAGTCATACAAGTAGCTGGAAAAACAGATTTAACAAGGTTGATGTTGATTATTTCGTTGAACAATCAAAACACCAACAAATTTAAACATCTAGCATGTTTTGAGGATAATATAATCACCCTTCCTTTAGTAGTCTCTTGACGGATGTAACGCAGCATTCGAAGACCTAGTGGAGCCTTCAAAAAAACCAACAATTACATAAGAGTAATACATGGTTAGGCATTTACGTACACTTATCACTGTGCAAGAACAAAGCTTGGTGTATACTCATAACTTGTTATATTCCCATTCTAAAGTCTAAAGCCATACTGTTGAAATAATATTCCTCGATATTTAATAATTAAATGTCTGGTTTAAAACAAGTAAGAATACCGTATTAGACGAAGTTGAGAACATACCAAATGCATCACCTCCTGCACTCCTACAGTGAATCCTCTGGGGGGATTTCCTTCACTATTTAGTTTTCTTTGCCAAGTCAATGAAGAAGGTTTCCCAGGATCAACTTCAACCTAGAAAAAACCAAAATATAAATCAAGATAGCATTTCAAATATACTTAATCATTTAATCTTGACAATATCAAAATTGTATTGTTTTTTCATATGTGAACTCCTCGAAAAATTCAACTAGTAACTTTCTTCTCAAATTGACACAAATGTAATCAATCATGGCAAATAAAAACTCTACCTTATCAGAAGAAGGATTCTTGTTGTCTTCACATAAACCATTTTCCACCATCTTAACTATCAAAGACACTGTTTACTGCATAATTCAAACTAATTCCATCAAACTTTCTTTTCTGCAAGAAGATTCTTAAAACCAAATCAAATAACTTAACTACAAACATAGATATAAACAATTTCACAATGAACTCAACATAAGTTTAGAATTCAGATCAAATCAATGTTTATGTTCATTACAATTCAATGATCAATCGATATAATCGAAGTGTACATAGAGTTAGTAGAAGAAGAAGAAAGAAACTAATAACCTTTTCTTGAAAACAGATTGGTGTGTTTGATTGGTGGGAATAACTGCTTGTGGGAATTTTGATAGTTGAAAATATTCCCACATCAAATAATTCCTACTAATGGGTCGTTTGATTGGACATAAAAACACAAGGAAAATTTTATGTGGGAAAGATTTTAGTTGTTTGATTAGACAAAAAAATATTCCCTTACAAGTTTGGGAATTTTTTTTAGGGGTGGGTCAAAGAAAGATTCATGAGAAATATTTTTATCATGGAATTTTTACATGACCCAACTTTACCAATCAAACAGGCATCTGAGAATTTCTGGAGTAATGTTTGATGTGGGAATTTTTCCCACGACCAATCAAACAGATAAATATCCCTGAAAACTGAAAGTTATGATGATGAGATGAGATGAGATGAGATGAGAAAGGTGAGTGTTGGACTGTTGGTGTTGTTGATGGTTGAACTTTCCCACTCAGAAGAAGTTCATATAGATCTCATTTATTGGTCCAACGATGCAACTTGTGTGATACTAATAAAAATCGATAAATCGGTGATAATTACCGATACGCAAAAAATGAAATGTACCGTATTATTTTTGGAGACTATTTTAATTTTGATTATTATTATTAAAAAGGCCCATATTCATAAAATATTTAATCTGTTAAGAAAAATTTATACGTAGTTGATTCTTCTTCTTCTTAATAATGGACAGAAGTGGTGGACCAAGGAAGAAGATAATGGTTTGCAACTTTGCATTAATTTGAAATGCCTGCATTGACTGCCGACTTATAAGTTTTAGAAATATCTTGTTTGGTATACAGTATGTAGTTGTCTTGACTCTTCATATCATTTTATGCATAGAATGATAGAAAACATAATACAGATTATTTTGATTATTGGTCATCTATATTATAGGTAGCTATCATTTTATAATATTTTTTGAGGATTTATTTATTTACTGTATTTGTTTACTCATATAATTTTCTTAACAATTTAAATAATATAAATTGATGTTTTTAATTTGGAGTGTAAATTATATCTCTAAACTCACAATCCAAATTCTTGACATTATTTTGCTTATGTTATTATATTTTTATTTTTTTTTTAACAAAAGATTTAGTTTTAACTTTTGACAAAATACCAATATTTTGGATAAGATGTTCAATTGATTTGGTTTGTAAATATATTGATTTAACCAAGTTATAGTGTTTACTTCTTTTGATTTTTGAACATATTTTGGATAAATTTTGGTTATGTGATTTTAATAAATAATCTTTTAATTTTGGTTTAACAAATTTCTATTCAATTAAAACATCAGTTTTTTCATATGGATCAACTTTTGATGTTTTCAAATTAGTGTTATTTTATATTGGTTAACTTTAAATATTTAATTTGGAGTGAAATTACTTAAATACTTACTAATTACTATTGCGTAAAAGTTCTAAACTTTCAAATCTAAAATTTTAATCAAACTCTCTTCAATTAGAGCATCACAATTTTTTGGCGTTTATTATCATTGGACTATATGAGCTTTATACAATTAATTAATATTTCGGGTATGGCCCAACCCGATTTTAAGGAGTACACATACGCTATGTGGATCTTGAGCCACTAGATGGTCCACGGTCAGTAGGTGGAGGCCCGGTTACTGTATAAGAAGTTGAACAGTGGGCTCCCATACATGCGTCCGTCAGGCCCGCCTTAATCAAGTAAGCCAGCTTTATACAATTAATTAATTATTTTGCTTATGTTACTATATTTTTACTTTTTTTAACAAAAGATTTCAAGTTTCAATTTGAAAATCATGTCTTCACCGATGGTAAATGTTGATTGATTACTTAGCTAATTGAGATTGGTTTTGAATTTAGTGTCTACAAATTTTACTATGACTATTAGCAGTGCCTTATAGTGAATTATACTAATTAACTATTACAACATGACCCTGAATTAAGCAAAAAACCAGCACCGTCAGACACAACCCCTCCTATATCTGCAACTACGAGAGATCACACATCTGTAGTTGAAGAAATTGCTATGGAAAGATTCTGGCTTGCTAGAGATTGGTCAAGATTTGCACAGGAGATTATAGAGATTGGGTTTTAATGAGATTTAGAAATAAGTGGTCACGATTAATCATATCATAACAAATTAAAAAGCCCTATTCCATTGTCTTCTCCCTTTTCTCTCTACACGAATCTTTTGCTTCAACCAAACCTTAATTCCTTTCAACGATATCTATTTTTCAATATCTCGAATCTAAAGTACGAATCTATTCTTCAATCTCGGATATCTATTCTTCCATTAACCTAGGACTCTGGAAAATCTATCTCTCTCTAATAAATCAATCTCTGCTCTGATCTCTCTTTGCTCATTTGTAAAAGGTTTCTCGAATCCGTCTTCTTCAATTTGTTAAAGGTACGAACTTTTCTCGAATCTGTCTTCTTCAATTTGTTATGCTACTTGAGTAGCACAATTTCTTCTTCAACTCACTCTTACAATCGATACATACAATCTTCCCCAATATCTTTTCAACTCTCTATCTCTTCTGTTTAATCGGTGAGTAATTTTCAATTTTGTAATTGTTTAAAGTATAGACAATCTCCCATTGAAATTTGTGGTTTTAGAATTTAGGTTGAAATTTATGTTTTTCAATCTTCAATTGTTGTTTGACTGGTTTTAGGTAAATATTATTATGATATTATTTTTCAATCTCCAATTCTTATTTTCTCTGCACTTATATTAATGTTTTTTACACTGATGATTTGTTATGATAAAACATAAGAGTTTACATCAACAGGAACCGAAAGTAGTCTAAATCTATAGAAAGGCCTTGAATTGCTATCTACCAATACATTAAATTAAATTCTGCAAAGAAGAATTTTGTGGGGATACCCAACTCTTTCACTACTTATCATAGTCATCTCATGATCATTGTCTTTTTCCTTAATAAGAATATCACATAGTGGAGAAAAACATATCGATTTTAGGCAATGTCAACAAAAAAGAAAAATATCGATTTTAGGCAATGTCGTCATACGAGCCGCACAACATAGAGGGATTAACAGGTTGATGCTTTATCCTGGCATGACATCCGTTTTTGTATATAATACTTTTTATCATGCAATAACACCATAACCTGTTGAATATAAGCATTGTTCTGTTGGTATATCCAAATTCATTGGTACTGAGATATACTCATGACTCGAGGTATCCTACAACTATACTAATTAAGGTAAGGCACTGCTAATAGTCATAGTAAATTCAATAGATAGCCCCTTAAACATGTAAACACTAAATTATACAATTAATTAATATTTCGGGTAGGGCCCAACCCGGTCTCAAGGAGTCCACATACGCTATGTGGATCTTGAGCCACTGGATGGTCCATGGTCAGTAGGTGGAGCCCCGGTTACTGTATAAGAAGTTGAACAGTGGGCTCCCATACATCCGTCCGTCAGGCCCACCTTAATCAAGTAAGCCAGCTTTATACAATTAATTAATTATATCTCCAAGCTCACAATCCAAATTCTTGACATTATTTTGCTTATGTTACTATATTTTTACATTTTTTAACAAAAGATTTCAAGTTTCAATTTGAAAATCATGTTTTCACCAATGGTAAATGTTGATTGATTACTTAGCTAACTGAGATTGATTTTGAATTTAGTGTCTACAAATTTTACTTTGTTGTTTATACAATTTAATTAAAGAACGCCTCCATTTTACTATCACTTTACTATAAGTCCCATAATTACCGACCGTTTAGCTTGATTACTATCATTTTGCTCCTTAATTAAACATAATATTTCAACGTATGTAGCAAATGGTAGGTGGTACTGACGTACTGTCAAATAAATCCAAGGAATTGTGTGGCATTGTTCTGAAAGTTCATAGGATCAGAAAATATACCGGTTTAAGGGATGCATACTAAATTATGACAGAATGATTGTATCATTCAAGATGATTGGGTGGTAAAAATATATTCTACAGATAGATCTGATATAGAAATAATATTGTAGAGCAAATTGTGTTATAGGGAAGAACGAATGATTGGACGGGCATGACGTAAATAGTTTACTGAAGTTGGTTTACGGTTGTTATTTTCCTTTGTATTTTGCAGTCATTGGGTCATACCTGATGGTGCGTCAGTCATGTTGACCAAGAACTGCATCATGCTTTGATGAGATTAATGTTATATATACCATCAGTGTAAAGTTGAGACTGATGACAACTATAGATAGGTGCTTCTAAGTTTGTAGATATATGATTATGCTCATTAATATAAGTGACAGTAAACATCTTTAGCACAAAATTTGTAAGAGTAAAGTTAAATCCGTGCTTCATGGGTTTATGCTACAATGGTATTATGATGATTCAGAACAAGCCTAAAAGTAGACAAAGTAGTACTCTAAGACTGTATATGTTGAATGCATACATGTACAACAATAGATAAAACAAGAGAATAACCTAACCGAGCAACCAAAACAAGTAGGTACTAAATATCTCGCATGTAGTGGAAATTATGATGGAGATTTGGAATAACATAAACATGGCATTAGAACCTTGAATTCAACTTCATCAGAATGACGAATACCAATTTTAATTTTGTTGTGCAATGTGAATATAGTTTATGAGAAACTCAATCATTTCAGTTAGGCTTCTACCCATGGTTTTGGAAATTACAGAAGGTGGGACTGAAAAATATACATAAAATCCAACAGGGTGGCTGACACCTTGCAAAGAATGATATCCATGAATTTTTTCTTATTCGAACTTTTAGATCATTAAACCATGATATGAGGACTATTCTATCGTACAATGTGATGAGCGTTGCTTGACCAAGTTGATCAACCTTCATATATAGAATATGACATGAGGACTATTCTATGAAACAGTTGTACAAACCATACTTGGAGGCATATTTTCCAGATTTTCCAAAGAAGATAACACCTACACATTCCTTCATTTATATGGCATAAGAAATAACCTTCAAAATGCATCCAAGAAATGGAATGACTATGCAAACATCACAATAAGACGTTGCAAATGGTGTAAAGGTAGGTTCATCATCAAAAGAAGGTGATCCACATATATCCTATGCTATGGTTTAGGGTCAAATGCTCAACCCAAAGATTTTCTTGACAAAAAATGAAGTCCAAAAATGGTCTAACAACTATTTTCAAGAAAGAATGGAATATGTGAAACTAATAGAAAAGATTTGTGCAGCTAGCTGCAATTGAAAATATCAATTTAGAAGATAGAAGTCATGAAGATGAAGCTATGAAAATTTAATATATTCTTTATTTTATCTCTGTTAAATTTATTACTGTCTATAATAAATAATAGTATAGAATTTATTTTTCAGTAACATAAATGTTTAATTATCTCTATGATTTACATATAGAGGACTTTGCAAGTTATATTAAAGCAATCACAACTTTTTGGCGTTTATTATCACTGAGTTACTCAATACAAATATAAAAATAAATTCAAATTAACTATTTTAATCAATTTAACTATCAATTGTCTATTTTAATCATTTAGATTTTAGATTTGTGTCCAGACATAAAAAGTAGTAATTTAAATATAATTAAAAATAAGCATCCCGAAGGGACGGGTCATACCTAGTATTACATAAAATAAACATAACATCTGATAAGTGTTTCAAAGCCTACTGTTTCTGTGTAAGCCTGAAGGGTACCAGGACAGCTCACAGTAAGTGCTTCAAAACCTACTGTCATGTTTTATGTCCCTGGTATATATTTTTTCTCCTTGCTAATAAAATATCTCTTTATCAAAAAAATAAAAATAAAATAAAATAAAAATTATTACTAATTATCAAATGTTAAAAATTATCATTGGGTAGTGTTAAAAAATGGAAAAGCTTGATTGATTCGGTAATAATCGGTATTGATAGTACATAGCATAAGATGACGAAGGGTATTGTTGCAATAAAAAAAAAAGGGAGAATTAGAGATACCCCCTAGAATAGTTTACACTCTTGGAGATACCCCCAGATTTGAAAAATCATTAGAGATACCCCCTAGATTTTCGTTTGAAGCCGGTCAACCAAACTATTGACTAGTGTTTAACTAGTTTTTATGATTTTTAGACAAAAATACCCTTTTCCAATCCTAGTAACATGTCGCTCACTATTAGTTAAATTAATCTCCACCATTTAAATTAACATGTCACTAGATCTATTTTTAACCATTCAAATTAAAAGGTCAACATTAAAATTTTCTTTCATCTTCCTCCTTTGTGCAACCACCACCTTCAACCTAATTACCACCACCCACTACCATTATCTCCAACTATAATTACCTCTAGCTCTAACACCTCCACAACCCATAACACACATTACTAACACCACTCTACCACCAACTATGTATACAATCCCACCACCATCAATTTCACCACCAACATCTCCACAACCCCACTACCACAAATTTCACCACCAACATCTCCACAATCCCACCACCACCATACACATTGCACAATCACACCCCATTACCATATCTATCATGTCATCTCAACATATTCAAACTCCATCTTCACATATCCATCTCTACCAATTGCTTCATCTCTTTCTCAATGTACTTTTATTAATTTCTTCAAAACGAATTTCACCACAAAGATTTTCAATGTACATTATAAATTAAAGAACAAAATGGTGGTGGTGTTACTAAGCTAGTGAAAATAATGGTGGTGGGTGGATGGTGAATGGTGGTGGTGCTAGCTAATGGAAGTAGTAGTGGTGGGTGGATGGTGGTGGTGGTGGGTTTAGGATGGTAAATATTTAGTGGTGATGTGTCATAAAACAATAGTAAGTTGGATGGATGACTAGGATGTAGGTTTAAATGGAAAGGGTATTTTTGTCTAAACAACATGAAAACTGGTCAATCTCTAGTCAATGGCTTGGGTGACCGGCTTCAAATGTAAATATGAGGGGTATCTCTAACGATTTTCAAATCTGGGGGGTATCTCAAAGAGTGTAAACTTTCCCGGGGGTATCTCTAATTCTCCCAAAAAAAAAAAAGGCTTCAACAAACCCCAGCCAAATTTCACTGTTAATTGTTCTATATTCTCTACTAGATAAGTGATGGTGTCAAGCATCTCAATTCCCACAGAAGTTTAAAAAGCCGAATTTACAAATGATATGCCTTACTGAGAATCATAAACCGGCATATATATTACACTATTTAAGATTTCCAAATGAAAAATATACCATATGCGAGTGACATCATCCTAACGTTCAGCCTTGAAACCAAATATTCTTTTTACTTCAGTCAAATGAGAATAAAAAACTAAAGCCAGACTAAACTCTGGGACGAAAAGGACTTGCGCCATTGCTCGGTGTTTTTTTCTTTTTTCTTGACAAATATCATGTTCTACACGCGAAAAGTCTTTCTCAAGATACACCAACTCTTCAACATTACTACATTGTTTGGAATTAAAGGCTGCTAGTTCCTATGAGTGAGACAAAAAGAGCATTGTCATTGAGAACTTATTGTATCTTAAAGAGATTCTTCAACTTCACAAGCAATCTCCAGTTCTCCTTAGACAAATCATCCCGATAATTCGCTTTAACTACATCTATAGAACTCCTAGTGATGCGGCTAACAAGCTCATCTTCCACTTCAAAATGCCTTCCAACCGACTTCTGCTGCTCCTCAGGGTTAGTGCCAGCTATCTTGATGGACACAGCCTGGCCTTTTGTGGCCATATCAACCTCCTTGTCGTTCCTTTTAATAGATACAATGTGCCCAATGTCGATATAATCCCTTGAGGGAATACAAATTGGAGTGCCAACCTTTGCAATGCCTTCAAGAACATCAACCCCCACAACAATTGGGTCCTTCTTGTAGAAGACATATTTTGGGATAATCTTGAGAACACATGGAAAGACTGCTTCATCGGCAACTTCTTTCTTTCTCTCTTCCTTAATATGGTCAATGTAAGCCTTGAACTGATCAAATAAGTGATAAATGATATCAGCAATTAATATTTTTACACCCATTTCATCTGCAAGCGCGCTGGCTTCTGGTGTCACTTTAACATCAAATGCTAAAATGGTGGCATATTCCTTTCTCTTCTCAAGCATAACACTGGCCTTCACTACATCCTTCTTGTGCACAGGACCTATGCTTATACCACTAACAGGGATGTTAACTGCTGGGCTCTTCAAGAACTCCAACAGGGCTTCCAACGACCCAAGAGTAGACGCTTGCACACAGACACCTTCCCCACTTTTGTCAATCCTGCTCATGACTGAATTCATGTCTTCCATTGCTGCTTCCTTGGCATCATCCAGATCACCGTCAGGCCCAACCACATAGAGAGCAGTGCCGGGAATAGCATGTTCGAGGCCCTGTCCTGTGATCTTAATACCCTGTGCAGCCTTAATTTCTTTATGATGCACATAAGATCCTTTTATTCGGAGCTCCTTCATTGGATGAGGTGTTAATAAAGCACGGATGGTTGTGACAATAGGGCCCTGCATGCCACAAACAACTATTTGATCTTTCTCGTGAAGCACACCATTTACTAATACAACATCAATGGTTGTCCCAAGACCTTCAATAACCTTGATTTCCAACACTGTGCACTGCACTCTATTGCTAAACATAAATCTTTCAACCATAGTTTTTTGTTGCGTCCACAGTACCAATAATAATAAGAGATCTGGAACGCCTTCACCACTAATGGCACTTGTAGGGACAATACTCAAAGTTTCACCCATTTTTTTATTTTTGTAGTACAACTCGGTATTCAGACCCTCCATCTGGAACTGGTTAATTATATCTTTAACCCTCATCTTGAATTCATTCTGTACATCGTTGCTTTGCTGCTTCATAGTCTTCACTATAGGTCCATCAGGGCATGTCTTCCATCCATACAATCTATCCACCTTATTCAATGCAATTATGAAATTCGTGTTCCGCATTTTCAAAAGATTGAGTGATTCAATTGTCTGTGGTTCCAAACCATGCATAATATCAACAACCAAAATAGCAATATCACATAAACCTGAACCTCGTGACCTTAAATTGGCAAAAGATTCATGGCCTGGAGTATCAATGACCAAGAGGCCAGGGACCCGCAGTGTGGCATCTTCTTTTAGCTCCTTGGTTCTCTCCCTTATATTCTCAGCAGGGAAATAGGTAGCACCAATCTGCTGAGTAATACCTCCCGCTTCACCCTCCTGAACATTAGTGCGTCGAATGCAATCTAACAGCTTAGTTTTTCCCGTGTCAACATGGCCCATAATGCAACAAATTGGAGATCGCAGGTTATCAGCACTTGGTTTTGAGTTAGCCTCTTCTGCACGTGGTTCTCGTTTTGCTGCAGCTTCCTTTATTCTCTTATTGTCTGTGGAATCAAAGATTGGTCGATCCTCTTTACTTTCATCATCTTGAGTTTTCACAGTTTCAAGAATAGATTCTTTCCTGGCAGCAACCGAGGGTTTAGCTTCTGCAGAAAGTGCTCCTGCAGTTTCAGGAGCTGGTTTAATATTAGGCCTGATCGCCTTCTTTGCAACAGGAACTGCCACACCTTCGACCTCTTCCTCGTCAAATGCACTCTTAATAACTAAGTTCAAAGTGGTGTCATCCCAACTCTTAGCGTCCCAATCATCATCATCCTCATCTTCTTCGCCACCATTCTCTTGTACTACATGCTCAACTTCTTCTTCCTGCTTGGCATCCCTTGCCACTGAGACTATTTCTTCAACCTTCTCAACTTCCACCACATCCTGTTTGGCAACAACCTCATGCTTAACTTCCTTTGCCTCTGTACTATCCTCGGATTTTACAGGTTGCACACTATTTGCTTGTCCTGGGACTGGCTTAGCCTTTTTTGTTTGGTACTTGGGTCGCTTTGTCGAGCAAGCACCAGTATCATTCGTGGGAAACGCACCACCTGCAAGAAACTGATCTCGCATTGCCTCTAACCGAAGGGCTTCTTTCTTCTGCTTTTCAGTTAATAGTTTGCCTTCTTGTTTTTTCCTCAACATCTTCTCCTTTTCCCTCTCCTTTTTCCTGCGCTTGGCTTCCTCTGCCTGCCTCGCAACCTCCTCTAGCCGCTGGCGTTCCTCTTCTTCCCTCCTCAATTTTTCTTCTTCTTCTTTCTTCTGCATCTCTTCAGCTTCTTTAAGCCTTGCCAAAGCCTCCTGCATTTTTATGACATGCTTTGGGATCTTCTTGTTGTCGTCAGAAACCTTACTCTTTGTCTCCTGTATTTCTTCCTTTACCTCCACAGCTGCAACAGCTGAAGCAGAGGCGGAAGCTGCTTTCTTCTCTTTCTCCTTCTCCCTTTTCTTTTTCTTCTTCTTTGCAGTTGCAGATTCCGCAGTTTCGGCCTCAGCTTCCTTCTTTTCCTCTGCAAGTTCAGTTGAGTGAATCTGTACTTGTGGTTGAGGGTGTGTGGCTTTAGCAACAGGTAGGGCTTCACCAAGTTCAGCAAGAATTTTGTCAAGATCATCTTCCTCTTGTGCAGTCCGTCCAGTCTTCTTTTTCTTCTTCTTGTTATTAACCTTATCATCCTTCACATTGCTTTCACAAAGTGCATTTACATTGCTAATGGACTGGTTATCCTCTGCATCACCATTATCCTGTTCGTCTAACGCGCTTTTCTTCGATTTAGATTTCTTAGATGATTTCTTCTTCATACCAAAATCAAAAGCAGGGACATAATCATTATCATCAACCACTGCATCACCATTATCCTGTAACAAACTACCACTTTTCTTCATAGAAGATTTCTTGGATGGTTTCTTTTTCGCGCCAAAATCAAAGGCAGGGACATCAACATTATCATTATCTTCATCAACAGCATAAAAAACAGAAAACCCAATACTCTTCTTCTTCTTCTGAACAACCCCTACATCGACTTCAGCTGCATTCTCTAAAACATCATCCTCCACCTCTTTATAACTAGTAGTTTTTTTCTTTCCCTTCTTCTTCCCAACCTTTGCTGTCTTTACTTCCTCTTCTAGGATTTTCTGAGATAGATTCTCTTTATCATCATCAATAGCAGTACCACGATTCTTCTTCTTCTTCTTATTCATCTTCGATTTCACCTCTACACCAACACCAACACCAACACCAACACCAACACCAACAACTGGGTTTTCATCAACTGTAAGCTTCTTTCTCCCCATCTATACTTAAGATTCTCTATAGTTTCTTCTTCTTCTTCTTCTTTTTAATCTTTATTATTAAATCAAACACCACTACTACTACCAACAGCAAACCCTAATTCGACTTGATTGGAAACTTGTTGAAAGAAAGATTGCGAAGAGAATACAAGTAGACAAGTAGTATGAATTAATTGATCTGAAAGTTCCTATTATATAGCCTCGTAATTCGGTGGTAATAATTCGGGTCGGTTATAACCCGAAACTATTCTGGCCCGTTTTGGCAACTTGGCCAAGACAACACCCACCGAAACCGAAACCGAAACCGAACTCTCAATTGTTCTGCCAAATTGATCAAGAAGATGACGGACTCTTCGAATCTCTCTTCTCTTGTCGAAGAAGAAGAAGAAGGAGGTGGAGTTGGAGTTGGAGTTGGAGAAAACTCTCAACAACAAATCAAAACTATTCCATCTGCTTTCTCTTCAATCCCTGATCGTCCAGCAACACAGTAAGATGATCTTCTTCTTTTCAAATCTCATTTTAATTTTAATCATGTTGTTGACATCAGTCACATTGCTCTGATGATTTTGATTTTCGATTTGAACAGTTTTGATTAACCCTAGATGAATTTAGATGTAAGTTGGAAGAAATCAAATGTTGAGAAACAAACTACAATAATCTTTTGCATTAAGAGTAACACTAACAAGCGTTTGAGTTACTGGAATTTCATTTAGGTAGATTTTAAGGACTGGATTCACCATCTTACCATCTTATGCTTTTTCAATTGTTATATGTAGAACTTCCTTGCAAAAGTATGCACCATTAGAATGGTTGGGTTATTTTGATCAAGAAGATGATATTAGCATTGCAGGAACAAATGATGTGAGTAATCCTATTTCGTTTACCCTAATTAGTTACGCAATGAAATGAATTCATTTTCATTTGGATATTTCTGCTGTTTAGGTGTTTCACGTATACATGGCTGGATCAGAAGGGCCAATTGTTTTTTGTCTACATGGAGGCGGTTATTCAGGGTATAGCTCAAACTAATGTCCATTTACTTAACACTTCACATGTATCATCACTAGCTAACTACATCTTGTGTGTAGCCGATATCTCACTTTGGAAGTATGTTATTTGCATTATTAGTTAACCTTTTTACCTTTAAAATCTTATCCATAGTTGCAGGTGCCAGTTGAGCTCAACTGGTAAAGACTTTGGATGATCATACCAGAGGTCTGGGGTTCGATCCCAGGCAGTGCATCTTTGAGTTACTGATCTCATTAAAACAGGCTTGCCAATAAAAATAAAAATAAAAATGCCACGGATTTATTTAATGATGTTCCAGCATTTCTTCTATATATGGATGTCAATACAACAATATTAGGCATTTTAGCGTAACAAATCGTGAAATAAGGTTACTAATGGATATGTGGTCCCTCTCAGTATATTAAGCAAACGCTGTACAATAAATTTGGTTAGGTTGGTTATATTCTTTTTATTGTTTTGCAGGCTTTCTTTTGCATTATCAGCAAGTAAAATCAAAGAGAAGGCTAGAGTAGTAGCTATGGATCTGAGAGGACATGGAAAGTCATCCACAGAAAATGAACTGGATTTATCTATAGAGGTAATATTGCCAAGTAGTTAGAAGGGATTGCAGCAAATATACCTGTTCTGTATATCTGGTATCTGTGTGCGAATTATCATATAGTATATTGTAACCTTGCCATCACTCTCTAGATGTTATTAGTCTGCAAATAAATGACAAGCTATGGTGTGCAGACTCTATCCAGTGATGTTTTGGCTGTTATGAAGACAATGTATAAAGATTCTTTCCCTGCGATTGTGCTTGTAGGCCACAGGTAGGCTTTCTTAGAGAAGTAGTGTACTTCAAAGTTTTCATGTCAATTTATTTGCCATGTCCTATATGTCAAACAAAATACTAAAAGAACAGAAACGAGAGAAAGATTGATGTTTCATGACTAGACTACATATTTAGGTGTATTAACTATTAAACAATGTTTGCGACACTGACTTAAATATCCATAAACTAGCCTTCAAACCTATGCTATAATTATAAAATTTGGATTCAATTAAAAAAATGGTATTTTTCTAGTACGTAATTTTGTACTGAACTTGGAATCATTTAATTGTTGTTTTCAGTATGGGAGGTTCTGTTGCTGTCCATGTAGCTGCAAAGAAAGCTATACCAAAATTGGCTGGGCTGATTGTTGTTGATGTAGTAGAGGTTAAGCTTCTTCTTCTTCTTTTCCTGTCTTCTGTTTTTACTTAAGGTTTTGTACTTCCGTGTTTCTTCTTATCAAGGCAGAGGCGTTTGTAATGACCATTAACTAAAACTTCAGGGAACAGCTATGGCTTCATTGATTCATATGCAGAAAATTCTATCAAGCAGAATGCAGTATTTTTTCACTATCGGAAAAGCGGTACTTACCTAACTTAAAAGGTTGATGGTCTAGATGTGAATTGTTTTTGTTTTTTAAGGTTTTTGTTAATCATTTCTGACATACATGTGAGGTGTATCTATATTATAAAAGTTAATAATGCAATCCTTGCGATGTTGTATCATTTTTGTGATTCATTTGAATATAATCTTACCAAATATATACCCAATTTGGGATATTAAATGGAATTGTTGTTATTATACATCTACTGTAAATCCGTGCACATGCATTTGTAGTTGGACTAGTACATGTTTTATCTGTCTTCTCTAATATAGAAATATAGAATGAATTATTGTTTTTAGTTTCTACTGATCAATACTGACATTTACGTCTGAAAGAATTTGGATACTACCAAGTCCTTGAAAATTAAAGTGTCAGGTTTTTCTTTTTGTCCTTGGCTATGTCGTGATTCTCGGCTATGGTCTCTGTTTACTTTCCATTTTATTATGAAAGGATTGCTTTTTATATGAGAATCAACCGTTTTATCAATACTTCCAATGTAATGATACATCTTTTTTCTCATTAATATGTATGAGCATTGATTATAAGAAAGGGAGAAAGAGAAAACTACTGTTCTTCGGTTTTGATGTTTGGCTATTTTGTCACTTGCCTATTTTTGATCTCACGAATCAAAAAGTTAAGGGAGGAACTGTTCCATGAACTATTGTCCACCTATTGTTTATAACTTTACATTATTTCATTTCTGGTCATTTGTGTAATGTATTGCAACAATTAATTTTTTGTAGGTTGAGTGGAGTGTGAAAGGTGGCTACTTGAGGAACATTGAGTCTGCTCGTTTATCAATTCCATCTGCCTTAAAATATGATGATTCAAAAAAATGGTAAGTTACTTCTTCACAGCTATGAATTCATTTACTAGGTAAATTTAATTAACATGTGGATATATGGAGCTAGGCACAAGGTTTGACAGATTGCATGAGGTGTGGATTGTAATCCTTATGAGTGTCTTAAACACTGAAAGAAACAACAAGTTAATGGTTACATCTGATTAGAATTTTGGGGAGATTCAGTTAAAATATATTGGAGAGAAATTCATTACTTCCTTAATTATATCACAAAAGAATTCCCAATCGAACCAACTAATTACATATCCAATACATAGAAATTTACGTGTTACCCAACGATTCAACATTAACTACCATCTTTCTCACCCCAGCCTAGCAATAGACAAATACTCTCATCGTCGTAGTAATACCAATCATCCTCATACAGTCTGATTAGCGGAATCTTCCATAGGACTCGGAGCTATGCACTTCTTTATTTGCTTGGAGGTTCTTTTTTGATGCTGTTTGATGCAGAATTGCTTATTGGGTGTTGTGTGGATAGTGTACGATAGGTAATTTGAACAGAATTGCTTATTGGGTGTTGTGTGGATGGTGTACGATAGGTAATTTGAACAATAACCATGTAGCACTATCACAGTATGAAAGCAGGATATACTTTAACTACTCTTCAGGACAGACATAAAAAGAGTGTAGAAGATAAGAGGCATCCCCCTCTCCCTGTATTAGGTGTAAGATTGACACTCTACATAGAGCATGGTGTACATTGAGGAACCCATGCCCAAGGGAAACCCTTCAAGACTAAGCTTGAAGGCTATAACTGTTCTGTTCTCTTACTTCAATGTTATGTGCTTTTGTCCAACCAGGCCAACGTCTCTCCAGAGATTGATGAGTAATTTGCTTCAAGTAACTAATGGTTAATTAGTGTACTCTATACCTTGTTTTAAGCAAATATGTTTCTGATTTTGAAGGTGTATTGCAGTTACACTTATCGAACACGGCTAGAAGAAACAGAAAGATACTGGAAGGGATGGTATGTTCAAACTTTTTGTCTTCTGTCTCACAACCTCAACATCATGTATAAACTTTTTGCATGTTTGGTTGGAAGTATAGGTTTCCTAGTTCATATCTACTAGGATAATTGTGATTCTTAAAAAATGATTTAATGGTACGTACATTCCTTGGTGAACTATAGGACAAGACAAATTAAAATGATATCATTTGTTTTGCCAACAAATTTGGAATCAATGCATAAAATGAGAATGATATTTTGCTTGAGAATCTGAAATGAATTTTCATTTATACAGTAGCATGTATAAAATAATAAAACTTCTAACTCGTGTTCAGGTACGAAGGCCTTTCTGATATCTTTCTATCCTGCCCTGTGCCAAAGCTCCTTCTATTAGCAGGAACGGACAGGCTGGACAGGTTCTCTCCGAAGCTTGCGCCCAAATACTTACTATTTGATTTCATTGATATTTATCGGATATGAAAGTGTGGATGAACATTTGTATCTGAAAAAATCCTACATATATTTTCTCTTACTTTTCATCTGGAGGCCACCTTTTTCCCTGATTCTACACGTGCCTATTATCTAGTCAGATAGATTTGAACATGTTAAGACTTAGGAATACTTCATACTTGTACATGTTACACACACTGGTAAACTTCGATTTGTAGTTTAGTCAGATAGATCTAAATTGACATTTCACTGAAACCCAATCATAACATCCAAAGTAACCCTAAAGCTTTAGCTTTGCATAATCACTGTTACATGTAACAGAGTAATGCTAGGAGTACCAATAAGGTGTGAGCCCCATCATCCCTGAAAAAGACAGTAATTTGAAACCAGTCAACATACATTATTACATGAAGAAATTGAAAGTGACCTTTATCGTGATTACCTGAAGTAAATTACAAATAACTAAGTGGCAAGATTAGGGTTCTCAGTATTCGTTTTATTGTTGACCTCCTATTGTATACCTCATTCATTATACATAAATTACAAGTTGCCAGATTAAGGTTCTCTGTATTCGTTTTAAGCTTGACCTCCTATTGTATACGGTATACCTCATTCATCACTAACACAATACATGCGTACTAGATTTTTTGCGAGTGTCGATGTATATTCTATTTATTTGTTAATGATAAATATTTAAACAATCAAGCTGATCTGTTGTGAATTAACATTAAATTTGTTTTACATGTGGCTGTTAACAGATCCCTCACAATAGGTCAAATGCAAGGCAAGTTTCAGATGGTGGTTGTTCGACACACTGGCCACGCTATTCAGGTTTATTATTGTGTCTCTTCTATAATGTGCTACTTATTTGAAATCTTCATTTAACATGTTTGCTTTGTTAACTTATATGCAGGAGGATGTACCAGATGAATTTGCTTCTTTGGTACTCAATTTCATTGCTCGCAATCGCATAGGTCCGAATGGTGTTGAGGTTGGTGTGACTTACAATCTATTTCTCGATTATATACTATCTTGAATGAGGTGCAGTGTTGATTGCAAAAAAGCTCTTATCGATTAGCTATGTTTATGTTTTTCTGGAAACCCCAATGCTATCGATTCTCTTTGATTTTTCTATGGGTCATAGAAAAATTGCCTAGCTCCTAGATAAGGACATCGTCTGTCTGACATAATAGAAGCTTGCCAGATTACACAATCCTGGATTTCCTGTTCAGTAAACCACGTCAAAGACGTGCATCCTCTCTTAACTTGAGTACTTAGGTGAAACACAAGAAATAAAATAAAATAAAGAGAACAAGATCTGCTCTTGGAGATTCTAGACCACTTTACAAACAATAGTAATATGATTTTTCTTGACAAATAAAATTGGTGAAGAATGTCAGGATATATTGGAAGCACTCTATTTCCCACAAAAATCAGGTCAATTGGTCATTTTAAGCAGTATTTTTGCTTGAGTTTTCTCTGTTGTGTCTGGATCATATCATTTATGTATGAACTGGCCGTTTGGCCTTGTAGCAATCTTGCTTTTTCTCAAATCAGAACTATTTAATATTAGAAATTATTTGTTAAATTGCTTACAGATATTAGAAATCAGAACTAATCTGTTTTGATTGCACAGCGTAGTTTTCAGGTCTTTACTAAATAGAAATTCACAATTTTGCAGATACCAGGCCTTGGCTGGAAAAAGCAGAAGCAACCCCCAGATGAGACAACGAAGATTCAAGAATGAAGCATGCCAGAGAACTTGTCATATATTATCAATGGGGTTTTCACTACAATATTATCAATGAGCTTCATAGTATCTAATATTTTGATTTTACACTACAAAAAAAAAACAACATCAGGATGTAGTTACCTGATGGAAGAGCTCGTCTGTTGCTGTGGGTGGTTGACATTAGGAAAGCTATAAACATTTTCAATTTGTATCCAAACCCTTTTTTAGAAGCACTTTGATATTGACATCCTCTTCACGCTGAGTCGCTGACCATTACTAAATCCAGTTCTGCAGTGCTAAATAGGGTTGGTTATTGCCTCATTGGTGCCCACTTGGATCTGGGTGTTAATGGGTTGGTAGCCAGCTAATAGGCTAAACTCAACAATCAGCATACGAGTAGAAGCATTTGACTAATTATGCACCCAATCAGCATCAAAGCAGTCATAAATCGTAACTTGGCTTAGCCAGCTAAAAGCTTACATTTTGGTGAAAACTTTTTTTGCAGAAGTTTAGCTGGGGTTTGGCACTGACCCCTACCTGTTTATTCCAAAAGAATTAGAGTCTGATACATGTGCCCCTCCCTATCATTGGTGATTATTACATTACGTTCTTTAGGGATGGGATTACAAGCATAGTAACAAGTTTCATTAGAGCATCTGATCTTAGACAACCAGTCAGCAGCTCCATTGTATTCCCTGTATATGTGCTGAATACTGAAGTCCTCCATTGTTCCTGCTATTGCTTTGATGCCATCAACCTGGTGTTTGTTCCTCCATGTTGGTCTGGTTTTTCCTTGTATGCAGTCCACTGCTTCAGTAGAGTCAGATCCCACTTGAACCTTGTTGATACCCAAATCTGCACAGAGTTTGAGTCCCATATAGATAGCTTCCAACTTGGTGTATCCAATGGCGAATCCCTCTTGGTCTATCCAATGGCGAATCACTTAGACTTTCCATAGTACGTCATCATCACTTCTCCTTCACAATTCCTAAGGATGCCAACATAAATGCTCCCAGCAGTGCTTATACTTCCATCTGTGTTGAGCATTGTATAATCCTGTATTGGGGGATTCCACTTACAGTGCTTTGTGGCCCTGGGTCTGAAGTTGATAATAGCATTAATTCTAGTCTCAGCGGCTCTGTTACTCCCATTGTCATATGCCTTGATGTGAAGTCCTTCAAATCTCAGCTGCACCTCATTTTTTATTTTTTGTATGGCTTTGGCCTAAGAGTTGTATTCTTGTGAGTGTATCCTTCATTCCTTCTGTTTCTCTCATACCATAGTTCATACACAGTTGCACAGAAAACAGTTCTGGTTATGTCCTCACTGATAGAAACCCTCTTCATATTGTTAAAAATCCATGTCCATTCAGAAACAGCTTGTGTGGAAAGAAGTACCAAGTTGGTGTGGCTACACTAGAAATATCTCTGATGCTGTTTTGGTGAAAACTTAGTTGTCCATACTTCTACATGTGAAAACTTAGTTGCAGGATGTGGCAGTCACGAATCCATCCTGGCTTTGATTGGAGGTTGATCTAAAACTTGTCTAAAATCTTAAAATGGTCTCTAAGTTGGTTTTAACTTTCTATCATAAAAAAAAAAAAAGTTGGTTTGACTGTATTGTTATTGCCACCCAAGTAAGTTGTCAAAAACCCAATTATAACAAATTTGTCAAAAACCCAATGATAAAATATCAATTATACCCTTCTAATTAATGTATAACTCTAATAAAAACTAAATGCACTAACTAACTACCATAACTCCCTACGGTTTTAGATTCTTTTCCGTATGAAACCCTATTTTTTACAAAAAAAAAAGAAAAAACTGTGTACTTTCCTTATGCCTCCTACCTAATAATCATTCATAAATTTTTAGATGAAAAAAAAAATTCATACTTGAGAAAAATGAAATACTAATACAGTTTAGGATGAAGCAAGAAAAGAATAAAACAAAGAATTCAGAAAATTGGTGACAATATCTAAATTCTCAAACCTAGATAAACAATAAAATTAGGGTTTATAAGCAAATTAGAAAAGTGAAAGAAAACAAATGGAAGAAAAGAGTTATAACCAAAATTGTGAAAAAAAAAACAAAAAATAAGAGATTTAGAGGGAAAGATTGCAAAAAATAGGAGAGTGATTTTTTTTTTTTTTTTTCTTGTTTGGTTTTATCGATAATGGAAAGAAAGAGATCCAAAACAATTTTGGGTTTTTGACAAATTATGTTGTGGGTGTAAAAGGGTATTTCAGTAACAAATTTCTTGTCTGAATGGGTTTTTCAATACAAATTGTTCTGATTGGGTTTTTGACGAGTTACTTGGGTGGCAATAAGATCTCTCTATTAATACCATTGAAGAGCTGGTCAGTAGGGCTGGACATGGGTCGGATTTTTTTTGGATCTATATATATCCATATTCAGATCCATATCCTATTCGGATCCAAAATAAAAACCATATCCGACCTATTCGAATTTGGGTCGGATTCAGATTTTATTCGGATTTTGTTTATAAAATTTAATATAAAAAAAAATTGATTTAACATATAAAAATATCAATCATTAATATTTAATTTATAGTGAGTTTAAAATACTAATAAAACTTCATTAATACTAGAATTATATAGTTTTAATAATAAAATATACTTTTATTAAACATATTTACTTAAATATATAAAATTTATGTAGATAATATATTTATTTAAATATTTATTGTCGAATCTGGGTTGAATCTATGGTAAAACATAGAACCCATATCCGACCCATATTATAATTCAGATTTATTTTAAAGATCCAAACCCAAAAATATAAATCTTGGTCGGTCGGATTCCGATATAAATCCACACCATGTCCAGCCCTACTGGTCAGCTACTCAGCTAGGTTTATTTCATTTCATTGGCTTTCATCTTTCAAGGGCCCCAGTTTTTTGTTTTTTGGGGGTAAACAGGGCCTTTGTCTTTCACGGTCACGTGACTAGGGGTGGCAAATGGGTCGTGTCGGGTCATATGCATGTCGGGTTGGTATCGTGTTGCGGGTCAAAACAGATCAACCCGTATATGACCCGTTATTTAGTGTTAACCCGAACACGACCCTGTTTATACAGTGGGTTACACGACTGAACACAGTTAAGACACGCTTCTCTCTTTCTTCTCTTCTCTCTTAATTGTTTCTTAAACAAATTTCAATCATCTTTATTAAGAAACAATCAATAATATGAAATCAACAAAGAAAGAAATGGTTTAATGAAAGATAAACTTCAAAATCAGATTGATTGAAATGGTTTAAGATCTTTTCTAAAGAAGAAGATGATCGAAATGAAAGGAAGAAGACAAGAGAGAGAGGTTTTGCTGTTTGTTGTTGATGCGGTTGATCTTCATATTCAATTTGTTTAACGGGTGAAACTATACACGACGAGACACGGCCGGGTTTACACAACACGACCCATTTGTATAGCGGGTCAAACAGGTCAACCTATTTGTGACACGGACCGGATCAATGGTTAACCCAACACACGTTGATAGCAGGTCGTGTTCAGGTCGTGTTTATGGATCCCGTGTCAAAACTGCCACCCCTGCACGTGACTATTCGAAAGCATGGGGCCAAAAAATTGTACCAACTAAAGCAATATCTTGCAATATGGTTACATTCCACACTAAGTCCACTAAGTCATGAACTGCTAAGTTGTCCATACTTCAAAGACTCCATTATACAAAAATAGACGATTTGACTTGACAGTTGAATACAACCAATCTATGCTGGAAGGCATTTGAAAGAAGACGAAGTCCTCTATCAAGTACCCCAAAACTCCAATTCCAATTCAGTAGACTACAAAAATATTAGGGCTTTATGATTCCAATTCAGTAGACTACAAAAATATTAGGGCTTTATGATAGGCTGACAAAATGTCAAAAGTAGAGAGTAGGTTTGGTTATACTGCAAGTGAAATACGCCTTCATGCAGTAATGCACTGTATGTAAAGTGAAAATTATGTAAAACAGTTAAATGACTACATATTCCACATTTGGAAAATCTTTTGGAGGAAAAGACTCATTTAAACCTGCACAACCTCTTCTCCTGGATACTTCAGTCGGAATGATTGGGATTGCTACAAATAATTAGGAATGTAACTACCCCAGTCCCCAGCAATGGAGATCGAAGGAATGCAGGAGTGAACATCTCTCATTTAAAAGAAAAACAAATTAGAGAACACAAGCTGCTGAATTCCTATAAACAAACAATCCTTATTAAATTGTTAGTCTAATCCCTTTACATATAACCACCACAAAGCAGATTTAACAACAACAAGCCCTTATCTAGTAATTGGAAATTTGATTAGGTGAGTACATGAGCTGGCCTGGAAGTGATGGAGAGCCTGGCAGAGACGATAGACTATGTGGAGGGGGAGAAAGGAGGCTGAGTTCCTCATACACCTCTGTAGGACTCCCATCCTTCAGCATAGTCCGAAAAGAGATTGACCCTCTCTTTGTTGAATCTTCATCAGAATTTCTCCCGGCACTTGTAGTGGAGCTCACCTCAAGAAGGCTCTGGTTACCAACAAGAGAAACTGCATCGTGGTGGTTCTCAATGGGTCTTCTTCCAGTTTCCATATCATGCGGGCTTTTCAAGGCTAAAGAGTCAGCAACAGGACAATACACGAGCATACATATGGCCAAGCCAGCACAAGATAACAGGACAAGGAAAGCAGCAAACACAAGAGCTTCAAATAAAAACCGCCCTGGCGAAGATAGAACGGATAAACCAAGCAAAAGAACCCTCAATGGAAAGAAAACGGATACGCAGGAGATCAAAAAGAAAACTCTCTTTCTCAACCCCTTGTTGATCACCGAAGACAACATCTGCCTCCCAAGCCACAACAGACACAATGACAAGAGTGTCGTATACAGCCCATGTAGGATCGTGCTCAGCAAGGGGTATGTGCATACTGCATTGTCGATCTGATCATCAGTCACGGATCGAAAAGATGTGCTAGTAAAGTAAGGTGGCATCTTCCCGTTGGTGATTTTCTCTCCAGCAAAAACAATGGTGAGCTGGAGGGCAAACATAGGAAGACAATAAAGAAGGACATATAAAGCTGTTTTCCCATTGAACCTTTGACATGAAGCCCCAAAGTCCCTTTGCTTCAAGGATGCATGTAGGAGAAACAAAATTGTAAGGAAGAGACATGGTTCTGTGAACCCTAGGTTTGATATGATGTAAAATTTGCAAATGGCCTGTTGCCATTGGATATCCAGGGCATGCACTAAACTTTCCTGGTGTCTCAACAAACTAAGCCGAAGAACCTCACCAAGCCCCCACCAAATTGTGAACACAACAAAGGTGATTCTTATGATCCAAGGTTTGTTAAAGAAGCGAAGTTGACTATAGCCTTGCCTTTTGATACGGTAACGGAAGTAAACTGAATATAGGATGCAAAACAAACCAAGTAGTACGAACAGAGAAACTAAACATACTGTCACCACACCGAATGCATCGGCGATAAGTCTTGTCAGGGGCATTACCCGAAGCACGAATTCCACGCATACTATCTACCAAAAAAGAATAACTCAGCAGCCCTTGATATTGCACAAACTTGTCTCGTTGCAATTCTGGACAAAGCTGAAGAGTCGTGGACCAGAGTCACAACATCATTTTCATCATTGAACAAAATCTCAAGTAGCTCTCCCATGGGCCATGACAGAGCAATTAATCCCCTAGTCAATCTATCCAAATCCCAAAAATCTCATTCAAATCCAATGTAGCTTATCCCTATTTATTTACTGTCAAAATTTGAAGCCTTACTCTGTCAAATTCCTGCCCCCTCTCTCACAACAACACCTATAACATGTAGAAAACCCCAAAACTCAGAAACAAATCAACAGATCAACTAATTGTCAAAACATTAACAAAACCTAAAAAAGCCGACAATTATATTCACTTCAAACATAAATCATAACTACCAAAACACAAAAACGTTGTTTTCTAACACTTATCGTGAATAACAAGGTGAATTAACCACTTTTAAACTTAATAAACAATCCCAAATTCTTAGTACCTTTTCACAAACATCGTTTTCACAATTTTAAACTAATAAACTAGAAGAAAAAAACCCAGCTAAATTCTTCTTTAACATAATTCGATTCTTAACAAAAACAATTTTTTTCTAAAAACCAACTATTTTCAAATCTTCTACTTGGGTATTTCAAGCAATCTAAGTGAAAATCTTAAAAAAAAAAAAACACACACTAACTACCTCAGATCAAACAACAATTAAACAAAAAACAACACGAAAACTATAAAAATATAAACTTTACCTGATTAGAAACCTCTTGAAGAAAACCGCATTAACTAAGAAACCAAAGCGAAATCCAACAAAATCTATATCAATCAAGAGCTCAAGGTGTAACGAAGATAGATCTATCAACCTTTAAAGAAGAATCTCAAAGTTTAAAACGAAACACTCAAACCCTAACTTCTTAAGAGAAGAAGAAGAGCAAGAGAGAGAGACGAGAGACGAGAAGAGAGAGAAGATTGAAAAATCTGAGAGGAAGAGAAAAAAGGTGGGAGAGATGGGGAAGGGGGACTTGGTTGCTGACAGCCTGTAACCAGCTGTGTTTTCCGAACCTGTAGGTTCGGGAATTCTTATTAAATATAATAACAAATAGAATACATTGTTTTGGGCCGGAGGACAAAATCTAAGGTTTTATTAGGCCCAAGGACAGCAGCAACGTTTCATTAGACTCAAAGAAAAGTCTATTTAATGACGAATATATCCTTGTAGGTGTTTTAACAACTACAAAAAAAATCTAACAATGTGGACGGTTTTTTTTTTTTATTTTCAAATAAAACCCTAGGGCTTGTTTACTGGCAGAAAATTGTTTTCAGTTTTCCATTTCCATTTTTTTTTTCTATCTCTAGTTTTCTTTTTCTAATGAAAATTTTGAAAAATTGGAAAACGTGTTCACTTGATTTTAAAAATTAGAAAACTGTGTTTCTGTTTTATTGTTTTTTTGTTTTTTTTTTTGAAAACAACTTATTTTTTTCTCGAAATAATAACAACTTTTATTGATAAGCTCAAAGAATTACACAAGCTTAAACATAAAAGACATATAACAAGCTTGAACGAGATTCCATTAAATAAGTTGTGCAAATCATTTTTTCAAACCAAAATAATAATATAAGCATAATAAAAAGAAAATATTCAATAATATACATGTCCTCCACGAAAAAGGTTGTAACAAACTACAATTCATCGTATTAGAAATTCAACATCCTGTAGTACATAAAAAAATCAACGACGATTGTAGTCATCCCATATCTCATTTGCAATGACATCTCTCACTGCAGCCATCTGGTTTTACATCTGGTGGACCTATAAAGTACTCAGTAGACTCCCTAAACAATTCTGACACCTCTGCAAGATAATCAACTAGCCGATTTATCTCTTTAAAAACATGCCTAGATAAGGAAACAAAAGATTGTCCTTCAAAATCTAAGATTTAATATAAAGGATCTGCAGACTTACATTGTCTAGCAAGAAAAAAATACAAGACTACAATCAAAATTCATGGTAATAGACAATTAGTATAAGAAGCATAGATAAGTATACCTAGTATTAGTGGTGCTTCTCTTGCAATGTGACCTTTCCTTCAATGCTATAAGTCTCAGAAAAGCAAGCAGTTCCTACTTAGCAACCTGAAACATACCAAGAGGGTATTGTAATTACTTAGCAAATGTAATAAATGACAGCCTACACAATCTATAATTTTTTTCATGTCGACTTTTAATGTAACAGATGATTCCAGTGGCTGAATACGTTGAGGGCAGAAAAATTTAAAAGGAAACTAATAACAACATAATTGCCAATCCAACATTTAAAAGGAAACTAATAAATACTGGTTCTACAATTAGCCAGAGTAATATAGATATACCCATGAAATGATTGTCAGATTGTCACATACTGATAATACTAGTAAAGTAGTGGAAGTAATAGTAATATAAAACTGAAATTTCTACTGTAATTTTGTAATGGAAAAAATGAAGAATAGAAAACACGATAAAACCAAAGAACATAAACAAAGAACATAAGAAATATACCTTCTAAAAAATGTTGACCTTTCAAATTCAGGAACCTTGCAATTTTCAGGCTGCCATCTAAAGGCCTCAAAGGAAAAATCTGGTCTCTGAGTCGGTCTACAAGCCCACATCTCTGACAACCACTCCTTACAACCAAACCCCGAGTACAGTGGCCTTTTGCTGTCTGCGACCCATTTACCTTTGGCATAATTGCAATTCTGTAAAGGGTGCCAAAACAAACATCAAACACAATGCATGAAACAATAGATAACAAAAGTGTACAAATTGAAGGGACTGATAACTTTTAATCGGAGGAACTGTAACAACCCAACAATAAATACCTAGGTTTGCTCAATTCCAATGTCCGGAGAAATGATTCATTGAATAAATGAGTTATGACTTATAAGTAAATATCAGAAAAGCTGTAATTAAAATTATACGAAGCACTCAACCTTTATTTTCTGCAAAAAACTTGCCGTCATCTTCTCTTCTTGTAGATAAACCTTCTTCGGTTTCTTCACTTCTTGTCTCCCTCGCCATGAAAGTATCTGAGAAGTCTTTCTCACTTTGCCCCTTTGAGTCTATAGATAATAATGGGTCCATGGGAGTGAATGTGCCCATGAGTATCTCTGTACCACCACAAAAATAATTTTATTAACAACAATGGAGCTACGCAAATATCATGTAAAAAGCATGAGCTACGCAAATAGGAGTAGAGTGCAATGTAGCAGAATAAGGTGCCAATAACAAGTGAACTATGCTAGTGATCGTATTAAACATGGTAATTGTAAATGTCCACATCAACTTCATGAAATTTTAAGACTTACAAAATGGCATTAAACACATTTTTCAGAAAACAAAAATAGGAAGAAAAATATGTGGCAGAATGTATCAAGTAGCATTCTGGTCAACTAATCGATTTTCTACTTCTTATTCGATTTCTAAAATCTCGTTTACACCTTTTGAATTAATTGCTTAAAAGCATATTTTACTGCTTGCTTGAGCTTGTATCATTATAATCTTCTCATCAGTAGGCTAGATCATACATATTTCAATTTAATTGAGATTTGAAAAATGGGACAACATAGCTGAAAGACAAACCTGAAGAAGGCATCACAAAATTATCTTGAGCAGATAGCCATGAAGCAACAAGTGGTGAATTCTCACACGCCCAAAGAAGAATAGTTGTTCCAACGAGGGTAGTGAGGGTAATAGATAAATGTTTACTCCTTATCTAAACACATTGCCGCCTTTCATTCCCATACCAAATTTTTCCCTAGACTGAATTCATACACATGATGTACTATTTCATCTTCTCCCTGTAGAAGTCATTACAACGTAATCAATTCCCTACATTATAAAAAACTTGTCCACCAAAATGTGACTGAGATAAAACCAGAGTAAATATATAACAATTCCCCTCATCACCATCCACTACTTGTACCAAAATGAAACAATATCCTTAATGCCCAAAATAGTCTAAGTAATTTTCTGTCATTAAAAAATTCATAACATATTAGAAATATTCATAACATATTAGAAATCCCGCGAGAGAGGGCAGAAGATAATAATAATGATAAAAACAACATTGGGTCATGTAGAGTAATAGTAATTATATGTGAAGAATGTATCATGTATGTTTGCTTAACAAGATCCCCAAGTAGATATATAATGCAAGTAAAAACTAGTCTTGTTCTCTAATGAAATATATCAATTACATGTATCAATCAGCAATGCATAGAAGTCATTAATCAACAATGGGGTTTTCAAATTAATAATTTATCTAACATTGATTATGATGAAAAGTTTACTAATTTAAGAATATAATCAGACATTAATCTAGATATAATGAAAAGTGAAATGAAGAAAAAAAAGAAACCTTTGAACCCACATTTTCTGGAGCAAAAACAGTATTTGAACCCAAATCAAAAGTAACACATGTGGATTATCACTAAAAAAAAAGATAATCTCTAGTCTAAAGTATGAACACAAATACACTACTGTTTAACTCAGCCCCAACTATCATCAAGATACAATTTTTTATCGAAATCTCACCTTCGATTGAAGATTGAAGAAAGTGATTCCAGATCTCCAACAACTCAACAGAGATCTATCGATGAAAGTTACAACGAGAGAGAGAGGAAGAAGAGATCGAAGTTCTTCCTTTCCCTTAATCTTCTTCTTCTTCTTCTTCTACTGTTGCTTTTAATTTTTCGTTCAAGAGGTTTTTTTTTTTTTTTTTCGCGGCCCGACGTTTTCCAAATAGAAAACTCTAAATCGGTGTTTTCCAAGTTTATGCTCAAATCAGAAAACAGAAAATTTTAGAAAATTGGAGAAATGTTTTCTAACTTAGAGAAAATAACACAAGTAAACATGTTTTCTAGTTTTTGTTTTCGTTAGAGATAGTTTTCCGCAAAACAGACCCGTTTTTCTGCAAGTAAACAGGGCCCTAATTTCTTTCTTTCTCTCTCTCTTTCTCTATCTCATCTCTACTGCAAAAACAACAATTACGACTTGATTTCTTAGGTTTTTTTCAATTTTTTAAGATTTTCTTCATTAAAAGTCTGATTCTCTTTAGAATTGAACAAAAATCTAGGTTTTTGAAAGCCAAAACACCTATATCTACAATGGTAAGAAAAAAAAAAGTCCCAAGAAGTACAAATCATCATGGAACAAAGAGAAACGAAAGGATGATAATACAACACAAGAACAAGAAACTTTTGATTTTGAAGAAGAAATTTCTGATTTTGAGGTAAGTTAGGTTTTAGAATTATAATTTTAATGTAAATTTTTTTCTTGAATAACTTCTACATCACATGTTCTTGCATAATTACTTCACAATTTCTAATTTTTTATATAAATTTTCTTTGATGTTAAATTCAATTTCAGTTTTAGTTGATTAGTAAATTTAATCAACATGTTCTTGCTTAATTTTACTTCACGATTATTGGGTTTTTTTATATAAATTGTAAATTATTTTTGATGTTAAATTATAATTGATTAAAACATTAAATCAACTATCAAACTGGTGTAAGCAATTTATATCATACTATCTGTTGATTGGTATATTAATTAATTAATTATATGATTTTATCTTTTCTGTTTAGCTGATTAATATATTAATCAGCTATAACTTTAGTTGATTACTATACTAATCAACGCACGTAATAGTTGATTGATGCATTAATCAACTAATTAATTAATTTTATCTTTTCTGTTCAGGTGATTAATGTATTAATCAACTATAATTATTCAATATTTTACCAAACTTTTCACATTTGAAACAAGCCGATTATGTCACTCTATTGTTGAACAAGATGCTAATCAAACGTGGGGATGTTTTTCATGTTGAAAAGGGACTTATATATCGAGGAAACACGAGATGTTACGCATCAAGGCTCTTCGTAAGCTCCCTAAACTTGAATTGTTAAGTGTTATTATCATGAATACAATTTGATTATTCTGTAAATTATATTTTTCAGCGTGGATTGTGCATTGTTTGTATGCAAATTCATGGATCATGTTGTTTCTGGACAAACAATTTCAATTAATGACTATTCAGAAGGAATGATGCAAATCATGAAGGCGAACATAGCATATGAGTTGTTGAGTGAAGTTAGTTTTAACAAGGAAACGTGGGACCAACAACAACTGCTTGTAAAGGCTGATGCAAAAGGAAAAAGAAGCAGCTCAAGAAAAGGAAGAATAGTTTTATCCATTATTGGTTTTTGGTGTTGAAAAACAAAAAATTTCTAAAAATACATTTGTGTTGGTGCTTGTCAAGTATTGTTTGTGGTGTTGATAAACACATTTTTTTGTTATAGATAACAATTAAGTGTTGATACTTTACAGAATCCTTGTAAACAATAATTTTGTTGATATATCAATGGTATTGTTATTTGCTTGTATTATGGTGTTTAAATGATAATTGATATAAAAATTTCATATGTTGATTAATTTATTAATCAAATATGCATTAGTTGATTAATATAAACTAATCAACTCTTCTTTAATTTTGTATGAGTTGATTAAGACATTAATTAACTCTTCTATAACTATGCATTAATTGATTAACTATACATATATTAGTTGATTAATAAATTAATCAACTGTAATTATTATATTTTACATTCTGTTCAGCTGATTACTACATTGATCAGCAAAGCTTGAGTTGAATGAGAATGGTGAACCCTAGTGGAAATGTTGTCATTCTAAAATCCTAAACGAATGGGAATGGTGAACCCTAATGGGAATGTGGTCTTAAAGACACCCTAAACCCTATTCTGAAATCCTAAACCAATGAGAATGGTGAACCCTAGTAGAATGCGGTCTTAAAGAAATAATGTTGTCATTCTAAACCCCTAAACCAATGGTAATGGTGAACCCTAGTGGAATGTGATCTTAAAGACTTAATGTTGTCATGCTAAAATCTAATAGGAATGGTGAACCCTAGTGGGAATGGTCTTAAAGACACCCTAAACCCTATTCTAAAACCCTAAACCAGTGGAAATGGTAAACCCTAGTGGGAATGATGTCTTAAAGACACCCTAAACCCTATTCTAAAACCCCAAACCAATGGGAATGGTGAACCCTAGTGGGAATGTTGTCTTATAGACATCCTAAACCCTATTTTAAAATCCTAACCCAATGTGAATGATCAACCCTAGTGGGAATGATGTCTTAAGTACACCTTAATGTTGTCATTCTAAAACCCTTAAACCATTGGGAATGGTGAACCCAAGTGGGAATGTTGTCATTCTAAAACCCTAAACCCTATATCATAAACCCTAAATCTTAAACCCTAAATGTAAACCTTATATATATTAAAAAACACTAGAATATTTAAAACCCTAGAAAAAAACAATCAACATTTCCTTAGTTGATTAGTATATTAATCAACTTGTCAGTACACTTCCTGAATATATGAACCTTTCCATCGTTGATTAAGATATTAATCAACTTATCAGTAAAGCTTTCCTGAATAAAATAAAGTTGATTAACACATTAATCAATCATTACTGGATGTTCATCCTTCTCATAAACTGAAGTAAATTATATTGTCACAACTAAATTATATCGTCACCACAAGTGAAAGAAATAAAAAAAAAAAAAACCTAAAATTGAAAATGAATTATATTATCACCACAAGTTTTAATCGAAAAAACAGAAAAACAAAACATCAAATACAACTTGAATTTAATTATTGTTCAAATATGGGCAAGTCCTCCTATTGTGATGATCAAGATTAAAAACCATTGCCACAAGTATGTTTTTCCCCCATTTTCTTCAACCACATGCGAACACCTTTGTTACTATACGACTTCGAATAAATCATCCACTTAGCAACATCATATGAAACAACACCATCAATTGGAACATCATTTGAAACAACACCTCCACATGATTCCATATCTGTATAAAACAACATCATGTAATCAACACATTAATACATTCACATTAATATAGTTAATTAACACATTCACCAACAAAAATAATGAAAACATGGAGTTGATTAATACTGTTAATCAACCCGAATGCTTAAGACACATAGTTGAGCAACCAAAAATACTCAAAACCCATAAAAACTGTTGAATGGCAAGTAGTTCAACATAAAAAAACATTGAGCATTGAAATTCAATGACAAATTGTGATTCTAAAACAAAAACACAACCAAAATTAAAATAAACTAAAACACACCTATGCAATCAATCATCCCCATCTCCGTTTGAAATCTCGAATTGCCAAATCAAAACAATTGATGATGTGAACAAACAAAGTTCTTTAAAAATCAAATGAAGAATCGATTTGTCAAATCGAATTAAAAAATCAAAAATCTCCGCTTTTGATTTGATTTGCTCCAAAAATAAATCAATTGATGAAGAGAACACACAAATTTCTTTCAAAACCTAATGATGAAGATCTTGTAAAATCGATTTGACAAAATCAAAACTCTCTTGTCTTTGATTGATAATTCAATGGAGATTGTTAAAGATTTTTCATCTTGTTGATTACTGAGAAGCAAAAATCCTTTAAGAAACAAAGTTCTTCAAATTTCGTTCTTCAATCCTTCAGAAAACCAGATCTGAGATTCAAATCTAAATTTTGAAAATTAAAAACTAAACTAAACATATCAGCAACAAGAGAGGACAGTTCTGGTATTATGAAAAAAATGATGGAACGATTAATACGCGGCTTGTCCTGCATCTAAAAAGCTAAACGTATAAATGGACTGCATGATACCCAAACACAAACCCGTGTCCTTGGGCCAAACAAACGTTAGCCTGGGCCTAAAACCCAAACAAACGTTTGTGGTTGGACTTGAAACGAGTTTCTTGAATAGAATACGAGATATGTTTGATTGTTAATTAACTGACACATGGATTTTATATTGTTTATTATCACTAGAGAATTAATCAGACGGTTGTGATTTGATCGGAGCAGCTGGATTTTGGCACTGACCCCTACCTTGCTATGTTGGCCAACCAATCTGGTGTGTCGACAACGTTTATGAATCCGACCTGTTTGAGTCTACTGATTTCATCATTCACGACCTGATGAAATTTTGGGGCAAGTCGCATTGGCTTTTGCTTAACAAGTCGATATTTGGGATCTACTCGTAACTTATGGCATGCAATTGATGGATCTATTCCAAGTATATCAATATACGACAAAGCAAAAACATCTTTATTAAGAGAAAAAAAGTTTCCAAACTCATTGTACTTATCTGATCCTAACTATGAGCCCACATAAACATACTTGGGGTCGTCCTCTGACCCTAAGTTCACTTGCACTCCAGTATCTGTGCTTCCAAGTGATACCTGAGGGGAGCTCGTTTGCTCCTTCTCTAGTTGCTATTTGGCCGTTTCTGCGGCCTCTGCTTTCCCTTTTGATGGACTCTTGGCTGGATTTGCGACCTCCTTGGTTCATGAGGTCCCTGGCTTGTCATATGCCACAACTTCAAGGATTCCATGGTATTCCTGTGTTGCGTTCTTGTTGCCTCTGAGCTCCATTATCCCATTGGGACCAGGATAACGGAATACTTGATGATAAGTGGATGGACCTCCTCGTATGGCATGGATCCATTTGCGACCAAGTATTGCAGTATACTTGCTTGCAATGTTGAGAACGCTGAACTTGGCTATGACTGAAACTTTATCTTCCTTCTTGCCCACAGAAACAGGCAGTAGTATCTCCATTAGGATCTTCTCTCGAGATATTGAAGCCCAAGATTGGAGTGAAGTCAGGAATGAGGATTGAATCAGGTAGTCTCATATCCTTGAAGGGCTTGTACATTAATATGTTACAAAATGCTCCTGGGTCGATTAGGACTTTCTTAACAATGTAATCTGCAATTCTTAATTCAACAACCAGAGCATCGTTGTGTGGAGTTACGACCTTGTTTAGGTCGTCGTCAGTAAAACTAAGATATGTTTCTTGTCGAGTTGGAATGTTGGTTCTAGCTGCTCGACCTGTGATGGAGTAGACGTGGTGAAGGTGTTCTACTCGCCTTTTCTTTTCTCTTGAGACTGGTGTGAAACTGGACTCGTAGATCATGTAGATCACATGACTCTCTGTCTAACTATCTTCATCTATTTTATTTGCAACCTGGTTGTTGATTTGGTCGCGGAGGTCGCTGGTGGGACCTAATTCTTGAGAGGCTTCGCCCTCTGCTGCGTGCTGGACTTGAGAAGGCAGTTCTTGCATTGCTTTGAGATCATTTAGCAGAACGTGGTGGCGTTCTTGATCTCTTCTTGGTTTTCTTTTCTCCAGATTCATCTTGCCTGTTGTAGATCCAGTTGTTTAGCTTCTTCTCATCAGCCCATGTTTGAAGAGCTCACTTCAGTATGCGGCAATCATCTATTTGATGGCATCTCACCTTGTGAACCTTGCAGTAAGGACAACCAGACGTGTCCTCGAATGGAGTGAAATCTAGAATCTTGCACCAGTGGTGATGCTTGATTCGCTCATAGATATATCCCGAAGGTCGTGTAAATCGGTGATACTCACATTACTCGGTGGGCAACGCCTTAGGCTTGAATCTCATGTTGTTTTCTGATCAAGGTCCTTTGGTGGAGCCCCCTTCTAAGTTTGTAATAACATGACTTTTCACCCTTCCAACCAGAGCTTCTTCCAATTTGATGTAACGATCTACCTTAAGATAGAGCTCGTCGAGAGAGGTTGGCCTTTTCATGGCCAATGACTTGTGGACGTCGGATCCAGGGATCAGACCGTGGGAGAATGTAATGGTTGCAAAGGGTTCATGATCCTTTGCAAAGTCTTGAGTAGAGTGCAATTCGGTTTTCAATCAAGCGAAGAAATTGCTCCGTAGTTCCCCATCTCTTTGTTTGACCTTAAACATCGCGTCGATGGTGACTGGACGTTTTTTGTTATGAATATAAAAAGACACGAACTTCTTCTCCAGGTCACTTAACGAGCTGATTGAACCTGGCTTGAGACGGTGGAACCAATCGAGAGTTGGTCCAGCCTCAAAGCATATCAGATGATCTTCTTTGATTAGTTGGAGTGATTTTCGAAAACCCTTGATGTGGTCTGTTGGATCTCATACGCCTGAGTATTGATCGAACTTTGGAGCATTGAGTTTGTTCGGTAACTCTTGCTCTAGGATCTCCTTGGTGAATGGAGATTCTTGGAAATGCTACAAAGATTGGACAGCGAGTTGTTCGGCTGTGCGACCTTTGCTCAATTGGATTGCGGTCTGAGAGGCATTGAATTCAACGAGCTGTTGGCTGAGTTCCTCATACTTGCGGTTGTTGTCATTTACAATGACTGCTCCCTGTTCGGTGTTTGTGTCAACGTCGCTTGAAGCCTTTAGCTGCGCGTTTTCTTCTTGGAGACGATTCAGTTGGTCTCTCAGTTCTGGGAGACGATTGACAAACCAGCTGCTCCAATCAAATCACAACCGTGATTAATTCTCTAGTGATAATAAACAATATTTATCCACGTGTCAGTTAATTAACAATCAAACATATCTCGTATTCTATTTGTTATTGTATTTAATAAGAATTCCCGAACCTACAGGTTCGGAAAACACAGCTGGTTACAGGCTGTCAGCAACCAAGTCCCCCTTCCCCATCTCTCCCACCTTTTTTCTCTTCCTCTCAGATTTTTCAATCTTCTCTCTCTTCTCGTCTCTCGTCTCTCTCTCTTGCTCTTCTTCTTCTCTTAAGAAGTTAGGGTTTGAGTGTTTCGTTTTAAACTTTGAGATTCTTCTTTAAAGGTTGATAGATCTATCTTCGTTACACCTTGAGCTCTTGATTGATATAGATTTTGTTGGATTTCGCTTTGGTTTCTTAGTTAATGCGGTTTTCTTCAAGAGGTTTCTAATCAGGTAAAGTTTATATTTTTATAGTTTTCGTGTTGTTTTTTGTTTAATTGTTGTTTGATCTGAGGTAGTTAGTGTGTGTTTTTTTTTTTTTTAAGATTTTCACTTAGATTGCTTGAAATACCCAAGTAGAAGATTTGAAAATAGTTGGTTTTTAGAAAAAAATTGTTTTTGTTAAGAATCGAATTATGTTAAAGAAGAATTTAGCTGGGTTTTTTTTCTTCTAGTTTATTAGTTTAAAATTGTGAAAACGATGTTTGTGAAAAGGTATTAAGAATTTGGGATTGTTTATTAAGTTTAAAAGTGGTTAATTCACCTTGTTATTCACGATAAGTGTTAGAAAAATATAACAATCCCAAATTCTGATCGTGGTGTATTGGTGTACAAAAATGTCATTAAGAAGTTACATCAAGTTGAAAACATATGTAATAGTTGTAATAAAGAAACAAGGCAAATCAAACAAGTCTTCTGAGAGCAAAATTGAATCTCAGGCTCTGCAAACCATCTTCCACAACAAGTATAACAATTCTGCATATAACTTAAATTACTAACTCCACAGGTCACCTAAATTTGCACTGCAAAGAATGCTAGTATAATTTTATAGGGAAACAATATGGTTTAAAAAGGGATTATTGAACCATATACCTTTTCTGTGTCTTGCAAGGATTGATTCATCGTGAGGCTACTCTTCTTCAGTTGCCGTGCCAGGCCTACCATTTCATCTGTCAAATCCTCCTGAAGCTTTCTGTTGAAACAAACAAGTGCAAAATAATCAAAAGGTTTTCGAAAACATGTATAAGAAAATCCAAACAATGCATTGTTCCTTAGAGCTGGGTGGTGTACATCACACAAGTACTTGAGAATTAGGAAACTGATTCAAAGACAATAAAGTACCTATGCTTTTCGATGTGTGCCTGTGCAGCAGCATCCAACTTAACAAGCTTTGATGGATCAGCTTCTGTATTGTCATGGTTAACATCTTCAACTTTAGGGTGAGATCTGAGTAATTGACCACGTCATTAACGTCAAAATTGGGTAACAAGTTGCATTGAGGAAAACTACCCGTATCAAAGCCAAAACAACAGATGAACTTACACTAATCTCCTTCGCAATATTGGAGAGGAAACTTGTTTTTGTTCCTTTAGAGGTGCTTTCTCATCCCCAGTGATATCAACATCCAGAGATCCTGGCATATCATCATACTGGCAATATTTGCCAAAGAGCTGATTAGGATATAATCTGAATAAAGGTCTTCAAGAACTCTATTAACTCCTAACAACTAACTATTAAATGCTTTTAAATAAAAGAAAATCTTTTCACCAGTTAACGAACAAAATTTCCTCTCTATTTAGCTTTGCAAAAATTGCAGGAAAGCTAAAGGCCATCTGTGGGACTGCATCATTACTACTATAGGTAATATTGAATGTACTATGACCCTATTAGGGACAGTAACCTTTGGACCCTTTTAGGTACACTATATAATGTAAAGAAATGTAGAACTGAATGGAGCAACAGTATATATATTTGATAAAGAATTATTTATCGCTAAATATCTAGGCACCCAGCTGGCAGCTGCATATCTATATATCTTGCCAGTGTAGTGCCATGGGTGAGGACTTACCGACTTAGGTATCTGGCTACTGCGTTGGATACTTTCATGCTTGATTCAGATTTGACTGCCAAGGAATATAGCGGGAATAAAGGGGTAAACAACTAAACAAGGCGCGAAAGTCGTATATGAGCCCGGTCCAACAAAAGTTGTAAATTATTCTAAACAGTCCGGCCCAATTAAAGCCCAACGTTTTCTCATGAACTCGATGAAAACTCTTTTGCCTTTCTTTTTGTCCCAAAGATTGGAATGTGGAGAAGTTTCTGAACTAGATTCAATTCAATCATTGAAGTAAGTTCGATTTGCATCAGTTTCTTTCGATCTCTGATAACAATTTGTTTGAATGAGATCAATTAGGGTTTCTTTGATCATCTGATTTCATTAGAAATACGATTTCATTAAACATCTTGTGTTGCTAGCATTTCATCAAATTGTTGTTCGTTATATGTTTGATGAAATGCTAGCAAGATAAGATGTTTAATACAAAACAAAATGGTTGATTGAATTAGAAAGATATCTCAACCATCTACATAACTAATTTCTGTAAATTTCTTGATTTTTAGGCCTAGTTGATTTTGAAATGGGATTCAGTAAGACTGAGATTAACTTGAGGAGGTTGCTTAATGCCGCACCTCGTCAACAGAATCATGCAAAGCTCATACATGTAAGGAAATCTGTTGTTTTAATTATGTTAATTTATATGCATTTGAATGTGTCTCGGTTTTCCACATGAATAGTTTGGACTTTGGATAGTAATAACATATAGTTTGTAAAGGTGAAGAAGGCATGATGAATCCATATGGATTATGGAACAATCAACAAAATTATTTCTCCATCTGTTTTATCCGATTATTTAGATATTGGTAAATAAAAAAATACAAAAAATATGCATAGTATCTATTAGTCTGTAAAAGCTGAAGTATGATTATGCATATTACTAAATCTGCTTTGACTACTAAAGAACCAAGTCTAGATTTGAAAATAGATCTGCAAGGACCTATACTCGTAATTTAGAATTAGTGGTTTTGAACTGTGACAAAGATTTTATGTAACATACAGCTTGTTAGTTTTAGACGATTACAACATGTCTCAAATGCTGTTAGGAGTCTTTTATTCTTTTTGGAGCCTATATCTTACCCTATTATTTGTTTGGAATTTCATCTAGTATATTGCTACTTTACGGGAGTTATTAGAACAACTGGTCGAAGAAACTACACCGGAAGGCTTGCCAAGGTGGACTTTCTCTGGTCTTGCTCTTATGTATTTCTGCCTTTGGTTATTGTTGCGGCATTCTAATAAGTTTTAGTATGAATGGTAGATTTCAAACATTAAAGATATTAGTACTGCATACAAGTTAACATATTGGTTGACCAGTCAAGGAAACAGTCCATGCTTCAATGACCAGCTTATATGTTTGTTCGTACATGTTTCAAGAATATTTCTTGTAAATACAATTTGCATGCAACGTTTCGTTTATCTTCATTTCTCAGACTAACAGAGGAATGTGTCGTCGGTTTTTTCAGAATTTCGAAGGCGATGGTGAATGACTACTCAGAGAAGATCGAAGCCCTTTCTGCCAAATTAGCTGCCCCACTGGTGCGTGTACTGCTATCCTTTGAGAAGATCTTATGGGAAAGGTTATTTTCAAATTTTATTTGAATAGAAGTGGCATTAATTTGCAAGATCCTGATAGCCCTCAACTTTTTTATTCTTTCCCACAAGACACTCTTTCTAGTTCTATGTTGTACTTGCAGCTTTGTGGTCAGTTCATTAGTAAAGGAAGTAAATGAAACATATCAGGGATGCTATCTATTGCTAGTTGATTTTTTTTCTCCAAATTGTGAAAAGATAAGCTTGGGCATGGTAATGATCAATTGATCACAGACTAATGACTAATTGAACACAAGAAGGGAGGCAATAGTTCTTTCCAAACCTTGTTAAGTGTCTTATCCTGTTCATACCTCAAATAATCACCTTAGCGAGCAAGAAAAATCTGGGTAAATCCGTGTAATAGTTTTGAGCTAGTTTGAAATCACCATCCTCTTTATCAAGGAAAAGAATCTGGATTTGCGAGAGTTCGTCGTGTAAATATTTTGTTCTATTCAGGGTTTCAGTTTCTCATGGAGACCTGGAGAGTGTTGTGGTGACAAGAAGGATCCCATGACACGTGATAGGATGTTCTGTGAGGAAAAAGCTAGTCTGTCCATTGGTCTTGGATCTTAGCTGCATTGCTGCAACAGTCATGATACTGTTGCTCCATTCAGTTCTACATTTCTTTACATTATATAGTGTACCTAAAAGGGTCCGAAGGTTACTGTCCCTAATAGGGTTATAGTACATTCAATATTACCTATAGTAGTAATGATGCAGTCCCACAGATGGCCTTTAGCTTTCCTGCAATTTTTGCATAGCTAAATAGAGAGGAAATTTTGTTCGTTAACTGGTGAAAAGATTTTCTTTTATTTAAAAGCATTTAATAGTTAGTTGTTAGGAGTTAATAGAGTTCTTGAAGACCTTTATTCAGATTATATCCTAATCAGCTCTTTGGCAAATATTGCCAGTCTGATGATATGCCAGGATCTCTGGATGTTGATATCACTGGGGATGAGCAAGCACCTCTAAAGGAACAAAAACAAGTTTCCTCTCCAATATTGCGAAGGAGATTAGTGTAAGTTCATCTGTTGTTTTGGCTTTGATATGGGTAGTTTTCCTCAATGCAACTTGTTACCCAATTTTGACGTTAATGACGTGGTCAATTACTCAGATCTCACCCTAAAGTTGAAGATGTTAACCATGACAATACAGAAGCTGATCCATCAAAGCTTGTTAAGTTGGATGCTGCTGCACAGGCACACATCGAAAAGCATAGGTACTTTATTGTCTTTGAATCAGTTTCCTAATTTTCAAGTACTTGTGTGATGTACACCACCCAGCTCTAAGGAACAATGCATTGTTTGAATTTTCTTATACATGTTTTCGAAAACCTTTTGATTATTTTGCACTTGTTTGTTTCAACAGAAAGCTTCAGGAGGATTTGACAGATGAAATGGTAGGCCTGGCACGGCAACTGAAGGAGAGTAGCCTCACGATGAATCAATCCTTGCAAGACACAGAAAAGGTATATGGTTCAATAATCCCTTTTTAAACCATATTTTTTCCCTATAAAGTTATACTAGCATTCTTTGCAATGCAAATTTAGGTGACCTGTGGAGTTAGTAATTTAAGTTATATGCAGAATTGTTATACTTGTTGTGGAAGATGGTTTGCAGAGCCTGAGATTCAATTTTGCTCTCAGAAGACTTGTTTGATTTGCCTTGTTTCTTTATTACAACTATTACATATGTTTTCAACTTGATGTAACTTCTTAATGACATTTTTGTACACCAATACACCACGATGATCTTGTGGTGTGACCTAAATACTTAATATTTCACAGGTACAGTATCTGTGTAGGCTTTATAAACTAGCTAGTCATTGTACGTGTAATTTTGGATAGTCGATTGAGTTATACTGAAGCTTACGTACAATTGTGGAAGAAGTGCTTTGTTGTCTTCTGGAATGATTATAACTGGAGCAATTGTGTGATATCTGGGACATGTATACGAATGATGTCAATTGTCCATGATTAGACCTTTAAAGCTACCCTCCGTCATTAAATTCATCTGATGGGTTGGCTTTTCGAAAATACAGACATTGACCCACAGCCCGCCCCTTTCTTCTTGTGCTTTATTTTCCTCTCTAAATTAAATGACCTGTATACCTAAAGGGAATTTCAATTATTGGTTCTATTACTGTGGTCTGTGGGAAGCGACTACTTTCTGTGATATGTAACTCTGCTGAGCCAATATATTTATTTTTAGTACCTCTATAATACATTTGCTGTCCACACAAGACCTCATTTAATTTAGTTATGGTTTGATTGCAGCTACTTGATTCTACGGAGAAGGCCGTGGAGCATAGCTTGGCTAGCACTGGCCATGTTAATGCACGAGCAATGGAGATATATTCACAGAGCTTCAAGACCACATGCTTTACATGGCTCCTAATCTTTGTCATGACTTGCATATTCATCATGGTTGTGCTTCTCATTCGTGTAACATAGGTATGTCAAAATTTCAACAACAGCAAGATCAACATTTGTAAGATTCTATGTAAGGCCAGGTTTAGGACGATATTAAGTTTACATAATCAGTAGTGTGTTTGCCACCCTTGTAAATTGCTATAGTTGAAGTAGAAAGTGGCCATGAACTTGACCGTCGCTATAGGTTGATACTTCGATTATGAATTTAGGATGAAATGTAACTTGCATATCTTGTGAAAAGCCCTGAGAACAGATTCTAAATGCCAAAAGATGTGAATGTGATTAATGTGTTGGTAACAACATATCTTGCATTATTATTTGGAATATTGCTGATGTTAGGTGCCGTCTGCATGAGATGCTTCCTGATAATGGTGAAAAGGTTGATTGCTTTTGTACTGTTAACTAGTCCACCTTCCAGAGTCTGTTAACTCCCTCTTCCTACTTCCTAGGATTGCACAGCATTCAGCCAGGTAGCTTGTTGTTGTTCCCATGCCCTTGCTCAGTGCTCACTTTGTGTTAGTCTCTGAAAATGAATCCCAAACCAGGTATTCCTGGGTTTTGCCTTGCTGAGTCATCTGTGGATATTTAAAGGTGGATGCCAACATAGATTTCAGACACATGGCTCCCCTTCATGTATGCTGTTCTAACATTTTCCTTTGTTTTCTCCAATGTATTCGATAATTATTTGTAAATTGTACTCAAGAAAAGAGAAGCCCTTAACCCCTTAGCAAGAAAAAAGAGACAGGAGAAGTTGAAACTTGAAAGAAAAGATAGATGTTTCTGATGAATATATTTCATCACATCTTAATGAATAATAATGATCACGCTTAAATATCATATAAATTTGAGCTATGAAAAAACAGCTCATTTACACAGAACATAAGGTTTGTCAAGCTATGAAAAAACAGCTCATTTACACAGAACATAAGGTTTGTCAAGCTTTTCACTTGCTGGCACACACGAAATTAGAGGTATGCTTGTGGAAATGAAGAATTTGTGACCTCTCGGACTAGGAAACCTGCCCTCTTTCCTGTAGAATGCAGTCATAAGCAGTCCCCTTTTCAAGGAAAGCTTCTAGTATCTGCATATTATATGTACTTTGAATAAATAATGAAATCAGGATCCAAAAGGTTAGCCTGATCATAAAAAAAAATTATGACGACACCTTGAGATAAGTTCGAATTCCTCAAGGTTGTTGTAACTTGGAAATACTGGTATCTCAAAGGATCTGTCAAAGATCTAATGGCCCACGCATGAGACCTGACTTGACTTCGAGCTCCTTAAATATTATATACCTTATTTATGACACATAGATGTTAAGATTGTTATGAACCTAAGTCAACACTTAACAGTAGACCATTATGGTGCTGTTCTGTCACTCACCCTCCTAGTTTCTATATAAGGAACCTTCCCCTCATTTGTCTTATATATTCCATAGTGAGCCATGTTGCTCCCCATCACTGTATTGAAAACTGGTAAAAAATGGCGATATGTCTGGTAGTCCAAACTCTAACTCACTCCACATTGGCGAGTCCAATGTTGTGTCATTGATTGCCTGAATTTCACTTGGCGAGAGTGTAACTCTAGTTGGAACTGAATTTGAACTAGAACCACCAATTTCAGAAGCTCCTGTTGAAGTGGTAAAGCGTGACACTGCATCATGAGCTGCTGATCTGATGTCATTAGGCTTGGAGCTTATTGGGCGTGGTAGCTTATCTGCCATTTCAGGAAAATTGAGTTTGGCCTGAGGTCCCCTAAAGAATAATGCTGCTACATCATGGGCAATGGCAGCCATTTCTGGTGTTGCAAAGCTACCTAACCAAACTCGAGTTTGGGTTCCAGGTTCTCGAACTTCACAGACCCATTTCCCCCATTTCCTCTTTCGAACTCCTCGATAGTCACCTCTTCCAGCTGAATTGAACTGTGTAGTACTCTGATCCATAGATTTTAATGATAATTTATTCAGATAAATGGGTTTGGCTGAGAAATGTTATAAGTTTGAAGTATGAAATATATATAGAAGTAGTGAACTAGCTGAAGAATTACAAACGTGTGTACTATTTGAGTTGGTAACATGGAGGGAGGGAGCTTCCTAGTAGGTGACATGTATGTGACGTTCTGTGTTTGTTTCGTGAATGTTTGTGTATTTTAATATTATAATCAGAAGAAAGTCTAATATTTAAGTGTTGAAACAAAAGAAGCAGTAGTGATAGAGAGGGTCCTTGATTAGGAATTTGAATCTTTTTTAGTTTGCTGTTAAGTGAAACAGCTGGTTCAAACTAGTACATCTTTCTGGATTCCATTACCAAAGCATGGAGTTTTGACATTAGATTTGTCCACCGTCAGGTGTACTTGTTTGTATAGTATTGAGTATTATCTTTCATCTTCTACATACTGCTTGCCATTTAGGCAATGCCACTGTACTAGTATCTTGTTTTCTCGAATGATTTTTGGTTTTCAGACACTGATCAAATTCATATTATCAGTAGAATTTTAATGAGTTGTTATTGTGTAAAGCTGGTATATTAGACAAAATTTCAGATATATGCTACTTGTTTACAGGAATTGTTCGTGAAGAGTATAAAACTATCAACAATAACCAAGTTTTGTCTCAGATGTAGAAGTACTTGTCGGAACCAAACAGATAGTCCAGTTTTAATACGAGGAGATTGATGAAAAAGCATTATCCATTTAACAATGGTAGGCTCCCTTGCTATGACTACTTTATTATTGTTGTTGAAAAGAAATGCACTATAGAAAGGTCGATGAACACAGCTGTGTTGCGATAACAGATAGGATCAAATATCGACTTAAATGTGAGGTTTTATAGTAAAATAATACGCAAACCAAACCAAGAGGGGAGCTTAGAAGCCTGTCTTAAATTCTGGGCCACAAATGATAAATCAACACGAGTTTGAATGAGGATCCCCCACGTGTATTGCGCGCAAAAATGACAGTTCATATACAGAACTGTATTATTAGGATTAGAAAACCATAGACTAGTTTCAACACGTTTGAAGATAACATCAAGAGGGGGGGGGGGGGGGGGCGGTAGGATCATCTAGGATATGCTAGGTAATTGCCTTTTAAATAGTTAGTGTTAATGTAACTCTGCGCGAAAATATCTTATTGATAAGCAAAGCTATACTACTAAAAACAATCTGAACCACCTGGTCCCCCAAAAAATACGTTATATCCCACGTACCTTACAAAACCAGTATATCCCACACCATAACAGTGATTATAACTGAATCCATCAGTAATAATTTCAACAAAACGAAGATCTCTATATTTGTGATTTTCATCGATGAGTTCAATGGCTCTGGCATTGCAGGTCACCTTCCTGTCCTTCATATTGAATTGTCCACTCCCCATAGGTGGGGTAGGTACATTGCGAGGGCTAAAAACCTCCCCTCCCCATCCTATTTGATCAGCATGACTAGCTAAACTAGTAAATAAGTACCTTGGCCAGTATCCTACTAATAAATCACGCGGTATTATAGCAAGCCACCAATCCCCTGTTTTTGCATCCTGGAGGGATTACAAACACAAAATTTGATCTTAGCTAAGGAGTGCTTAATAAAAGAAACAGAGAGCTGAAGACATTTTTACCTGAAATACATTGAATAGACTTTCGTATTGAACTCTACCATGAGAAGTTGGTTCTAGTATTAATCCTAAAGTAGTTGCAGCACTGACTTGCACAAATCCTGGGCACAGAATATCGAAACATCCAGTCTCTTTGAAGCCATCTGCCTGTTTTGTTATCGAAAACAGGAACTTTAAAATAAGTCATTATCTTCTAATGGGTTCATTTTATAAAAAACAAAAAACAAAAAGAGTAGAAAGTTCTCATTTATACCGTCCAGTAGCCAAACAAATGAGTTCGATTATCACCATATAATGTGGGATTCACCTAAAATTTTAACAACATTAATACACTATACAATAAGGTTTCATATGAATTTTCAAGCTAAAATGAGAAAAACAGAAAGAGTAGCCAGGAAGATAGTGCAGAGAAAGAACTTACTGTCCATCCAACTTGTATGCTATTGAGTTGATCTGGAGGGCCATTATTTATCCACATTGCTCCTTCACTATATTGATCAGGCAACATATTTGGAGTGTATACAGCAATGTAGGTTTTACTTCCATGATACGTCGCATTTCTTTTGGGCTTTGTTTTAGCCATCATTGTAATCTACCAGCAGGACATGGAAAACAATCTGTTAGTATTACTTGCTAGTTTCATAGCTATGGCTGACTCCTTCAAGAAGAGCAGTTCACAATTATAAACTAGGTGATCATTTACTTACACGATGGCCAGGGGAATGAGGTACATCAGTTCCAAATCCTTGAGATCGTATTGTAGCCTTTTTCAGAACATTCTGTTGATATCTTAATATGGGGACTGTTCCTAGTGCACATCCTATGCTTTTCATCCCAATTTGTGAATAATTATTTGTGAACTTTCCTGATGATTTTTCTATCTTCATTCTTTTTGGATAGGAAGATGGTTTCAACTGCATTTACATCATAAAAACGTTTTCTTAATATGTACATTATGACTATTGCCAGGTATAATTTGCGAAAAAGCCTTGGGGCTAAATTTGTAATAGAAGAGGGATAATTTTATTTTTAGGACCTTGTTGAGATAATCCACCCCTAGAATAAACATGAAGATTTGACGAGCATTTGAATTAGAAAAATTTAGGTTTGTAATATTATTGTTGTATATATGGATTGACAAGGATTCCAAAGACAGAAATCATAAGAATGTGAAACTGAAAACCTGGATTTTGTGATTCTTGAGCAAGGGATGATCCAATGCAGGTTGTTTATACATATCTATGCAATCAAATACTTGACCTGCTTCAGTCTGTAAAAATGAAATAATTAAATCAGTTAATGTCTATTTTGTTGCAAACCATGGATTCAACATTAATCTAATGTCTTAATAAGCAGAAATTACAAGCTTTATGCATGTCTCATGTAAATCTAAAAAGGTTGATAAATAAAACCTAAACTGTAAATGAAGCAAGTTAAAAGATGTACACACTGTAATGGTCTTTATAACGCGCTCATTTGGAGATTGAACCTCTTCATGTAGACTTGTTCCTACCACTCCTCGGTTGAAGATGAGAAAACATGTTGCAAAACTCAGTAGCATTGCTTCCTTCAATCCCATAGTTTGGATCTTTAGAATTTGCATATAACATGAACCTGGAACTGTTGCTTTGGGGTTTCAACTTTTCACAATATGATCATTTTTTATATACAAAGGAAATGTGCTCACATGTTTCACAAGTGTAAAACAGGTAGGTGGTATTAGAGTCTGATAAGTCCTAATTAATACCTAGTTAAATCTTTTATAGATTCTCTTCTATATGATTACAAATTTACACAACAAAAGTGAGCTTGCAGCCTTGCAGTAAGTAATTATAGAGATTTTTGGACATACCCTATTTGAAAGTCGAAATTTGAGATACCCCATTTGAAAAACAAAATTGAGATACCCCATTTTCAAGACAGAAGAGCTTTACAGCCGTAGGTGAGTTTGATGATGGATGGCTAAGATAACACTACATCTTGAAATGGGGTATCTCAATTTTTTTTCTTCAAATGGGGTAGGGCTGGGCAAAACCGATCCGAACCGAAAATAAGGTGTTTGCATGTTTACATGTTCGGTTGCAGTTTTTTATTTTGTAAAACACCTACTTTGGGTGTTCGGTTGCAGTTTCAAAAAAATTCGAACACCCAAAACCGAACCGAACATGTAATTTTGTATATAGTCCAGTCCATCATGTAATTCTGTATACAATCCAGCCCATCTCTCCAGCAGTCCAACCCATTTGTCCAACACTCCAACAGTCTAGCCCATCTACTAGGTGTTCGGTTCGGTTTTATTCGGTTAACCGAACCGAATCACATGTTCGGTTATGTTTCAGTTTTAGTAAAAAAAAATTCGGTTCGGTTCGGTTCGGTTCGGTTTCGGTTTTAGTTTTTACAAAACACCTACTAGGTGTTCGGTTGCCAGTTTTGACCAAAACCGAACCGAACCGAACTATGCCCAGCCCTAAAATGAGGTATCTCAAATTTCGACTTTCAAATGGGGGTATGTCCAAAAATCTCTAAATTATATTCTTGTATTATGAAGTATGAACTATGAAGTCAAACTGGCTTTCTTCACAAACAGTTAAAAAAAGGACAGTTCAAAATTTTACAATACTGAGTGAATTCATTAGGGTTTCAATACTTTTGGGTGAAGACATTGTGGACTCACAGACCTATGAGTCCGACTTTGTTCCACACAACAAGATTCGTGTGGAACATAACCTCAAACTTTATTGGTCTAAATTTATATGATGACACGTCATTTTTAATTAAATAAAACAAAAACAAAATAATTGATATTTTACCAAAAATAAAATTTAGTAAAAGAAAAAATTTCACTCTTTTCTTACGTTTAATCTTTTCTTCCTTCGTCTCTTTCTCACTGTTCACTTTAATCCATCTTTTCCTTTTCAATTAAAATCAACACACTAAATCTTGATTCTCTCTTTTACTATATTGATAAACGAAAGAATTCTTCTGAGGGTTTATGTTTTACGATTTCAATCGATTTAAATTGAAAACTTTCAATCAAGATATATTATTTTGGGTTATCAATTTATATGAAAACTATCTCAATTTATTGCAAATTTGTGGCAACTTACTGCTCTTTTATTTGTTGATGGTATGTTTACTGTGTTAATATGAGTTTTCTATTTTGTGTTGTAATAATGATGATGCAGTCTTGCAGTTGCACATAAATTGTTTGATGAATTGCTAGACTGTAAACTATGCTATTATTGAAGTAGCGCGACCGAATTGTTAATCCACTGAGCAAAGCAAAATGCAGCTTCTATCCACCACATTGCCACAAAGTCTGTCAGTTTTTCTCTCTTCATTATTTACCACCTCAAATTTAGTGAGAAGAAGAGACGAAGGAAGAAAAGACTAAACGTAAAGAGCGAAATTTTTTCTTTTACTAAATTTTATTTTTGGTAAAATATCTATTATTTTGATTTTGTTTTATTTAATTAAAAATGACGTGTCATCATATAAATTTGGACCAATGAGGTTTGAGGTTATGTTCCACACGAATCTTGCTGTGTGGAACAAAGTCGGACTCACAGACCTATGATTCTATACTATCACAAAGATTACATGTGTTTGCTGGGTGATTATAATTCTTAGTTTGGTTGTTCACAAATCGAGCATGATATTTGTTGCCAATAAACAACTTTGCTCAATGGTAGCACGGTAGCACCCCTCTCACAAAGTGGAGAGGTCGTGGGTTCGAAACACGTCAACATCGGAGTGTTGATATAAGTTTCCACACGTAATTTAAAAAGGGGTAGGGGTCCCCTCAACCTCGCTTGCCAATCCAAAAAAAAAAAAAAACAAAAAAACTTTGCATATTTTACTTATTATTGAGTATGTTAAACTTTGCATATTTTACTTATTATTGAGTATGTTATAGTAGATATTCATTAGATAGGCCAGAAACTTTTTTTTTTCCCTATAATCCCTTGTTATTTTTTTTTATAAGTAAGGCCTTGCATAATTGCATCAGAAACTGTGAGAAAATATTTGTACAAGTAAAAAACAAGGTCGATCATTAGTTCATTACACAGACAGTTTAGTAGCTACTAGCTAGGGTGTGAGCAAGTGATTCCAGTCTCACATTCTCTCTCTACAATTCTGTCAACATGATCATAATCATCTATACATATATGGTATATAATTAGTTTCCTCCAACATTTCATAAACCAGTAACACACGTATGAAAACCCAAGTCCACTCGATAATTCTCAAGTGAAACTAAATGAAATAAGTATATTATCGCACCAATTGTTTGATCGACTCGATTTGGGTTTTGAATGAGTTTCCATAGAGGTATATATGAGCCTTGAAAATCTATGCAAATGCAAATAACATGCTCAAGTTAACATTTTTTCGAATGGTTTCTTACTTTCTTCAGTCCTCGTGTGCATATTGGCATATTGCTTGTTTGTATTGGGCTTGCACCCATTATCAACATTGGGCTGAAATAGATTTATATATGGACCCCCAACAATCTTTTATTTCTTTGATTTGTTCAACGTGGATATTTCATAGCCACGTCACATCTGAACCAATCATTTGGTGGTGCTCACGATAAGCCAATACACCCCAACGGCGTAAGTTAACTCTTCCCTCCAAACCAATTCATCTTCGCGAACAAACATGGTAGTAAACTCCACTCTTCTTCCTTCTTCTGCTACTTCTCCTCTCTTTCTCCAAAGAAACACTACTCGTACTCTAATTAGGGTTTATTCTACTAGTCAGAAATCTCTAATTATAAAGAAAAGAAACTCTAAAACCCTAATTACGCTTCCTTCAATTACCGAAACAAAGAGAATTGCAGCATTAGCAGAAGAAAATGCAGTAATTTCGATTGATTCTGCTTCAGATATTGTGAGAAATTTCTATGGTGGAATCAATAAACATGATCTTGGTTCAGTAGAAGATCTCATTGCTGAGAATTGCGTTTACGAAGATCTTGTTTTTCCTCAACCCTTTGTTGGACGTAAGGTTAATTCTTTTATCTTGTATTCAAATTACTAAAATCAAAGATACATAATATTAAAATTTTGCATTAATTGATGTGTTTCTTCTGGAAAAACCGAAAAATTGTTGGAAAAGAAAAGTTTTTAAGTTTAAATAAACATTTCATCTTTGATTTTTTTTTCGTCTAAATATTCTGTTTGGACTTTATGAGCAGGCAATCTTAGAATTCTTTAAGAAATTCACTGATTCCATCAGTAAGGATTTGCAGTTTGTTATTGATGATATATCCAATGAAGATTCTCTGGCAGTTGGGGTGACATGGCACTTAGGTAATGTTTAGAAATATTTTATTCTGTTCATTTGAATCGCATATAGTGGTTCTTTATGTGTTCTCATGTTTTGACTGAAAATGGTTATGAAAACAGAATGGAAGGGGAGGCATTTTCCATTTAGCAAGGGGTGCAGCTTTTATCGTTTAGAGGTAGTGAATGGGAAGAAACAAATTATGTAAGTTCCATTGAAGACTCTTTTCTTTGTGTTGCTTCCCTAATCCTTTGAAATGAGTTTTAGTGATTATGTATAGAACATAGATATTTTAAAATCAAAACAAAAGTAATCTAGTGATTGCATTTAGTCTAAACATAAACTTCGCTTAGATGCATTACTTGCATTTCATTCCTTGTACACTTTGTTGTTTTCTAAAGCTTATGATTTCACATTCGGATACATGGTGAATATATTGATCATCTTCCATGATTATTGCTTTCTTAAGCAGGAACCTTCAAGCATCACTGCCACAATGATGCTAGCATTTCTCTTATGTTATGTTGGATAATAATCCATGCTAAGAGTGTAGGGTAAATATGAGACACAAGTTTGGCCATTACTACAATTGAGGTTCTTAGATAAGTCTTCCTTGTGAAGGATTTTGTCTGAAGACCTTAGCTTTTCTGGGAGAAACTTAAAAATCAGATACACAGAGTTTCCAGGGACATTATTCTTTTTTTCATTCATGTTGCCCAAACCAGTTCTTGAAGATAGAAGGGAATGATGATGAGGAGGAGGAGGAGAGAGAGGGGAGGACACTACACTAACTAGAAGCTAATAGACACACCAGCCCCTTCTTGTTTTGATATCATAATCATGAACTTAGTATTTTCATATCTAACCTATATTGGGTGAAGTGTGAGAAAGTAGTGATACCCGACTTATCGCATAATCATGTGAAAAACGTAGTAGTTTGCTCCTCCTTTTTTATCAGAATATTTATGTGTAATTTGGTTTTTGTGACGAAATAGATATCTTCTTGCATTAGCTGCTTCATTTATCAGGTGTTAGATTGGGTATGTTAATGACATATTTATGTACCACAAAACAGTTATGGAAGGGACAGCGTCGAGCCATCTATCAAACCTGGGGAAACTGCGCTGGTATGTTCATTAATACCTATCACAAGTTTTATATCATATCGCATCCATGTCTGCATCCAAGTATGTGTAGCTTGTACTAGCAAAAGTTCTGATATTATTTTTCTTTCCTCTATAATTACCGTGGTTGATCAGGTTTACTTCAATAAAAGGGTGTTAATATTTTCACCTCTCCTATCAACTCATTGCTTTTATTTTCTCAGTTCTCAATGCCCCCACAAACTGGTGACAGCACTTGCATGCATCAAATTCCCTTCTACCTTCATTAAACCAGCAACCAGACTCTCCCTCTCACGAATAAGAATGTCTTTGTCATCACCAATGACTGACTAGCATAGCCAACTGATTGTATGCGCTTGAGTTACTGATAATTTGGCTTGCGTTTTTCATTGTTCTCCATCAATGACATCGGTGGTTTCACTAAGCTGTTTCAAATCTAACAATGTAATGGGGAAGGGATAACAATTAACACACAATAATATAACCGGTTTGGTATATTTCAGAATGAATAAAAACTCTTATATCGATAACAAAAAAAAAGTCTTCCGTTCAAGTTGTAAAGTCAAGAGGATAATAGGGAAGAAACGATTATTTTAATATTCCGGTTCTGCAATTAAAACAAATTTATACACTAACAATTAAACAATTTCAAGTTACTAAAAATTAGTATTCAATAATGTGTGGACAATGAAAAAAAGATTTACAATGATTTGAGGTTTTCTTTTAGATTTTAGGAGGGGGATATGTTATATGTATGATTGAATGAGGCTACTCCCATTATTTACTCATGCATGGGTAAGCTCTTCCATTCAGGTTCATGGGAGGTAGCGGATGGGATGGGCAAGCATAAATTCAGTTAAAACAGGGTTGGTTCTTGTATGGAATGGAAAAAAAAGGACTTCTCTTTTTGCGAGTGGAACACAGATGTCGTTATTATTAATTTAATTTAGTGAATAAAATATCTAAGCAGTGAAAATATTTACACCTTAAACAAAATTGACAACTCCAATCTGTTGCCTTTGATTTAGAATGACTAAGTACAATTTGTCCACGGATAACAAAATGGATCACCTCAATGCAGCAAGTGATTTTTATGTTCTGACACGTTTGCACAGTTCTCTTATATGTTATTATTTGCAGTTGGGAAACTGTTCCTAGGTTTGTAAAACAGTTTATGACTAAATTCATCAACATACAGGTTGCTATCAAGGGAGTTACTTGGTTACTACAAAGGTTTCCACAGCTCGCGGATCGGCTATAATTAATCATATACAGTGATACTACAAAGAGTATACATAATCAAAAAAGAAAAAAAAATGTGTAGATAAACTCCCTGTGATAATAACATTCATATCATGTAACGGTGAATACTGTTTCTGTAATTGTGCCTATCGTATGCTGTATTTCTCATGCTAGTCACCAGATTTTATTAGAACTTAACAGGTTCAGATCCTGCTAATTGTTTTTCATTCAGTTACCAAATACGGTTCAAGCCACTGTACTCAATGTTATTCAGAATGAAACTTATCTTTCTAGAAGGACAATATCACAATAATAAGTACTGTCATATTGAATCAGATCATACATTGTAAGCAAGTGATAAAATCATAGTAACGGTCGTATGTATATAAAGCTTTAATTTGGGCATGATCATGTGCTGTTATTCCGTTCCTCCGTTGTATGACACAGGTTTTGGGCAGACTGAAATTAGGATGCTGTATTGATAAAGGTGGTTGTTAACTCTTAATTGCACGAAGAACCTTTTTCTCATCTAATGTCTTCCAATCATGTTGTTGTCTAAGTTAAGATAATCTGGGCTTCTTTTTTTCTTTTTTTCTTTTTTTTTTATCTAAGTTTAGATTTGTTTTTACTACAATCTAAGTTTAGATTATTTTTAGTACAATCTCGGCCTCTTTTTTTATCGAAGTTTAGATTTGTTTTTTGTTTATCTAAGTTTAAATTTGTATTTGCTCAAACAAAAGAAGGTATAAGGACAAACACGACGACAACATTTTAATGAAATTACGAAACTCGTAGGAAAATAACTGATGGGGGATTTACTACTCTAAGAGATGACAATCTTTAATGTCTGCGTTTTCTGTTATAAAGCATACCTGACGCTGTATCAAAGTGATATAGGCTGATCAGGCTTGTATTCTTTCTGCACATCTAATAAAATCTTACTTTATGGGTTAAGTATGCTTAAAAATTAGAAAATGGAGGCAAGTATGTATGAGTTTGTAATTTTAAAAGTGGGAGCAATCACTAATAAACCCTATCTTTTTCAAGTGAATGCAGTACATTTACGAGAACGTCGTCAAGTTGTCACTGGCAACATGAAGTAGTATAAAAAATATAAATTTCCGTGGGATTGGTTCATCTTAAACCAGCTGTAAGCTGTGGAGCCTAACCATCCTTGATGTATGGTGAAACCAAAAATCCTACATTGAAGAGCCAACGGTGTAAACAAACAACAAACCAAAGGACGGAGATCCGAGAGTAACAAATCTCAGCATCATTGACTCATTGTGTAGAATGTATAGATTTGGCCCAGTATTATCAAAAAAAAAAAACAGAAAAAAAAAGTTTAGCCCAGTATATAGGTAAAAACAATAACTAGGCAACATGTGTAGCATGTGGTGGGCATTTGGTCTAGTGGTATGATTCTTGCTTTGGGTGCAAGAGGTCCCGAGTTCGATTCTCGGAATGCCCCCCAATTTTGATAACTGCAAATAGAGATTTTTGCTTTAGCATAAGCTCTATCAAATTTGTCGAACTCAATTTTGTCAAAATTTATGATCAAATGTACCATTTTAACTATTTTATCAAAATTTTATTTTCTAAATATTTTTTTAGCATAAGCTCCATCAAATTTGTCGAAATCAATTTTGTTAAAATTTATGTTCAAATGTACTATTTTAACTATTTTATCAAGTATTTTTCTAGCTGGTAGGGATTGCAGCTCCACCTGACGAAATTCCCTTGGAATTTGCTGATTAGGATTGTATTCTCTGATATCTCTTAATAAAAAAAATTTTATAAAAAAAAAAAAACTATTTTATCAAAATTTTATTTTCCAAAAATATTTGTATATGGTAAATCTATTTCCCGATAAACTCTTTTTCCGCCCCAATCAAACAGACCCTTAAGCTACCCACAATTTCCTTTAGCCGGAAAAAAAAGATCGTTTTTCGAAGTAAACCTATTCAAGCCCACAACACGTTCACCTAGAAAAGTGCGAAAAAAGTCCAAGCAAATTATATCACAGCAAAATAAAAATTGCGGCTGAGGATAGTTTTGTAATTTCAATCAAAATTATAAAAGCGTTACCGACAAAAGAATTGGGTGGACGCTTGTTGAAGGAGAGAGAGACATGAACATTGGTGTCTCCGTCTTCTTTCTTTCTCCTCTTCCAGTCTTCCTTGTTTCCAATTCTAAAACAACATCAATCAAATACTACTACTTCTCCACCTTGCATTCTCAATTGAAATCTCTCATTACATTTGTATGAATAATGGCTGGAGTTTCAAATCTTCCATCGATTTCTCGCCGGAATGTTTCGTTTAGTTTCGGAAATCGAGAAACAAGAAGTCCAATTTGCACTCAGAAAACATCCTTTTTTAAGCCATTTCAGGTACTAATTAATATTAATCTCCCTCTGTTTAGATCTTTCATGAAGCTTTATATACAGCATTATTTGTTAGATTGTTGTTTTGTTTTTGTTAGATTTGAAATATAAACTACAATTGGTTAAGAAAGACGAATGTTGTTGAAATTGGTATTGTTGGAGAGATTTTGATTTTGATTTTTTTTTCCTGGAAATGACATTCATATTGGTTAAGAATCTTTGATAATATCGAAAACACTTTGAACAGAATTTTTTTATTACTCTTGATGAGTTCTTTTTCCTCATGCTGATCATTAGGATGCTTACGGTTTGCCACGATAACATGTTTTGACCTGACTCCTGACCAGTTACTTTTGAGAAATTAGAGTGGCTTAATGTTTTGTTCCGGTTTTGAGTTATATACTGTATTGACTATTCTTTTCAATATAGCTTCAGGATGAAGCTCATCTTATATGTAGATTATTTCAAGTTGAGTCTAAGAAAGGATCACGTGAAGTTGCTCGAAGAGGTATTTGTATGGCTTTAGTGGACAATAGAGTGGCTACTGGTCGAGATGTGGCTAAGAAGTCTGATGTTTTGGTAAGAGGAAATTTTTGTATCTCTTTGTTTTTTTTTTGTTTTTTTTAAGATTTGACCAAAATTCTGTTATAGGTTCATATAGAGAAGAAAATGTAAGCTGTATGGGTTTGATTTTGGTCAGAATATTCTGTCGCATACTGTATGTAACTATTAACTCATGTTCTAACTTGTATGGGTTTTGATCTTTTGCAGGCTTATGATCTTATTCAAGGAGAACTCGTAAGTCAAGTCCATTTTTAGCAGTTTACTCTTACCCATCAATTGTATGAGGCTATGAGCATGAATGGATCTAGATATCAAATAACTGCCGATATCTACCTTTTTGTTGGACACAATACTAAAATATGTCTACTATTGTGATGTATATCTTTTGTTGGGCCTCTCAAAATTGTTTTTGTAATCCATAGTTGCGTATGAACATACATTTTTGGGGGGCGGTGTTCAAAATGTTGACTTAGGTTCAGCTACACTAACGATAGTCTCAAGTCTCCCATCCAAGAATCTGAAAGCTAATGGCTCATTTAGGGTATCTATGTTGAATTAGGTGAAGGTCGCAGTTACCTAGAAAATGATTTAGCATTATAATCTAGTCAAAGACATTGGTTGTAAATTTCCTATTATACTTGTACATGATGAGTCTGTAAAAGATGAATTCTTGAATGAGAAAATTAAGATCTGTTGCAGGTTGAGTGGAGTTCTGCTGCAAGGAATTCAGATCGTCCCATTGCTGTTCTTCTGCATGGTATTCTTGGTGGAAGGAAAAACTGGGGTGGGTACTTAGTATCCCTTTTATATTGACTGATTCTCATGCAAGTAATCTACTTGTTTTAAGGTTCAATTTTTCCGAAGTTCAACATTTTTAGGAATAAGCTCCCAAGTTCATACTGTTGTTGTAATGAAGCGTGTTATTATTTTATTGGAGTAATTCTTACTGGATCAGGGGTATCTAGTTTATTACTTGTTCCTAGGTTGTGTTTTTCATGTATCTTAAAGACTTGATAGAAACCAAATTCAGGAGATCCTTCTCTTTTGTAGAAGCTGGAACCTAACTCTTGTTGTTGTTATCATGTTCAAGACCATTACTCCATTAGATCATCTTTCCAGTCCTTAGTTATATCCTCTGTTAAATATTTCAGGATCCTTTGCGCGGAGGTTGGCAGAAGAATTTCCGACTTGGCAGGTATTTCTCTACGGAGTTTCTGCTTAGTTCGATCATTTTTTGTCATATCAATAATCATATTGTCAACAGTATCTGTCACTAGATAATTAGATCAAATTGGCACTAAAACTAAAAAAAACAATAATCTTCCTTAATCTTTTATAAGACATACACTTTGCGAGAATGTTTATCCACCAATTCACTTTGGGTTCGTTGCTAAAGTTAGCTTGCCAGATTTAGAAGGTTGGCTTCCAAAGTTTATGTCCAGGCCAACTGTAAGGCCTTCGTAATGGCCATTGGTGTGGGTTGTGGATCCGATCCCAGGTCGGACATGGGCTGGATTAGAATGATTACCATAGTCCCATGTAGCTATATTTTATGATAAAAACAAGACAGAACACTATTGATTTGATGAAGTATGGCACTTTGCCACTACGACAGTAAGAAAAGCTATTTAATACATCTTTTACAGACTTGTTTGTTACACAGTACTCTTAATCACTTATAAGGTTGATAGACTTTTATTGAGCTTGTAACAGAGTAACGGTATCAAAATGCGCCCTTAAATTGGCAAATAATCGGTTATGCTTTCTTTATTTATTCTAGATCTACTTGTGAGTGCATTTTTATACCATATTTCAGCTTTAGAATATTAATCATGTTTGGAAACCTCAGTCTTCTGTAGATGATTGATTGCTGTTATCACTCTATTGGATCAAAAATTATTATGGGGTCCTGAGGAATATTTTATTATCCATATATCAAGAGTTTTACCAATAATTACCATCATTCTATAATAAGACCAAATACAACTTCCCATCAATCATCAAACATTTCTGTGCTGAATCTAAATATGTGTCTGTTTTAATAGCCAGGTTCTGTTGGTTTCAAGTTTATTTACATGTACTGCGACTTTTATTTTGACCCTACGAAGTCAAATTGAAGTCTGTATTAGTTTTGATGTTTTGTTTAATTTCAAACTTATTTGTTTGTGTTGCATTCTTGACACAGTTTCTCTTGGTAGATTTGCGTTGCCATGGAGATTCCGCATCTATTAAGACGAGAGCTCCTCATACTGTCGCCTCAGCTGCTCTTGACGTTTTAAAGCTAGTGCGTAACATATCCCATTAGTTTCACTGTTTAGATAAAAGTTTTTTGTGTACATATAGTGCAACCTTGGAATAAGTTTTTATAAATTTATTCTAGGAAGAAATTTTTAGAAGACGCAAAAGCAAAACTGGGTACATATAGTGCAACCGTGGCAAAGTGATGGAAAGGAATTTTGGTTTTACTTATGTGCTTATAAACTGTTCATTGTTTTCAAAGACTTTGAAAACGACAGCTTTTGCTCAATAAGTTTACTGAACTTGATCATCTGCATCTGTACTGTTTGATATGTTAGTGTATTACAAATGGAATTCGTAATCCATGTAGCTAACTTATATTGCATGGAACAGGTTGCACAGCTTAGATTAACTCCTCGAGTGCTAGTTGGACACAGTTTTGGAGGCAAAGGTATATTCTTCGCTGCCTGCATCTATGATATAATATTACAGCAGAATGCTAATTCATATTGCTTATTTATTTATTTAAACTGATTCAGAAATTAGAAAATAACTTCTCACTGATTCTGCCAGTTGCATTGAGCATGGTACAGCAAGCCGCAAAACCTCTCGCACGGCCTGTTAAAGTAAGAATCCAGTCTGTCAAATTTTTGTATTATAAACTAACGGTTGTAAAGGCCTCTGTGAGTAGAGGGCTTTGACGCCATATGCTGATGTGCATCAATGCATACATTCTTTTTTTACATTACTTCTGTTGTACCTCACTAAAAGAAAATACATTCTTCTTTTACACTACTCCAATGACTTCTGAAGGTCTGGGTTCTGGATGCTACTCCTGGAATAGTTCGTCCTGGTGGCGATAGCGAGGACCATCCCGGTGAACTCATTGCTTTCCTATCTTCAATGCCAAAGCAGGTGTGTTCTTTTTGCCCTTGAAAATTCCAGTTCAGATAATTACCCTATTCAACAATCGAGAATCAATATATTTCATCTTTCTCACGACATTGAACTAATTGAAATCATGGAAGGTTCGGGAAATGGTTATTTTGGTTGGCTGACAGGATTCTGAATGTATATGGTTTCTATGATAATATATACCAGTATTTGTTTTAGACTATTTTTATCTCTAGAAAGCAATACAGAGGAAAGGAACCTTGTGGGATCACTGATCTGTGCATCCCTGTTTAGAACCTATCATAGAATGGAAGTTTTTATGAATTTATGAGTTGTAATGGAACCTTACTGCTGCATCTTTCATTTTTTAGAATCTATGATGTCAACTGCCAAGTTTGACCTTTCTTTTAGATATTTATAAACAGTTATGTCCTCATTACAGCCTTGTGTTCTGGTGTCTTTTCTTTTGTAAATAAGTGCCATGTTGATATATCTTCAAGCATCCTGGCAATATTTCTAAACTTTCCAATAGCTTCATTATTTGTCTGCTTTGTTACTTTATAAGGGACACTCTCAGGTGTGTTTTTTCTTCAAAGCCTGATTTCATACTTGAAGTGCCTTTTAAATTGTCTTCACTCCGCCCTATATATTTATTATGTTGTTTACTTTATTCATATTTTTATTTCTTAAACGTTATTATTCAGTAGCTGATAAAGAACTAAATATCTTAACCTTGGTTAGGTTTCATCGAAGCGTGAAGTTGTGGATGCTCTTATTCGAGAAGGGTTTTCTAAAGATGTTGCACAGGTAATTATGGGATGCAAGTAATAAATCTTGTGTTGATTACTTCTTATGGCATAGATAATTTATCTGTTGAAATTATATCTATTCGGAATGAGATAGCTACACATGATTAAGACGTTGATGATTATGTTGAATCCTAACTCTACCTTAGTTGGTGAAGTCTAGGAATTGTCTATCTTTGATGGTTTTGTGGTGCACCAAATTTTATGATCTCCTCTCATGACTCACAGTTTGTCTTGTTTTCTTTGTCAGTGGGTAGTTACAAATCTCCGCAAGACAATCCTCCCTGGCTCCTCTTCATCAAGCTTCTCGTGGGTCTTTGACTTAAAAGGCATTGCTGAGATGTATAAATCATATGAAGAAACAAACTTGTGGTATAACTTCAACCTCACATAAGTTTCTACCTTTGAAAGGATATACTATTATATGCAGCTCTAATTAAAGTCAAATTGGATATCCTCACTGTTGCAGGAATGTTGTTGACGGTGTGCCTCAAGGCGTTCATGTCAATTTTTTGAGAGCTGAGCGCAGCTTACACAGATGGGCTCTTGAAGATATTCAGAGGATACATGCTGCTGAAGATTTGGCATCCAATGAGGGAGGTGGGGTTGAAATGCATGTGCTTCAAGATGCTGGGCATTGGGTATATTACTGTTTTGTGACAATTTAATTTTGTTGGATTACACCTTTAGCTGTAGGCTATTGCTATACTGTGATTGATGCCAACTCTACTCAGAACCCTTTCCCTCCACAAAGTTTGGGTACTCGAAATTGAACAGCAGAGGAGGAGGAGGAGAGAGAGGGGGGGGGGGGGGGGGGGGGGTTGTGTGCTCAATTCCAACGTTATCATTGAAAAATGAAGTAACCGACCTACACCCAAGTGGATTTTTGGCCAAGTTTATGCCTTCTGCACAGAAACAGACATTGGTATACTCTAATTATCTTGTTTTCAAAGATATACATGTAAGGTGGGCTATAACACATCCATATAAAACAGCTTTTGGTGTTTCTCACACCTTTCAATTTTTGCAGGTCCATGCTGATAATCCAGATGGTCTATTTGAGATCCTTTCGTCTTCCTTTGGACTCAAGCCCTGAAGAATTTGCATTTCATGTGGTCTAGCTCAGAAGTATCCCAACGTATAACTTACACAACAAATCAAAAGACGAGCAGTTGCAGAAGTTGTATAATCAGGTCTCCATTTTTTTCTTCATGTACATGTGATGCCAGCGTTTTTTAAGCGATACATGTATTGCAGGTCAATTTTGCCTACATATGGATCTAATCTGTAGAAAACTGTGTATAAGTAATACTGATTTATGTACTAGTAGTACTTCATATTTGAGTGGAATAGAAATATGGCTGTAGATTAAAGTTGCCGAAATTGATTTGAAGTTAGCATGGAAAAAAGTTGGGCAGAGGTCACTATCACTCTGCCAAACTGTCCCAATGATTCTTTTCCGAATAATGGATGACAAGTCCTTGTCTGCCCTATGATTTTCACCACTGGTTTATACTCCTTAGTACAGCTCTGTGCTATATCTCAACTGGAATGTTGGGCAGCGATCACTATCACTCTTCTAAACTGTTTTTTTTCCATGAAATTGGGAATGTTATAAATCAGGAACCAAAAAGAGTTACAAGGAACATGGGAGAAGGATAGTCCTTCTAAGTAGGAACATGGGAGAAGGATAGTCCTTCTAAGTAGACATCTGCCGTTTTATTACCAAGTCTGTGGTTGAAGTTTTGCTCGTCCGCCTTGCCACTTTTAGTAATTGGGTTTTGCTCTTCAAGTGCATTGGGGAGTAAAATTTTAACACTCATTCTTTATTCACACAATTCAAAGAACATGACAGGCACTACAACAAGCAAAGGATGAGATCATGATGCATGAAAGCTGTTCTGTTGCTGTTGCGCTTTTTTTCCCATTACGTTCTCTTAAAATTTTCTGAAGTTTAATGAATCATGACAAAAACAACCATTGATTCGATTATTCGAAAACTAATAACCAGGGGGCAAAGTTGTCAATCAGACGTCACTAAAATGTCTAAATGAATCCCACACAATAAGTCACGACCGGAAGGTATAAATACACGCTGCAAAAGCCAGAGCCATAAACCCATACCTCTCTCTCATTATCCACATTCTGTGGTCATGGATTTTACCATCTTTCTTCACTCTTTTTTGCCTTTCTCTCTCCTAGGGTTTAAGGGTTCAATTTCATTTCTTCTCTCTCCATTTTCATGGCTTCCACCACATCAAGAATCACCACTGGCTCTTTTCCCATCTCTCCTTCTCTACATCATCATCCTAAATCATTGGCATCCTTAACACCATTTCTTTGCCAACTTTATTCCAAGAACTTCTCTGCTTCGTTGTCGTCGCATTCTTTTTTGAGATCAAAGAGAGTTGTTTGTAAGGCTACAGAAGTTTCTGTAGCTGAAGAATCTTCTGCTTCTGGAGATGGGACTAATTGGATCCCGGTGGTGCCATTGGCTGCATTGCCCAAAGGAGAAAGGAGAGTGATTATTCAGGGTAATGAAACCATTCTGTTATTATGGTATAAAGATCAGGTTTATGCTATTGAGAATAGGTCGCCCGCTGAAGGGGCTTACAGCGAAGGGTTGCTTAATGCGAAGCTAACTCAGGTAAATCATTTCACCTTTACTTATACTTGGACTATTCAAGGTTATGATGGATTCCATTTTAAAGATCAATGTAATAGAAACAAAACCTCACGGGTCACGATCTTCAAATCTTCAACGTGACTTCATACCATTCCGCTGTTTGGCCACTTTGTGGACTATTATGCATTCACCATTTCACCCAGTATTATGTATGACTCTCTAATCTTGTTACAAACTGTGTCACTGCTGGAAGTTAAGGTTTTAGTTGTGAAAAATTGTTTTTGGACCATTATTACATAGAGAATATAATCTGAAAGTTACACATTATAAATAAGAGTAATCTTCTCGGGTTTAATTGAAGGTTGGGTTTGTCAAAAAGAATTGTTACAAGATCTATGACTCCTGATTTGTATATCAGAATGAGAGTTGCCCTAAAATTTGTGATGTATTTACATAATGAAGTTCTCCCATGACTTCCTTTGAACTAATTTGACGAAAATTCATGACACTATTTTTCAGGATGGCTGTGTAGTTTGTCCAAGTACAGATAGTACATATGATCTAAGAACTGGGGCTGTGAAAGATTGGTATCCAAAGAACCCTGTGTTGAGAGTCTTGACACCTTCTTTGAGGCCTCTCTTTGTTTTTCGTGTGAAATTAGATGCTGATAACATTTACATCAGCATGGGAGGGGGTGCTCCATCTGATGCGTCTGCAGAGATTGTCTTTAGTGGGAAAGCTCAACCAGGTGTGACTGCATCTGATGTCAATGTGGATGAGGTAACAACGATTTGAGTTGATCAAACTCAATTTCATTCTTCAATTGATCAAACAATTTGAAAAGAATTTACGATTAGATTTAATCCCTATTGCTCAGGTGAGAATGATAATTGATGAGGGTGAAGCGGGTTTTGGTTTTACAAAGAGGACTGAATTAATAAATGGGAAGGCAGCAACAATTGGTCTTCTATTGTTGTTAGATTTTGAGCTCTTGACTGGTAAAGGTCTTCTCAAGGGAACAGGTTTCTTGGACTTCATCTATGCTGCTTCCAATGCTTTCAACTAGGCATCAATTTTCTTGACGAGATGACGCAGTGATCCCAGGTATAAAGAGGTAATTCGAAGTTTCTTTTATGTAAGAAATCATTTAATATTGCTTATGACACCATGGCACCATCATATATTCTGGTTAACATCATTTTTTGTAATAATTTTGTTAACTTGCAATCTACTTCACAAACTCATTTTTTAACACACAGAGTGAAGAAAAAGAGGTTTAAGTGAAATGGGTTGGATTTAATATCCATCCCCTAGGCTCTGTACCAGGCACCAGCACCTAGGTGGACCTTGCCCTATACAATTGTCAAGGGGCCATGTACTTGGGATCAATCTTTCATTGTGTTTGCCAATCCTTCTAAAGCTTCTTAAAAGTAACATCATCTGTGTCTTTTTAGTGAGTAGTGATGTTGTGCCAAATATGCATGTTCATAAATGGAAATGTTATAATTGGTAAATAACACTCCACCTTGTAGCTTATTTGTATAAAATAATTTTGCAGATAAAAGTAAGCCTGCTAAGTGCTAACTATTTTAATTTGGCAGGGCAACCATGGCCGTAAAAGCTTGATTTTGATACTTGTAGTTGGGAAGACTAGTTGGAAATACAAGTACTTGCACTACCATCAAACTGCAGAACGTCAGACTTCTAAAACAACTAGCGGAAATGTCATGTAGTGTTTTTATAATTATATACAAGAACTCATAATTCTTCAGTAGCAGAAGCTTGTAAAAGTTGATTGTCCATGTTTCACATTCTGAGTCAAACAATGAATAGGTTAAATTGTAATTTGTTTGCGGTGAAAGGGTTATTTGTGATTTGTTTTACTGTAATACATTTTTGGGGAGATATTACAGTCAATGTAGTACATTTTTACTGTGAATGCCTTTCGTACCCGATAATTAGTAGGATAGTTTTCCATATCAGTGTTTTCATCTTAAAAAACACTGATTAAAGCAACAATCATTCTGATACAGTATAAACTATAAACTAATCATTGTGCAAAAACCTCATTGATACTGTACCTTTCAACTGAAAATGGCTAAAGCAGGTTCTTATGCATGCCTATGAAATAGTGTACAATGTTCACTACTCTAGTTGGGGATTGAGACAAAGCTGCTCTTGTATGTCTGAAAAAAGTCCAAATACTTCAATTTAAGAATCATTCCCAACTTTCTTGTAATCATGTTGTATGAATATATGACCTCTTCCACCCCAAATAACACATTCTCTACCTTCATACGGAAGTGTTGTAATTACCTTTGGACTGATAGTTATCTCTCCATCCTGTCGTTCCTCGGCTAGGTTGCTTGCGTTCCATGGTGTAGGTAGAGTGTTTCCATCATTAACAACATTTGTCCAGCTCAAACTATATTCTTCTCCCACTTAAATTCTGCTCCTTTGTTCTGTAACACCTAAATTCCAATATCTTTTCTAGTGATACTAGTATAACTAAGCTGACCATTGCAGTCTCCAATCTCAACTTCACCTAATTCACCATCATCTATTGGAGGAGCAGCGACAATACCTGCATTATCTTCCTTAACATCAAACCATAACACACCCCTCCTCCTTACTACCCAATACAATTTTCCACCTACATAAATGGATCTTGCAAAAAAGCCGAATATAAAATCATTCCCAACCAGATGTTCAGCATTCATCACCTTCCATTCACTCATCTTTGAAGAATATACCATGAAACTAATTTTCAATAAACAACTTGTCTTCACTTGGGTTTTATATGGGTAAACTATCCAATACTGTGAACCCAATGAATCAAAAGCTCTTTGAGATTGAGAGGAAGAGTTGAAGCTCTTTGAGATTGAGAGGTTTTAAAGATGGTATCTGATGATATTAATTTACACCATTCTTTGCAAACCACTTTGAACCTAAATAATGACTTAATAGGTACCCAAGTAAGGATCTCATACCTTATAATATTATCGTCGAGAACGTTTTTTTTTTGTTTAATTGGTCTCTTCTCTTCATTTTGCATCTGTTTTTCTTGTTTGCTTTTCCTCTTCTTCTTATTCTTCTTTACCTTCTTCATCATCTTAACTTGTTGCAAGTGGTTTTTTTTTCCTCCTCTCTTCTTCTTCTCTAGAGTTTAGGTTTTCACTTATATGTACAGTAGTGTGTGCTTGTGGACGTGTGGTTTTTCTAGACTAGAAAATGAATGAACTGATATTTATTTGATAAATTTGGGGTTCAAATATAGGCACGTTTATGCCATTTTGGGGGTCTGCATTTTAACTTGGATTGGGTTTTAATTGGGTAGTCCATATCTTTGTATGGACTGGACTCATGGACACTATATCATTAGGCCCAAAAGTGATCCATCGGTCCACCCGTCCAGACCAATGTTCTGACTTCTGCACCGTACACGTTGCCGATACTTAACCCCGATAAGTGTTCGTGTCAGCTTTACTAAATCCGGAAATGCTACACGACACACGACCCGATTCAATTCCCCATTACCGAAATTTAGAAATTAATTAAAACTATTAATGCTGACAGCAAAGCAGTGGTAGTCAGCAACAAATTTCAATCAGCGAGCAAAGGTGTCAAAGAGGGTCTCTCGTTCTTGCTCTCTCTCTCTCTCTCTCTCTCTCTCTCTCTCTCGGGTATATCTTTCTTTCTTTTCTCTTCTTTTATGTTCACTAGGTTTTCTTTTCTCTTTATTGGAATTTCTTCAAACACTTGATAGATAGATAGAAACGAAGTTGAACAAAGAGAGAAACCAAACAAACATCCCTTGTAAGATCATCGTTTCTTGATTCAAGAAACAATAAACCTTTGATTATTATTATTATTATTATTGCAGTTTAATAATCTTTTCTTCATTTCTGTTGTATTTTTAGGTATTATTTCAGTAATGCTGATGCTCATATAGATAGGTTTTGGACATTTGATTCGATCTATAACATACATGAAGTCTTTATTTACTTGATTAAACTTTGTATGAATCGATTGTTTTGATTTCTGAATTGGATGGAATGGAAGTAACATGGACTGTTTTAGTTTCTTTTTTATTTGTTATTAATGAACTTGGGTGAATCAGTTATACAGTGGAATAGATTGAGTTGGTTATTCACATTGAACTTTTGTTTGACTTCTGATTGCTTTTAGCTATTTATGATACGAATAAAATTTAATAGCTTTTCATAGATTCGATTGTTGTATATAATAGGTAGATTTTTTGTTGATTAGGTATAACAATGGAATAGATTGAGTGGGTTATTCACATTGGACTTTTTGTTTGACTTCTGATTGCTTTTAGCTATTTATGATACAAAACATTTAATGAACTGTGTGGCGAGCTTTTCATAGATTCGATTGTTGTTTATAATAGGTAGATTTTTTGTTGATTAGGTTTATAATGGGATAGATTGACTTGGGTTATTTCACATTGGACTTTTTGTTGACTTGCGATTGCTTTTATGTACCTATTTATGATACAAACAATTTAATGAAGTGTGTGGTGAGCTTTCCGTACATTCACTGTTGTATAAATAGGTAGATTCTTTGTTGATTACGTAAAATCTAGTGGCATTTCCAAGTAGTAATTCCCCACGTCAATTATGGAGGTTTTCAGTAGAAAATGAAAACTGTAAGTAAGAATAGCAGACTTTTTTTTTGGGTGGGTGGGGGGATTTAATTGGGAAAAAAAAGTAAAGATACAGATTCTATAAATGAAATAGTAAGAGGTATTTTACGGATTCCAAAACTACAATAGGAAACAAACATATCGACAAACCAAATCGCATGGCCCTACCAGTCACCCCATTTAACACAAAATTTATCCTAGAAGAATAAACTCCTCCGAGGCTTCAGACTATAGAAGATGCAGCCTTTGATTGATTATATAACTCTATGTCGCTCTAATGCTACATGATGATACTGTTGTAGACTTGAAGTCACATGTTTTGCTTAAGCCAAATGTCACGGTGTATGCGATACTAAGCGTATCATATGACATTTGGCTTAGACATCACAACTATGATGGGCAGATTATGTCGCCACAAGATTTGGGCAGATTGTGTCGCAACAAGATTAGACATCCCAACTAAGCTTCCCTCCGTTAGTTGAATCATCACATGCAAGTTTCTCCATTTCAAAAGGATAAGGATAGAAACAAAATTTCTATATTGGTGCTTAAACCTGAAATAGAGCCAGATTTCTATTGAGAGTGCACAAACAAGGCAATTTCATTTTGATGACTTTGTGGATCTGTCTCTGATAATTATCTGCCAGTTTTTATTTAGTAATAGTTTCAGTGTTTTTTCTTCCCAAGGTAAAGAATAATGGCAACCCATCTTGAATTGATCAATTTGAATGACACATAAAAAGTTTTGACTCAAAATTAATCGTTTTATCACAAATTTTATTGTACATCTCATCGTCCATGTTATTATGTATATATTTATCACTTATTAATATTCCTTCCGTATGATATTATATCTCAATATATTATTAAAATCAGATAATTGTTACTGACTTATTACAATTTGTATAACCCTTGACAAAGTCATTGTATACAAAGGGCATGAGTCTTAGGATAATTCCATATCAGCTAAGGGATTTGTCAATGTATGGATTAACGCTTGTGTGACATGCTGCATTGAGGGTACAAATGAGGCAAACTATCTATCTAGGAGTGTGATACAAAGGGTGAATTTATTTGAGGGTGATCGTGTCCAAATTCAATAAGGTATACCAAAACGAGATAGGCAAGAGAAGCTATAAAAAATCATCCCCAACTCATACACATATAGCAGCTGAAGTTTACTCCCTTCATGCATGGTTATTGTAGATCTAATTGATTACCATAGGAAGAGCAATGCCCAATTCCCGAGAAAGTTTTTAAACAAAACATGGGCTATCGTGAATTTGTTAAAGAAAAGCCCAGCTATCTGTATACACACACTTATTAAGTTCTTAGAGCCCTATTCAGGAAAAAGAAATTCGGCTGCATTGTGCCAATGTGATACTTGATCGTAGTTTAATTCTACAGTTACTCCAAAGTATGACAGCTGGATTTTGTTGTTCATCAGTTGGATTATCTTCTGGGCGCTGTAATTAACAATGATTAGTTAATTGTTGCAACTATTCTCTCGATCTAGGATCTGTAAGTACGAAGTAGTTAACAATAGCAATAACTCGTCACTACAGTTTTTGGGCCTACGACGAGTGTGACTACAACTCATAAACCTTAGAATGTCCAAAGCGCTAGCAACTTACTTCCCTATTCTCTACGAGCTCTCTTGGGTTTTTAGACCAATAAGCGCTGCAGCTTCTGTATACTAAATGTGAGTTTCAAATTTGTTCTCCCATTCATGTCTCTAAATGTCGTATTCACTATAATTGCACTAAAGGATGGGCAGAATAGGTGCAAGGAGACACTTCGAAGAGAGTGCTCTACTTGTGGCGGAGCCATCGTTTGAATACTATTTGATTCTCAATCCAATCAAGTAGAGGGCCAGGAACTGCAATGTAACTCCTGTGCATTTACTTTGGGAACTAACTACAAAGGGGCCAGTTGTTAATCCTAGACAATGGCCGTAAATCCAACAATGTATCCCGCCAATCTGTTTTTAGTGAATCCTAGACAATATAAAATAAATTATAAGAATATGCCGATAATGTTGTTAAATTCAATGAATTTTATATTAAGACTTGACCGATTTAGCATTATTTTGGTTTTGCATGGGCTCTCTTTAATGCCTGTCATTACAGGACTGATATTTATGTCGTCTCTCGGAATTATTTCTTTAGGTTTTAATGCTTTTTTGGTCGGTGTTGTTGTTGTAGTCTTTTAGTATGAATTAGCTTGATATTTACTTCTATTTCTGTTTTTGATCGAACTGTTTACTACAGAATATTTTGCTCCTGTGTATTTATGTCGCCCTTCATGATTTCAATATTTTATACAATGATTGGCCTATTAATCATGCTGTCAACATTAGCAAAATAAAAAAAAATAAAAAAAAATTAGTGAGTCTGATTGCATTAGGCATTGTCTTATGAAATTTATTCACAATGAGAATACATCTACTGAGTGACACTTACCATTATACTTCATTTCAATCTTCTGACTGTGCCATAAATCTTGCAACTTTTCTTATTCTCAGGATTGATGCTGTTGTTATGTGATTCAGTGCTCCTATTGTAGCCGAACTTTGCTAACCACCAGCGAGCTTCAAGGGCTACTTTCTCTTGAGTCCACTTTTATATTTTGAACATCTGTTTGTAACATGGAACAATGTCAGATTGATATATAGTGTGCTATACATTTGTAAATAATCGAACTTTACATTAGTATTACCATTCATTTAAGCTCCGAACTATTTTGGCTGTCTATTGTTTTGGATTGAAAAGGAACTTGTTGTTCATTACTGTTTTCGCTTAACATATTACTGCATCTTGTGGTAAATTTGTAGATGTTTCATGGATATACGTGGAATGAAGAACAGTGACTTATCTTAAGCTGGATTCTTGATCACCAGAATATTTGGAAGCATCAAGCAACATTCATTCTCTCACTAATGGAGAGCTTAGCACAACTGGAAGCATTGTGTGAGAGGCTATACAATTCACAGGACTCTGCTGAACGAGCTCATGCTGAGAGCACGTTGAAGTGCTTTTCTGTGAACATCGATTACATATCTCAGTGTCAGTATGTTTTGGACAATGCAACGACTCCATACGCATTGATGTTGGCTAGTTCAAGTTTGCTAAAGCAAGTGACTGACCACAGTCTCTCATTGCAGCTTCGGTTGGATATTGGTAATTTTCATGCAATTTATTTTTTCTATAATTCCCATCCTTGCAATTTGTTTTTCTTTGAGGAATCAGTGATAAGTTAGGAGTAATGACGACGTAGGTAGCGCTGATGTGAACTTATCTTTGTAATTAAAAGTATTATTCTTCTAAAAAGTAAGGCGTTTTATATCGCTTCATCAAATGTGGACACAAGTGTTATAGTTCTAACATATACAGTTGATATGTTAATTCATTTTATTTCAAGTTTCTGTTTTGCATACGCACTCTTGCTAAACTTGTTTATCTGCGCCATCTGAAGGAAATTACTTGATAAATTATCTGGCCACCAGAGGACCTGAATTGCAGCCTTTTGTCATTGGATCGCTGATTCAACTTGTTTGTCGACTTACAAAGTTTGGGTGGTTTGACGACGACCGATTCAGAGAGGTGGTCAAAGAGTCAATGAACTTTTTGAGTCAGGTTATAATCTTCGCACGTAGCATTCATAATTTTTTATCTACGTTCATTTTGATTGTTTTTGTTGCAAGTAAGATGAGCACTGTATCCAGTTTGTTGCTCCCTGCTTCTGTGGTTTATACACCTTTGTAGGTTGATTAGTGTGAATTTTCAATAGCAAACAACAGCTTATGTTATGTTTAAATATATTATCAACGACAACAAGAGAAACAGTTTACATGTTATCCCAGCCAGTATTGGTTTTAGTTCTGAATACATATAATTATACATAATTGAATTCTCTTTTGTTACAAATAATTTAACAAACTTTCATATGACAAATGCTAAAAAGGAAGCTAGGAAACTACTTGCTGGTGATCTCTATATTACCTTTGTAGAAAGGAGGGATGAATAAACACATAACAAACTTACTGAATGGAGAATGAGAAAATTAGAGTTAAATTATTAGATGCATTAGAATCTTTACTATTAATTTTTACCTTCGATTATGCCAACTTTATGAAGTAAAAGTTGCGTGATAGGGGTAATCGCTACAACTACATCACAACAATGATGAGCCTAAGAAAACAATTGCAGTATGGTACTGTATTGCTAGGCTTTTGATCCAGTGATGCATAATGATCCGAATTTTTGTATGTTTTGAACTGGTGGCATTTTGGTTATGTGAAGATATGTTTGATTGTTCATATGGATGTGCTTGGTAAGTTCATTTAGCGATAGTCTGTTGGCAAAGTAGAGTTGAAGGTATGTTTGTTGGGGGTATTGGTCATGTCTTGGTAGGTGTCCTCTCACCATATTCTCTGTCAAAGATGATGCAAATTCAATAAAAAAGCTTTGCAGTCAAATCCAAAGTCCAAACTTTTGAAAGTTAATATAGTTTTGTCCTCCATGCAACACTATTAACCCCAAGAGTCCAATACTTAACATCTCAATACAAATACCCTCTGTTATCTTAGCTTTGTACCAACCTAGCATGTGTGATTGATATAGAAATATTTGTGAACCAAAATTCTATATTGAGTGCTTTACCGCTTTATGATAATTTGTTGAGCATCACAGAGGCATCAGAGAGGTGCAGATGATTTGTTTTTGTCTAATACATTTTAAATACTTAATATTAAACTGCAAAATGAGAACAAGCACATTAATGTGACTGGTGTGAATGCAGTTGAAGCTGATCTAGTTTTGTTTGCCTACATTTTTGTGATCTTCTTTTGGATTTTGGTTTTGTCAAGCTTCTTTTCTTTCATACATGATTTTCACCATTCCTTCATAAGTAATGCATTTTCCTGGATCAAACTGCTTGCCATCTTTAAGTTGTGTCACCAATATCTTTGTGTAACTTTATTCCTCATCAGGCTACGTCAGAGCACTATGCTATCGGTTTGAAGATGTTAAATCAACTCGTGTCTGAGATGAACCAGGTTGGTCTTGTTAAGTGTTATTATAAACTTCTAGTGCATATTGCTTTTTTAGGAAACAGAGTGTAGGTGTGTAACATATCTAATTGTAAATATAATCATGAAATTGGTAATGAACAAATGTTGAGTATTTTCTGAGATAATTTCTTTATTGTAAAACTTACAAGTAATGTATCATGAAATATGGATTTTTTGGGGTAGTAAGAACCATCTTTGTTGATGTTATGTGATATAGTATGCGTTGCCACTCTAGTAAGTAAAAAAAAATGTGAGTTTATATAAAAAACAAACTCACTTTCTGTCTTTTTCTTTCCCTCGTATTTCTGCTTCTCTTCTGTTCTTTCTTTTTTCTTCACTCCTTTCTTTTCTACTTTCAACCATTAGAGTTATAGCTTTAAAGAAGTAATCTCAAGTTTATGGATACCGATTTAGTACCCTTGACCAGCGTATTGGCAAATCAGCAAAAACCTGTCTACAATATTTCTTAATGTCAATTAATTCTGCTCATGTTAACTTCCCATTCCGGTTTACAATTTTTTGTTGTATATAGCTGTAATGTTTACAGCTTAAGGACATATAGCATTGATGTTTCTTAGTTATGCTTTGAACATTTTTGAATTCCATAATATTTATTTCTTTTTATTCAACTGAGTTTCAATCATTAACATTACTGTGCTCATTTGTTAATTCTTGATTCATCAGCCAAATCCAGGGTTGCCATCAACACATCATCGACGGGTTGCGTGCTCTTTTAGGGATCAGTCTCTGTTCCAAATTTTCCATATATCTTTAACATCACTGAATCAACTCAGAAATGATGGTAATAATCTCTCTCTTAATGTCCTATATTTTAACATATTACCTTTGAACGTAGAGTATCCTTGTTTAATTTGTTTGAAAATGAATCCCGAAGACAAAAAGTTATTTTTCGTGTCTTGATTGTGGTATTGAAAAAAGTCCTAGTGAAAATGAAGCTGCTGCACTCTTAATTTACCTGCCAGCAAGTTTCAAAAGGATCCCTAGAAAGTAGAAACAGATAATGATTACCTCAAATAGCACCAAGAAAATATTGTGACTGTTTATAGATCCCTTCACTGTGTTATATCAAAATTTAAGACTTGGTCCCGCTCTGACTTTGCATGGTACCTAATATTGTACTGGGCTTCAAAAGTTTAACTCAAGCTCGCAACACCATCAGAAATTATAATGGGAAGAGTTAAGGTTTACGTTCTTTGATCTCTCGAGGCAAGCAAATGAAGAATAATGTATCACCAGGCAATTTTAGGTGGTAATTAATTCTGTTCATCCTCCTAGTAATATCCTTGAAACCATCCCTTGTTTCTAAAATTGTCGAGGACTATGTTAAAAGGGTATAGGAAAAGGGGATCCATCTCTTATTCCTCCTCAGAAAGGTATTCAGAGAGGACCACTTAAATTCACTTTGTTCAAATTTTTTGTATACCTGTTTTTTCTCTATTATGAAACCCACTTAAATCGTAGCTTTCTATTTGCATCAGTATAGCTCCGTTCTCTGTCTCTTTGGGAAGATTTTAATTGTGTCCCTGAATCTTGGGTTTAATCCTGTAAGTAGTACGAATAGGCTCATCTATTAAGTTATTTTGTTGTGTCTATTTTGCTTCTTGCAATTGAAAGTTAAAGAAAGAACTATCATAGGTGTATTGAAACGTCTTTTTATATACCTGAGAATCCGTCCCAATGAGTCTTGCATTAATAACTATAAGCTTGATCCCATAATTCAGCAGCTGTAACTTAAAGTAAGGAGATTGTTGTGGAACTCTAGTGATGTTCGTATACATTTACTCTCTGCATTTGATACTCTATTAATTATGTATATGACACCGTCTTCTTAGCTTTTCTTCCATTCATACGCAGTTGCAAGCAGGTTGCAGGATCTGGCACTTTCTCTTGCGCTTAAGTGTTTGTCTTTCGATTTTGTGGGGACATCATTAGATGAAAGTTCAGAAGAGTTTGGTACTGTGCAGGTACAGCTTGATATATGCCATAGACATTTTTATTTCATATACAATAAATATAATTCTCATATGTGAAAGTCTTGTGTGATGTATTATGTAATGATTAATGCATCCCTTACCTATGGAAAGAAAATGATGAATCCTTCTCTCACAGGTTCCACTTCCTTGGAAGTCAGTCGTTGAGGATCCTTCAACTCTTCAGATTTTTTTTGACTACTATGCTATAACTAAGCCTCCTCTCTCCAAGCAGGTCAGATTATAAGGGTCTCACTCTTTTTGGTTGCTTGAAGTTTTTTATATATGTTCTTGTTGAACTATTACTCCATCTGAGTGAGAGATAACGTTGCATCCTTATCTGGTTTCAGGCGAGTTGCATGTATGTTGTGTATTGATTTTATTTCTGATTTTTTAATTGTTCCCTTTGACATAGTAACTGATGGAATAGTTTACATGCTGCATATGATCTTAACATGCTGCATATAATTTTATTTTACTCTGACAAGTGTCTTTATTTTTCCTTCATATCATAGGCATTGGAGTGCTTGGTTCGATTAGCTTCTGTAAGGCGTTCTCTATTCGCAAACGATACTGAGCGTTCAAAGTTTCTGGCTCATCTTATGACAGGAACCAAAGAAATTCTACAAACAGGGCAAGGTGTCACTTTCTTTTGCCTGTAACACTTTAACTGCTGAATTACTATATTTCTTTGGCTTGATATATGGTTCAGCACCAATGTACTCTCTTGTCTGTTTTTGTAAGTTGTAACTGTTTTGTATATACAGTAAAACCTCTCTATAGTCATACTCTTGGGACCAAAATAAATTATTACTATAGAGAGGTTATAACTTAATAAAGTTTTACTTAAGAAAATTATCGTATAATTTCAATAATGGTATAGTTTCAAAACAATAATATAGCTTCAAGATATAGTGCACATATACTAACTTAGTGATGGGAAGTGTTAGAAAATAAAAAAACATATTAAATGTCTCAAATTTTATATTTTCTTTAATATTTTTCTCAATATGTAATATATTTTTTGTTAATATATACTTAATTATAACTATGTAGAGGCAATTTTCTTCTAGATGGGACCTAAAAAATTTATAACTTATGACAATATGAATATTATTCCTATTTATAACTGGTCCCAAGTTGGGACCGGAATTTTTTATGACTATGTAGAGGTTATTCCTATATAGAGTATTCCTATAGAGGGGTTTTACTAGTACAATTATGCTATACATTAAATATTTACAATACAGAGCAAAACATTTAGTGTATGACCATTATAACAGACTTTTCCGTATTCACTTTGTTCGTACCATCATTTGGTTTATATGATGTGTTATTGAAGTAACATGATTGTTTGAGGACTAGGCACCTGAAGAAAAGAAACAAGTCTTTTAGTCACCTTTTTTGTAGTTTTCTTGTGATGCTTCTATGCTTGTATGATTTGGGTATGAGTCAGGTAGAGTGAAAATACAAGTTCCATGTTATTTGTTTTACACTTTTACTTATAAAGCTTATAGAATGTTGTTTTATTTCATTATTTAATACTTAGCGTTAAAAGCTTATTGCTCGTTCTTCCTCCACTCAAAAGAGTTAATATCATGTATGCAGTATGCGATTACAGGAGCAATTTTAAGATACAGAGTTGAGCAACACAGAACTTTGATATCCTCGCCTTAACTTCTATATATTGTTGATGTGCTTCAGGACTTTCTGATCATGAAAACTACCATGAGTACTGTCGTTTGTTGGGGCGTTTTAAAGTGAATTATCAGGTAGTATGTGTTCCTTTCATCACTTGCCATTTTTAAAGTGCCATGGATGTTGAAAAGTACTTGATATTGTTGACTCGATTTTGACGCAAATGCATATGAGAATTTAGTTTCTTCTTATGGTAAATTATGGAAATTTGTTTTAAGGAGGCATAAGTCGAATGAACATTAATGAGAAAGAAACTTGCAGTTGTCGGAGCTTGTTAATGTGGACGGCTACAGTGATTGGATTCGCTTGGTAGCAGAACTGACATCAAAGTCTTTACAGTCGTGGCAGGTCAGTGACATTCATCCTTCTTTGTAGATCTCATCCAGATATAGTGTAATGAGTCTTCTATATTTCGTACAGTGGGCCAGCAGTAGCGTGTACTACCTTTTGGGGTTATGGTCTAGATTGGTGACATCTGTACCTTATTTGAAAGGAGAGACACCAAGTTTACTAGATGAGTTTGTGCCTAGAATTACTGAAGGTTTCATCACATCGAGATTTGATTCGGTGCAGGTAAAATATCAATTATTTTATCTTGATTTCGTATGTAAATAAAGATTACTTTTTGATCATTTGAAGGTTCTGTTCTCTTTTGTTTATTTTGTATTCGATGCAGGCTGGACTTCCTGACGATCTCTCTGAGAATCCTCTGGACAATGTTGAACTTCTCCAGGATCAGCTTGAGTGCTTTCCCTACCTTTGCAGATTCCAGGTTCATACATTTTGCTATAGCCATGTCAAGAACTTGATGGAAGCTTGTTTTACCTATATTAACAATCTCAACCATCCAGTATTTATAGCAACACAAAATTCCTTTCTGCTGACATTATTTCTTTTTTGAATTGCAGTATGAAGCCAGTAGTATGTATATTATAAAGGTCATGGAGCCGATTCTTCAAGCGTACACGGTATCTTCTCCTCTCATTGTAGATGATCAGCTCAACCATACAGAAATGATCTCTCGTGCCTTATTTATATTTGTTTGATGTATTATAGGAAAGATCAAGAATCCGTGGCGATACCAGTGAGCTATGTGTGCTTGAAGCCAAACTTTCTTGGATCATTCATATTATTGCTGCCATCCTTAAGATCAAGCAAATTAGCAGTAGCAGGTAATGGAATCCCCATCATCATGAAACACAGGTGGGACATTCTATTTATTGGTTTTAGACTTATGTCCTTTCTTCCTGCAGTGTGGAATCACAAGAAACAATTGATGCGGAACTTGCAGCACGCGTGTTGCAGTTAATAAATGTGACTGATAGTGGACTGCACACTCAGGTACACTGATATGAGGAATATGCAATTTATTTATCTTTTCTCAAATGGGAAATGCTGCTTTTATCTTCACATTCAGTATCCTATGCGTACAACCATGTACATTGGTGATTATTACAACAATAGCACTGATGTTGATAGCCATGTGATCAACATGAGAATAGTCGCTTGTTATTGAGAAGGGCTTCTTAGATATGATTTTCATGGTTATAGACTATTCTCAATGAAATACAACCACCCTTCACTCTTCTATTTTAAAGCTTGTAGTCTTAAGCTCCCAAATTTTCTCATGCCTACCACTTTTGTTGTATATAAAACAACATTTGTTTTTATAGGATTCCATCTTATATGGCCTGTTATTGTTCTCATTTTCCATAACATCCAACAATAACATTTAGTGAAAACATATCATTGCTAATAGATGAGGTATAGAAAATTTCGAAGTTTGTTGGAGAATGTACAACCTATACTTAAATTCGACGTGCAAGGGGAAGTGATTCCCACAGTCCCTTCCTTCTTTTGGTTGTGTCTTTATTTAGTGTCCTTTTAAATACATTTCATCCTCACAATAAAATTAAGACAAAGGGAAGAAGAAGAGAATTGTACTGCCTGGATATACTTGTGATTTTGGACTGTCAATAATGCAGTTTGTGGTCTGCAGACATTTATCGGCTCCTGTGGACCCATGTCTGTCATGTTCCTCTTCTCTCGAGTGTTACAGATCAAAACGTTATTTCTTCCAATTTTTATGTTGTTTACTGTTTCCTCCTTATATGAGTTAATACTTAATTGTCTTCTCAGCGATATGGTGAATTAAGTAAACAAAGACTTGATCGCGCAATTCTCATTTTCTTTCAACATTTTCGGAAATCTTATGTTGGTGATCAAGCCATGCACTGTTCTAAGGTAAGTAAACTTTTGGTTATTCTTATATAACATGGCTAGTTTCTATCGTGTGTGCCTTTATTGTTATCATCTTTGCTGCAGCAGTTATATGCCAGATTATCTGAGCTGCTTGGACTCCATGATCATCTTCTGTTATTAAATGTTATTGTTGGAAAAATCGCTACAAACCTTAAGTGCTACTCTGAGGTAATGGCCCACAATTTCCTGTTTCTTTTCTTGCTCAGTTGACTTGTTTTTGAAACATAACGCATACAATGTTGTATGCAGAGTGAGGAGGTTATTGATCACACCTTGAGTCTGTTTCTGGAATTGGCCTCTGGGTTGGTTCTCTTACTTTGTGAATTCATTTGGAGAATCTGAATTAATTTGAAAATCGCTAGGAATTTTCTGTCATAGTAACTTGGGCTACTCTATTTTCAAACAGATATATGACCGGGAAGCAGCTTTTGAAGTTGGACACAGTGAAATTCATTATTGGACATCATACTGTAATTTTGCATCTCAAAATACTTATATCTTTATTCTGTGTAGTACTTGGCTTGCTTCGTACAATTATGTCAACATGCGCAATTGATTTTTTTGATTTCTATTATCAGAGGGAGCACTTTCCATTTCTAGAAGAACATAGATGCTCGCGTAGCAGAACAACCTTCTACTACACTATTGGCTGGTTGATTTTCATGGAGGATAGTCCTGTAAAGTTTAGATCATCCATGGATCCTTTGTCCCAGGTAATATCAGTTTGTATGTATTCAGGGCAAAATTTGAGAGTGAATCCTATTTCTGATTTTTTTCCCCCAAGGTAAAACTAGCCCTGTTCTTAAACCTTTATATGTATAACGTATTTGTTGAAAAATACGATTGCTAGATATTTCTGATTTAGGCTTCATAATCATATTAGGTTTATTTTGTTATTATAAATAAAACGTATTCATTGATATAAAAAACAAAGCTTACAAGCATTTTAGTAATAAAAAGGAAATTACTATTACTCCATAAAATAATCGAGATTTTTTTCTTAGGCTGTGTAGGCAAATTTTTGAATGTATGGTGTACATTATTCTCTATCGCTATGTGCTTTTGTGTTGTGAATGTTTGTTATGATATTCTAGCTGGGAAGATAAGAGTGTCACCAGCTTAGTATATACTGTATCTTGACACCTTTTTTTTTGAGTATACATATGAATTTTTAGTATACTGTACAGGTTTTCGTCACTTTGGAGTCAACGCCTGATAACATGTTTCGCTCTGATACTGTTAAATATGCATTGATTGGGTTGATGCGCGATCTTAGAGGGATTACAATGGCAACAAACAGGTGAAACTCAGTTTATTCGAAAATTGGGCTATTTCTGCCAAGGTTTCATTTATCTTTATATTCTGCTTAATTCTTTTCAGTCGGAGAACTTTTGGACTTCTATTTGATTGGTTATATCCTGCGCACATGCCACTTCTCTTAAGAAGCATCTCTTTTTGGACAGACACTCCAGAGGTTTGCTGCAATGTTTGCTGTTTCTTACTATTGTTAGCTATGAAGCATTTAGCGTGTTGTCTTGTGTTTTCCCTTTTCCTCTTAGTTTCAACAAAAAATGATATAGAATAAAAGGGACAAAATTCACCATTATTTTGTGCAAATCAACCTTTAAGTAAAAGTAGTAAAGCACATTATTACTATTTCTACTTATTTATGTTATAAAATTTTATTCTCGATTCTGCCGAATGGTGCAGGTTACGACGCCGTTGTTGAAATTTATGGCAGAGTTTGTGCAGAATAAAGCACAGCGTCTCACTTTTGATTCCTCATCCCCTAATGGCATACTACTTTTTCGTGAAGTCAGCAAACTAATTGTTGCCTATGGGTCAAGGATATTATCTCTTCCCAATCCTGCTGATATCTATGGTTTCAAGTACAAAGGAATCTGGGTATGCTTAATTATTCTTTCCAAGGGTAAGTGCATCTACCAAAGCTTTTGCTTATGATGTTTGTAAGGTCTAGTCTCTATGCATGAGCAACGTGGATTAAATCTTGACTCTGTTGGCACACATACTGATTTTACAGATATAAAAAGTTTTCATTGGAAGAGTAACGCTGTAGAATTACATTCAACATTCTGATTGTTACCATTGTTAATTGTACAGATGCCCTTTAGCCATCCCATTTTTGTGTGCGAACTACTCAACCATTTAGAGCCCCCTATTGCACTTCCCTTGCACTGGAGAGCCCGCCATTTAATTGCTTTACAACCCCACACATCCCTATATCTAGTTATATGTTTAACAGCCTGACGAGACCTAATAAAATTTGTACAAAGAAATAAATACCTAAATGTGGTAGGAAAAAAAGTTTAGTTTATTGAGAATATTCCCAGAAATATCGCTGTTTTCCTAAGATAAATTTTGTGTTTTATTCACCCTATGTAGACATAAAATTTGTACACAACTAAACACCTAAATGTGGAGAAAAAAAATATTTTAGGTAATGAGTATAATCCCAGAAATATAGCTGGTTTTCACCTACGCTAAAATTTGTTTTATATTCACCCTATGTTTGTACGACCATTACCTTGCAAAGCACAAATTACGTTGTTGTTCTTTCTTTGGTGGCTTATTTGTTTCTATTTTATTTACAATTTGGCTCATAAAATTTCTAAATAATACATTATATAATATTTTCTAACCTTGATATGTCATCCAATCTTATGACAGCATTGGCTGGAAACTATGTTAATTTTGGTGTATTTGAATTGTATGGCGATAGAGCACTTGCTGATGTGCTTGATATAGCCTTGAAGATGATATTGTCGATTCCTTTGGCTGACATACTAGCATTTCGAAAGGTATGTGTAATTTTTCACATTTGCCTTCAAGTTCTATATGGACTGTATTGACACTTTTGTGAGATTCTTTAATGTTTGTGATATTGGTTTAGTACCAATCAGTTTCTTGTTGGAGTTTTTTTTGATAGTAAGTGTTTGACACATTTAATTGGTTAAGGGGATTGGTAGCTATCGCTATGGATATTATATCTATTTGGAGCTATCTTGATGGAATATTTTAAAAAAAATTACCATAGCTAACACTCTATAGGTATCGGCCTAGTATCTACTTGTCATGATCGTCATTATCTTTCTCTTTAAGGCTGATAGTAGACATTCAATTAAAATTTAGTGTGATAGAGAGGGTACACTATAATCTAACTTACAAGGAACGATCTGAGTCATTATAGCTTCTTTTGATGATTGATCATGAAGCCACATTCATTATAAACAAATCCAAAGGAAGTTGTGGAGTCACTTTTTTTAATTCCGTTTAGCTAGGTCACTTTTTTTTTTTATTAATTAATAGTAATTGCTTTAGTGTCCTTACACCGATTGTTATTCAGTTCATTTTCTATTTGGCGTGGAATTAATGTTATTGCAAGTGATACTGTATGACTTATTGATTCTTTTTTCCCCTACCCTTCTAGCTTACAAAGGCTTACTTCTCCTTCTTGGAGGTCCTATTCAACAACCACATTGTTGCCATCTTGAATCTGGATACACCTACTTTCATGCATCTTGTTGGATCCCTGGAATCTGGGCTTAAAGGTCTTGACAGCAGTATCTCATCTCAGGTGTGCAACCCTTTTGTCATACTAAGTAATTTTTTATTTAGCTTAATTTAGCAGATACAACAAAATTTGAGGTTGTGATTTAGACATTCGGTACATTTCTTTTCCTTTTTAGCAGTTACTTGTTTTTGCATGTATCTTTTGGTTGTACATGTTATGCGTGTTAGTTTTGAAGGGTAAACTCCAAACATTGGGAGATACTTGGTGGATGATGATTTTGAGTTTAAAAGGGTATAATTTTGTTGGGTGGCTAGGATTTGATAAAGTTGAGTATCTGAATGAGGTGTGGGCTGTAATTACATATTCACATGGAGAAAATTATATACAAGTCTTTATCAAACTACAGGTTAATGGTTGATGTTGGTTAGATAACAAGGGTGTGATTGTAAATTCATAACATCCTAAAGGCGAAGGTAAAATTATGGCAAAAGTAAAGTTCTTGTGTGAAGTTCTGTATGAAATTTTTTGTTGTATTTCGTTATTTTCACTTCAAGATGCCATAACTTTTGATGGTTTTCAATTAAAGTTGCTTACTGGAAAGCTCTTCAAATAAGATCACACATGGATACCAAATATAATATAAAAAATGAGCGTGTCGGCTAAGATATAAGTCCAACACGTCCGCTGTTGAATCACAAGTGTGGTGAGACCCCAAGTTGAAATGTTGAATGAGTCAGAAGCACACAAGCGAGGGAAAAAAGTAAAATACGTGTGAAGAAAAATATGGCGACGATGGGAGAGAGTTTGTTCGAATATGTGGTTTTCAAAATTATGAATGCAAAAATAATTTTTTAATGAAATTTATAGATTTGAAACACTTTCGAAGACATTCTTTAAATGTCACACATGGACACTAAATTTATAAAAAAGAAATAAACTTGATTTTGAGCCTGATGGTGCAACATGTGGCTTGTCGAAGGCATGCGTTTGGTTCATCGGAGAGACACCAATTGTCATTAACCCATATGGAAAATAAATTGGTGGGGATTGTTGTACGGACAGGCAGAAACTAGTGTGTGTGGGTGTGTTTGTGTAATGTTCAATGACTTTGTGTCTTGAATACCTTTATGCTGACTGTGTTTGTTTAATGTTCAGTGTGCTGCTGCGGTTGATAGTTTGGCTGCTTATTATTTTAATCATATTACGATGGGAGAATCACCCACATCTCCGGCTTCAATTAATCTTACTCGACACATTGCAGAGTGCCCCAGTTTGTTTCCAGAAGTGAGTTATTTTTTAGTGTTTGTGGGTTCCCTTGTGAATTTGTCATGTTTATTTCACTGGTTTTGCTTGATATCAGTTTGTGTTTTTATGTTTTCTAGACTTGTTCTATTCACAACTCTTCAATATTTTAATGCATTTTTCAATCCTTTCCTGCAAAAAAGAATTTTAAATGTTGCCTGGGACCATTAACCATTAATGTCAGTGCAAACCTTAAAAATTAAATTTGAACCATTGGAGTTATAAATTCCTACCTAAAAGGATTTAAATTTCATGCTTTATCTGTTGTATGACTAAGAATAGCAGGCCAAAGAATTTGAAGGATAATGCAAACCTGACCAATCTTCAAAAGTAATGCAAAAAACTGCAGATTTTACAAATTTGTTTTAGCCATGTTTCCTTTTACAATGGTTTACCATTTATTATGTTTATTGTAGTTTTTTCATGTTTTGTACCTAATTTAGTTGGTATAATTTTCCCCTTTTGATTGCAGATATTGAAGACCCTCTTTGAAATTGTTTTGTTTGAGGATTGTAGCAACCAATGGAGTCTTAGCAGGCCAATGCTGAGCTTGATACTCATCAGCGAACAGGTAAAAGAACATTCCAATTCCTCTCCTTTGGAATTTGCACCCAGACCCAACTTCAGATAAAAAAAAAACAGAGAGAGAGAGAGAGAGAGAGAGAGAGAGAGAGAGAGAGAGAGAGAGAGAGAGAACCTTTAGATGTTGTGTCGCAAGCTTGATGTCAGATAAACTACCAATCTATATTGATGTTGTGTCGCAAGCTTCTTACCATTAGAAATTAGTTTTGAGAAATAAGAAGAAAACATGGTGTGGGGATAGAGAGAGGAGAAATACGAATGATAGATGAACTAGTCTCCAATATAGATGTACCATATTGGCATATATCTCAAACGGGGTTGATTGGATAAATGGGTAGACTTACAACTTACTATTCCTGAAGTTTGTTCTAGTTAGGCCATGATTATATGTGAAAACCTTACTGAAATTTTCAAACCAAGCACGAAGGATTGTTTGAGTTCATCACTTTTTGAGGTGATAAACAAATGGGAAACCCCTCTCCTAAACAACAAAAGCTTGTCATGTCTCCATATTCATAGTGATGTTATAGAGTTTCCTTTGCTGTCTAATTTAAGTATTGTGGGGGATCGACCTTCTTCAGCAAATACTATCTTGTTTCTTCCAGTTCCTGCCAGTCCAGGCATGGGAAGCAAGGGTTGGAAAAGAAAGGATCTGTTGTTGATAGTCTTTCTTCTTGTCCTGTGGTGGGATGTAGTAGGAATGTGATGATCGGAAGTCTGAGAGCCTGGTGCCTGAAGCTTCATGAATTGGGATTTCTTTGTCAAAAGGATGGTTCTTGGTTGGCAAGTCTATTTGGCTTCGGCCTTGAGTATTCCTATTCACCCTGGTGCCTGAAGCTGTTGATTCTGATGACAGGGTTGTAAGTGCTGATCTTGTCGTTTAATTACTTAACTTGGAACATCTGGATTTCGGTAATCATGAAGCATGTTTTTGGGAGAAAAGTGGAGAGGAGAGGTTAATTTGTTAGTTGCTGTTGGGTCCATCCTTTTGGATGACTAGGGTCCTTCAAAGAATAGGGTTTGATTTTTTGGGGGGCAAAACTATGGGATCTTAAGTTCTTAGCTTACTGAGTTGTAATTTATATTTTCCATGTTTTTTTTTACTTTTTGTTTGAGGTTGTAGTGAATTGTGTTCTCATTTCTTGCCTCCGTAGGGTGTCTAAACCTACTTATATAGAAGTTTAATTAGCGAAAACAAAATTAGGCCAGCATGTCATATGCTTGTGTAGATCGGGTAGCAGCTTTTAACAATCAGAAGTCCTATTAACCGAGAAGTGAAAACTTTGAAGGAACCCTCTTCTTTCTTAGGGAGATTTTCTGTCCTTAACGAGTGCTTTTTCGAATTATGAATGTTTCTGTCCATAATTAACGCCTTCTGAACTATATGAATATAATACAACTTGATGATCTTAATTGTCTTTGTATAATATGGAGCTGATACCACCATGATTCTGCTGCAGATATTTGTTGATTTGAAAGCTAAAATTTTGTCTTCACAGGTAAACTCCCTGCTCCTGGTTGTTAATTTATAGTTGCCAAAACTTTTCTACATTATATATCCTTAAACGTTGAGCTTTACTCTTATGATTTGCAGCCAGCGGATCAGCAAAATCGTATATCTCTTTGCTTTGACAAACTAATGGCAGATCTTACGCGAAGCTTGGAGTCAAAGAACAGAGACAAATTCACTCAAAACTTGACCATATTCCGACACGAGTTTCGTGTTAAGTAGTTCATTGCTCCATTGAAGCTAGTAGATTGGGATACAACAAACCAAAAAAATGAACAACCCCTAGCCCCACCTCCTCCCACTTTTGAGCTAGAAAAACAAATCCTACAGTTGTGATCTGTGAAAGGGGAGAGAGCATCTTGGGAATTAACAGTATGTTGTACCTCTGTTGCTGAGAAGCTTTTGGAGAGGCTTGGTGCTCTTCCCAGGGTAGCAGAGGATAAATCATCTGCCATGGTGTTGCACAGTTTTACTTAGTGGGAAATGGGGGACATAGTAAAAGTGACAAAATACAGTGATAGTTCAATACAAAGGATTTACTTGTGTTTTCAGAAGCTGTCAGTTGGTTTTGTAGGTCTATTTTTTCATTCTATTCTAATTCTAACATGTTATTTACATAAAAAAGGTAGTAAAATGATTCATGAATTAGTTCTTTGCTTGGAAGAAGAGAAGTAGCAGTGTCAGATTTCTGTAAATCAACCTTTCTTTGTCTGAAACTCTCTGCAAATGTGCATGCGGATGTGGGATTGAATTGAAGCCTTGTGGCTTTGGCAATGTAATCCAACTCCAAATCAGCTGATAAAGAGAAAAAAAATCTATTTACTGACAAATGATGCCTAAAAAGGAAATAAAAATTAAAAATATGTATTTCATAGGATTGGTTTTGCTATTCAGAAAGGGCTTGCAATGCAGTTTGTAGCGCGCTTGTCCTCTAGTTTTGTGTAATTCTTCTTTTATCAATAAAATTTGTTTCAGAAGATAATGGATAGCAATGTGATACTGCGGGTTCGAACGAATATGTATTTAAGAGAATCGGGTTTGCTATTCAGAAAGGACTTGTCGCGCAGTTTGTAAAAATAAAATTGCATACCTGGAGTGCAAGGTTCGGACAAGTAAATCTATGACGGGTTCTTTATATCTTAAAAACTACCCAAAGCCCAAAGTAAAATCAGAAATCCACTTTAAAAGCCTTAAACGGCAGAAAGTCACGCGACGTACACGTGAAACCTAAATTTCCCTTCACTCCAAAAGAAAAGTGCAGAGAGAAAGAGAGAGAACTCCAAAAATCCTCTCGTTACCCCTCTCTCTCTCTCTCTTCACCAAAAGTCTTAAAATTAATTTTCTCTCACTTTCTCTCTCCTCTCTCTTCCTTTTCTTTCTATTCTTCTTCCCTTCTTCTATGTTGTTGTGTCGCTCTCTTCTCTCTGTGGCATTCTTCTTCTTCATTCCAACTCTTCTTCTTCTCCAACTCTCTCATCACTCTCATGTCTTCGATCAAAATTAGGGCAAAATCTTTCTCTTCTTCTTTTTCTCAACTTAGGTTTAGGTTTTTCTCTTTCGATTAGTGATCTAATTCACTTTAATCTTCTTCTTCTTCTTCTTCTTCTTCTTCTAAATTCGTCTCCTTCTTCTTCTTCCTTATCAATCAATCTTTTGATTCTTCACTCATGAAAGATCCTTTCGATCGAACTAAAGTAGTGCTACGGCACTTACCTGCTGCACTTTCTCAGTCTGCTTTAATGGAACAAATTGATGGACGCTTTGCTGGTCGTTACAAGTGGTTCTCCTTTCGTCCTGGAAAACACAGGTTCGTTTAATTATTTCTTTTAATTTGGTGTTTTCTTAGTTTGGATGTACAGATAAGGATTAGAAGAGGTTTTTTTTTTTTTTTCCCCTTTGTAATTAGAATTTGGAACTACTTTAGGGTTTAAGTGAGATACTTAAAAACACAGAAGTATTTTAGTTATTTGATACTATTGTTTTGAGGAAGAAGTTGGATAGATTGATTAAGTTCGTTGTATTGGATATGTAACGAGTTTCATAGTTAGTTTACTACACTTTACTTAGAGACCTAGAATGGGAAATTTACTTTCTACCAACTTAATTGGATTTTGCAGCCAGAAACATCAGAAATATGCACGAGCTTACATTGATTTCAGGAGGCCAGAGGATGTTGTTGAGTTTGCTGAGTTCTTTGATGGACACGTGTTCGTTAATGAGAAGGGTAATTGTCTGTTTTAGGAATTTTATAATTTTGAATGCGTTTATTCTACTTATATCTATTCGTAATTGTCTGTGACTTCTATTTTTCTAATACTAGACTTTGAGAACACCAGATTCTATCTTATTTTTCTATGCACTTGAGGTATAGTGATTAAAATTGGAAGTTTACAGTTAATATGATTTGATAAAGCTACAATGTTATAGTTGATGGTCGTTTGAAGATAAAAGTCAATTTCATCTCCCAGTTCAAAAATACACTGTGTTTATTAAATTATAGAATTTATAACTCTACTTTGCATTTCATGCTCTTTTGAGCTATACTAGAAACACCATTTTAGGAGAAATAAATAGTTCAACATAGAGTAATATTTTTTGCGGTAACATCTGAGTTTATACTTTATTAATTTGCCATATCTTGTATTGTTTTTATAGAAACAAAATGATATGTGAGTGACTGTCCTGAACTAGTAACAAAGTTTGTCACAGTTGGAGGTTTGGAGCATGGTTAACTATTTCCATAATACTTATACTTCTGTCCACGTAGTTAGCACTAGATCATGGACTTGCAGTGGTCAGTGGGTTATGCATTTGAATTCAACAGGGCGGTTCTTTTTTCTTTTTTTTTTCTGGGAAGAATCTAATGGTGCCTTGATATAGTAAATTATCACCTGGAATGTTAACTAATTAATACATCTATGTTATCATTATTGTTTTTGTCAGGTACCCAGGTTAAAGCTATAGTAGAATATTCCCCTTCACAGCGTGTTCCAAAGTCCTGGTGCAAAAAGGATGGCCGAGAGGGGACCATATATAAAGGTACTGTTAAATGGAAGTTCAAGCTTTAATTGAGGCCTTGTATGCAAGCTGAGTATTTCATTCATATATGTCACCTGTACTTTACGTCTAGTTGAATCTTCTTCTTCTTCTTTTTCTGAATGAGTCATGGATCTTTTTTCATTGTTAGATCCTGAGTATATGGAGTTCCTTGAATTTCTGGCAAAACCTGTTGAGAATCTCCCCAGTGCAGAGATACAATTGGAGAAGAGAGAAGCAGAACGAGCTGGTTAGTTGTAGTACTCTTGGAATTCTTATTTCTTAAGCACATTTCCACAATTAGAAATGAATGGATCTATGTTATTTCCTTGATCATTAATTTTATTCTTTTTCTTCTCCTCTGTACTCTCTTTTCCTCTACAATTTCAGGTGCTGGTAAGGAACCTCTCATAGTTACACCACTAATGGATTTTGTTCGTCAGAAAAGAGCTGCTAAGAGCGGAACCCAGGTGCGTATAGAGTTCTTTTTCTTAATTTGTTTTAATTCGCTTGGCTTACTTTTACATATTCCCCCTTTGCCTTGCCTTGTATCATTTGTGTACTATATATTCCCTAAGCCTAGCTCCTTAAAAAGTCTATTCATATTATTTATTGATATTATATCAAGCAGTATTCTCTTACAGTTAGTCTTTTTCATACTGAATTAACGTGAATTGTCTTATGCACAACAAATAACACAGGCGTATGTTATATTTTGAAAGTTGAAACTGTCTAATTGTCTTTGCAATAATTTACACACTCCTGAATTTAGAGTTAGTATATATGTGTGCTTGCTATCACAAATCATTTATATCCAGAGGTTTTTTTCTCCCTGATTATTATTGAATAATAATTTTGTTGTAAGCAAGAAGATTGTCATGGACGAAATCAACAACTTAGTGATTTGACAGATTTTTTAACACCCTTAATTGGGGGGGAAGAAGAGGTTCTCCTTGATAAACTGGCTTCATGCACTCGAAATAAGGACTTTATGATTAAGTTCGTGTCCCATTTACTTATAGTTAGTATAATCTGATATTATATATACTATCAAAACACTTTGTTATTTTGTTGGGTAATTGTCCTACATCAGTGAACCGTTTGTGTCACTCTATCCGTTAATAAGTCTCTACATATCATTAATTCATTATTTGTTTTCTTTGGTTATTGCCTTATTGGTTATGAGTTATGACATTAGAACGTATACATAAGGAAATAGAGTTCTTTGGTTGGCTTCTGTTACTCCAGGGAAGATTTAGGAAATATAAGTGGATTGGAAACACGAAGAAAGGGGGTTGCGAGATAAAGAAATTGGAGCAAAGATAGATTGATAAATTCTTTGCCTTTTGCCATCTTAGAGTGGCTATCTGTGTTGCATGGGTACGTCAGTTTTCGCGCTGAGTCCTGTGTCGATACGTGTAGACACGGATTCGGACTCAGATGTAGTACAGATTTGTCCATTGAATAGAAGGATAAAATTCCTTTAGTTATAAGCTTAGAACATACACACCTGTGTTTAAATTAAAACACTTTAACATGTGCACCATCATAAGCCACCTGTGTTGTTTTGTGACACTTGTTGACCAAGATGAGCCACCTGTATTATTTTGTCCACTTGTGGAATTATTATAAAAAATATGCCGAGTCCCCGAATCATAATGGTTTAGAGTTTGCCGTACCAGACACTCCCTACCCGTGTCAGACTCCTACACGTGTACCCGTACCCATGCAACACAGATGGCTATAAATCAGGTCAGCCACAAATCTAGAGTCATGAACACCATAAGAAAAGTAGTTTGTTTCCCATCAACATTTCTTTTGATTTCATAAATTAGAAGATAACAGCAGTGCCCAGAGCAGCGTGGCATCCAGTATAATTGTTAGGTCATCTCTATCACATAATGGCTCATGGCATATTGATATTGCTGTGCTGTCATAAATAATAACAGCAATTGTGGCTGTTATAACACCTTTCTAAAACTTACTTTTAAATACTTGCCGTCTTATCTTTATTCATATTCAATTACTTTTGTTCAATCATTCTTCTCAACTTCTCATAGTAGTTCAGTACAATACTGTTTTTGTTTCATTGTAACTTATGTCCTGTGTGGCAGAGATCATCATCGAACGGGAAGCTTAGTAGAAGAGCTATTGGAGCATCACCTGGAAACTCACGACCAACTTCCTTAAAACGGGGTTCTGAGAAGAGACGATCATCCACCTCAATGGTATATATATTTAAAGAGACCCGATCATTTAATCCTGTGATCATTGAGATTTCATTTGATTCTTTTTGCACCACAAGGCTAATCCTTCAGTCTTTGTTTTTTTTTTTTTTTGACTGGTAAACGTTCATAAACTTATTTAACTGGATTTAATACTTACTGTTTATTATGATTATTATGTTCAAACTGATTACTGTGATAGACTTGAATGACGGGATGGGCTGAACTTTTTCTGCACCGAAATCAGTATAGGCGATTATCTGAATGTGCCTTATTCATGCTGTTATTTTATAAAACAAGTTAAATATGAGTGAAAATTAGTTGATGTTTGGTCCTTTATGAGTCCAGGACAAGCCTATGTGACTATGTCACATCTCACATGGTACGAGTATCTTGTCCCAGTTCTACTCCAAGCTGAAATCACATCAGATTGTGAATTCAGTTACTGTTCAATTAATTTTCACAGCGCGATCTCCTCCTCCATCTATTGGATAGTAGCATAATAGCATGTATGCACGGAGATGATTGTTTCTATTAGCACTATACATTTTGATTTTTTGATGTGTGACTTTATTCACTTATACTGTTTTGGTATAAGTGGGATGCTTCGGTTTGCTCATATCCGAGGTGTTGGAGAGAAGTACAACTTTGTAATAATTTTCTTCCTGTCAAAAAATAAAAAAAAAGAATCAAATTTGTTCTTGGAGACCAATTGTCATGGGTTTCTTAAACTTAATGACTAAAGAACAAAATGATTAATGATTTAATAGTGTCAGTTCATAGCTGCATTTGTGTAGCATCTGTCTGCTTTGAGTGTTCGTGTTCTTCCATCAGTTTGTAGTTGTTTTTGCAGTTTAGAGCTATAAATCTATCAATTGTGATTTGGTTGGTTTTGAATATTGTGTATGTTGGATGAGCAGTATGTTATGAGGGACAGTACAAAAAGTGCAAGTGTTAAGGACAAGACGTACATTTTAGTGCAAAGGCGAGAGGATCCTTCTTCAGATAAGCCTATATCTGCAAATACAGAAAGTGGAGCTGAAATAATAGCAGATGAAACTGGTATTGTTAATTGGCTAAATAATTATTCAATTATGTTCTCTTAAGTTTTTTTTTTTGTGTGTGTGGCTTGGAACCAGCTTTTTATTGCTAAATTATTTCCTCTTTTAAGTGAGTTAGCATTTTACAACCCTCATAGATGGTATTATTATTATTATTGATATTACTTGTGTTTCTTATTTTAAACGGCTGTTAATAACACAGGCTTATCATTCCATTGGTGCAAGTAATAGCAAATCTATAGAGTCCCTTGTGTTCACTTGGGAGGATTATTATTGGGTGCTGACATACACCAATTTCATTTTTTATTTGGGGGATATGTTTTGTACTATATTTTTTTTGCATTCTTCTTGCTTCATATTTGGATATCTAGCACTGTAAGTATGCAGTATATTCTGCTCGTTTACCCCTCGTAAAAAAACACCCTTATATTGTAAATAGCCTCAGTGAAGCGTCGTGATTGAAAATATAGAGCTTCATAGTAAAAAGAATTGTTATTAAAGAGAAATTACTTTAATATTTCATAAAATGTAAACCTCCTTTGCATAGTTGTCAACAGTATTGTGTTGAATGCAAGTGATCTACAATCTACATTAGATTCCTTGCACCTATTTTGTCCTTGGTATATATGAATAGTGTAGGTCCTATCTTCTTCTGCCTTTACCATAATAATGTCTTTGACCCTACTTTCTCATCAAGCACCTGAATCAAAAGATAGGAGATACTTTTTCCGGTCCCATGTCTTGACGCAGAAACTCAACCTGCATGATTGATTGGTAGGGCTACCTAAGATAATTATTACATTTTTCGATCTCCATTGCTCTATAGTAGCAAATGGTCTGTGCAGTTACCATTTGGTATAGTAGGTGGATTTTATTGTAACATTCTTGCATCAATACTTGCTAGTGAAGGCATTGAAATTGTGTTCATTGTTATGCATTTAACCCTCCCACTGCTTGGGAGCTTATGGTTTCATGTTCTATTTCACTCCCCGGTGGGGGTTCTTTTCACCCTTCCCTCAAGGTACTACTTCGCTATCGGTTACCCAGGAGTATTTAGCCTTGCAAGATGATTGGTGTTAATGTGATATGTGTATAGTTTTTCTTCATCTGTGAGATAATTCTTACATATTTTATCAACTTAGGTTATAGAAATTTGTATTTGTTTGTTTTGTCATCATGTCTATTTAATTCTCTAGTACCAAGTATAGAGACTTGAACTGTAAGCATTGACAGTAGTTATTTCAGGAGCTTCTGGGACTGTTGATTTCGCGAAAAAGAAAATTCTACTTCTGAAAGGGAAAGAACGAGATATTACTCATGTTAGTTTGCATCTTCTGTTTCCTCTTCTGTTTTGACTTTTCTTTTGTATAAACAAATTATTTTCAGGAACATTTCTAGTCTAATTTTCTTGCAACGAAACATCTCGTAGCAAATTGTTACACATAATCAAGTGACACTACTTATAATGCTTGTACAGTCATATGCTGGTTCATCACAACAGAGTGCAACATCAGTGAGAAACTCTACTGGTTCGCCTGCTTCTAAACATACACAAAGACGTGAAGTAGGGGGTAAAATGATCAGGTCCATTCTGTCAAATAAGGAAGCACGTCAGAGTCAAGCATCTATGGCTGTCCAGTCTGAGAAGCAAAATCAAACTATGCATGTGGAGAAGGAAAAGAGACCACCTCGGGCCACTAACATGCGTTCAATATTGAAGGATCACCTTATATCAAATGCTGCATGTAGCTCAGATAGTGATGTGAAAAGGACGGGAGATGTTATTGGGAGTGATCCTCATGGTCCGGGTTCTATTAATGAAAAACAGGAAAGGAGCACCAAGAATAGGGATAGACCTGACCGTAATGTTTGGTCTCATCGTGGTTCAGCTGGATCACATGGAAGTGATGAGACTTTGTCGGTGTCAGAATCGTTGGAAGCCATGTCTATTGCTCATCATTCGTCGGCCATTGGGAATAAAAAATTAGCGGAGGACTTGAACGAGTCCAATGAGAAGCATCACAATTATTCATCAGGTCATGTGGACATGAGAGTTGATGTGCCTAATTCAAGCAGGAGCAGGGAAGCTAAACCTTCTGGAAACATTCGCAGTGGTTCTTCTGTTGAGAATGGTTAGTTCTGTCATTAAAAGCCTTTGGTTATCGACCCCCAACCTCCCCCCCCCCCCCCCACCACACACACACAAAACATGAACAATATTCATCCACTTTCGTAATGTGATATTCTGTATGTCTTTCTGCACCTCATTATGCACTTTCTTTTTCAGGTTCCCATAGACATGTTGGCCGCCGTGGACCAGCTCATGGCACGAAGGATGTTGAAGGATCATTATACCTAAATGAGGGGAAGTCTTCTAAAAGAGGAGAGGTTAGTGGCAGATTCTTCTTCTATCAAGCCTGCCGTATCAGGTTATAGTGTTCCTCATGATTCAATTGCTTAGTCTGAGTTTGTGCCTGTGCAGAAGCAAGTATGGGTTCAGAAGTCTGGCTCTGGTTCATAGTGGTTTTTAAAACGGGTAAGCTCATGCTGTTAATTTCCATTCAGATTTTTTTTGTTTCTGAAAATGTCATCTTGAGATTCTGCATATGCATTGTGATATTAACCCTTCTACTTTAAAAGCTTGAACATATGCGATAGCATTTTCTTACCAGTGTTGTGTGATAGTGTAGTTTCTGGTAAAGATTAGAACTTTGGACCATTAAATTTTCATGATATTAGGCATGTACACTAAGTAGCTTAGAGTTTTAGGAGCTCATATCGACATTAGGTTCAATTTTTGTTGAATAGTTTATAAGTCTGGTTGCTAGCCTCTGTGTTATATACAATGAAATTTTCATATTGCTTTCACACACGCACCCACTAAAGAATCAACTGATGATATGCAGATCTTCTTACTCTTTATTGAACAAAAATCAAACTAATTTTTTTTAGTAGCATCATCATCGTCATCATCACTCTTACTATCCTCGCTTTTGAGTTATATCTAGTTTTGCAATGGTTGAGTTATATCTAGTTCAGCTGAAGGGTATAGTTTTGTTCATGAATTTTGTGCATTTTTATTATTTCGGAACTTCCTTGTTGCATTTTCTTTTTCTGTAAAACAAAATATTCTATGAAACATTTATTTACTGTGTTGATTTTTGTCTCAGTGATCCCACAATCATCTAATAACAACCACCAAGTCTGATTGAAAACAGCTGCTAGCTTACAAGGAACCTAACACACCCTAATAAGTTTTACAAAATACGGCTGATGCTCAACACACATATTGACATATATTATGTTAATAATTTTTCTACTTGTGGTTAAAATAATTGAAATGATAACTCCTTAGTGTGCATTCATCTAATATATTTTTGAAATGTCCTCCCATTTAGTCTCTTCTTTCGTCACTAAGTTTGGATACATCTGTTTGCATTTGATTACAAGCTTAGAAACTAGGGAATGCTCACACCTCCTTTGTTCCTTGCTCATCGGTGTTCTTCTTTACTGCTTCAGTTTGTCTCAAGTTTGGACTTCGATTTGGTGTTGGACTCTTCTAATGTTCAACAAGTTTCTTGGTTTCATACCTTGTTGGGGTAGAAAGCTGCTATTTTGTCCTCTTCATGGTTTGGAGATGGTTGACCAGACAATCCTTTGTTGGTAGAAGATGAGCAGATGTAAGCAAGTTTATAGCAGGGGAATCTTTGAAACCCGAGGATTTAAATTGACTAAGTGATACAGTTACCAAGGTTCTATGTTTTGTGCATTACAGAACTTCATCCTTAGCTTGGACAAAAGTGAGTGATGAGAAGAAAGATGACTAGATACCATATACGCACAGTGGGTACCTCTATTCGATACTTTTTTGAAGGGGATAGGGTGATGTAAAATGGGATCTCGGGAGGCTGTTATAGAAGCGTCCTGGCGTTAGGTTGACTTCTTGTGGTTTAACCTGTAAATATAACCTTGGAACAGTGAGTGTTTACTCTCTGTTTATAAATCTGTTTTTCTGTGAAGGCAGCATATGTGATAGGCGAGAACTTGCTACTAGTCCAGGTAAATAATTGTCCTTTTTGTACTGGAGTAAAGCTGATGTAAAACTTTAAGCAGTGCAAAATTGATTGCTACCATTGACTCTGCAATCTGTACTGGCCATGAGCCGATGAAATGTGCAGGGGATGGTGTGGGATTTGGTTGAATTTTGTCCGAGACACGTGTTGCAAGTGTTGATTGTCTATAGGCTAATGAGAATTGATTTTGATATAATGCAACTTGTTTTATGTGTTTCTCTTGTCTATCATCTCTGCAATTAAACGTGGGATGATGTTACAGACTTACAGCTATAAATGTGGTGTTAGTAATATTGCATATTTCCCCTTTTTCAGTTATCTTTAAGTTGCTAAAATAATCTTTGCCTTTGGATATTAAAATTGTATGTCACACATGCTAACCTTTGTAGAAGTCACACTCTTGCACCTAGAGTTGGAAATAATCTAGTTGTAGCCCGAAACATCTACAGTATACAATTTGAACCATTGTTTCTTCAGTCACAGGAGATTGCTTCTCATGTTAGCCCAAAACTAGAACCCTTGCAATGTTAGAAGATAATCTTAAAATGGCAGAATAGGTGCAAGAGAAACCACTTGCAGAAGTGCGATAAATTAGCTATTTTGGTCAACAAACTTTTACCAAATTTTCAATTGAGTCCACAAAGTTTTATCTGGTCAATTTGGTCCGCAAACTTTCATTCCATTTGCAATTTGGTCTCAAATGATTGGAGTAGCATATATGGCTCATGACTTAACTTAAGACCAAATTGCAAACGAAATGAAAGTTTGTGGACCAAATTGACCAGATAAAACTTTGTGGACTCGATTGAAAATTTGGTGAAAGTTCGTGGACCAAAATAGCTAATTTATCGCAGAAGTGCAAACAGGGATAATATTGTTATGATCCATGCTGATCAATGTTTGCACTGAGCTAACAGATACAAGTTCTGCTGAAAATTTGGATCATATACCTTGGTGGTGGTACAATGTTGGCTGGGTTCAAATGATATATGTTGGATGTTGGGTTCAGTTTGTCATCCAAAGCTGTCTAACGTGGAAGTTGGGAATCCGCCTGTCTTATGCTAGCCACACTGTTGGGTTATATTTGCTCTGGCAAAGTAGAGTTTTCTGCTTTGTGATCGGAATGGTGGCTCTAAAGTGGTTTTGAAGCAGCTCTAAAAGTCTTCTCAAATTTTAAGCTAATTCACTTAATACACTAAATGTATTATAGGCAACACTAAATTCATATAAATAAATTTCGGACTTCATATACCCATCCTTTTCTCTCTTTGTACCACATGTCTACATTGGCGAACCTGTTATTTTCTTGGTTGAAGAATTGAATCAAATCTATCCCTGATCCCCAGAAGCATGGAAGTAGTCTGTTGCACCATGTTCTACTGTACAATGATGGCTTTGAGTTGTAGAGCTTGCAATGTTTACCCCATCATCTTTGGATGACAGTGCCTGAGCAGTTTCAGTATTTCCAATTATTGAATCTGTGCTATTTCAAGAAGAATTTTGTGTAGGGACTGCGGCTTTGAGAAGAATGGGCAATGGTCACTGCCTTTTATCTTGAAGACACCTTGAGGAGGGTTCTCTCTGACTAGCTTCTCTTGAACATCCGGAGAGAGGGCATGATCTTCAAGTGTCTGAATGTAAAACCGCCTGCCCGTGCCATAATTTTCTGGCGAAAGGGAAAGCTTCTCCATGATTGGTCCCAACGGGATGGGTCTCATAGAAACTGTGGCCAGAGCAACATCCTGACATGTAGTGGATAGTTAAAATCTCCTCATGAAATAATCAGGATATTCATTAATTTGAAAAGAAAAGGAAGAAGACAGAAGAAAAACATCAAAAAGGTAGAGTTCCTATTATTCGCCTAATATGGATATTCTTGAAGGTATTTATAATTTCATATTTTTACTCAAATAGAAAATAATTATCACAGAAACTCGCGGTACTAGATTTTCATCATACTATCAATTTTTTTTTGAATGCAGGACTATAACTAAATGTGAAAGGAAAAATAGTCATATCTATTTTTCTTCGCAAACTATACAAAATCATGATTACAAAATTGTTGATCACATCATGAGAACCTATTGTATCTGTATTCTAGAAAAAAAAAATTATTTTTTGATTCGTAAGCGGGATTGAGGGGACCCCTACCCCTTTAAATTACGTGTGGAAACTTATATCAGTATTCTAGAAGTTGGTGTTTGAAAGCATTTTTTTTCCTTCTGTCTTGATATTTTTCGGAAGTTAGAAGTAAGAAAATAAGTAATTAGAGAGTCTACAGTAACATTTGTTACAATCACATCACAGACAAATAGTGATTACTACATAAATAAGTATTTATTCCAATAGATTTCTTCAACACTATCAAAATGAAGCAATGTCTGTTATGAATTTATCAAAAAAAAGTCTGTTATGAGTCAACATCGTACCTTTAAGGGAGTCTGATTAAAATATAAGCCCTTCATCTGCTGTTTATCAAATTTTAGACTAGTAGGAGGCTTATCTTTGCCATTTCCATGTACTAAGAACTGTGCTTCCTGCATAAACATCTCGGCAGATCCTAGCTGCACACATCAATTACCATTTCAAGAACATACAACTCCGCAAAATCACCCTTGAAGCAAAATAAAATAAAAATCAACCTAACTAGTTTCTATTTGAGATAAAATCCAAAAATCAAATGTTGACCTAGCAGCCAAATTTGTCAGAAGAACATCGCAATTACTGAGTCTGTATTCTGAATTCTGACTCAAGATGTCCCTACAACTGAGCCATTGGGATCTCTGTAGTAAATCTTGGCAAGGGCGTTGGTTTGGTGCGCATAATGCCACTCAACTTGACATGTTCCGGTAATTCCATTTTTTCCCTCCAGTCAGATTTGTGTCTCTGCATTTTCACTTGACTGCTCTAGTAATATGCCATTAGCACAGTAACTCACCCAAGTTGATGGAATTTAATTGCAGTCTAGTAAAAATGTAATTTGGAGTATTATACAAAATTATAACATTTTTCTTTACCAACAGATTAATATCAACTTTGGATTACAAATTTGTTTGGTAGCCAAGTAATTTTGAGTGCCGTTTTACGAGGTGTCCTCACAAGTGGTTCTTTATGGTTTATACTGTCGTCAAAAGAACGATATATTTATCACTCAAGTACCATTATCATAGTAATAGAATTTAATCTTAAATGCATGACAAATATAATTAACACACTTACACACCTCTTCAGAAAACACATCAAAAGGCCTCTGGCCATCTAAAACCATTGTAGCACAGAGAAAAATTGCTTTCGAAATCTTTTTTGGACAATGCTCCAAAGCATATGAGATGCTTGCACCACCACAACTGTGACCAACCAAGATTACCTGAGAAAGAAGACATGCATTAAAATTTGTTTTTTGTCTTCTTATCCCCCAAAATAGAATATTGAAAATATAGATCTTTATGAAAGGGGAACAATAATTGTAGCATCATTTGCATTCCCTCTCACCTTTTCTTCATCAGGTAGGTTGTGTAGATAATCAATCAAGGGTTTAGCATAGTCAGCCAAGGTCGATATACTGTCTGGATCTGTTCGATCAATCCCAGATCCCATGAGATCAATGGCAATGGGAAACAGACCTGCTTCTTCCAGCAGAGCAACATTTTTATACCAACACCATGCTCCAAAGCCTTCTCCATGAACAAGAACAAATTTCTTTGTCTGTAAGTTCTCAAGAAAGTCTGCGTCCTGCATAGTTAAGTATGTGATTAATTCTCATGCAACATTCACCTCACGAAGACATATATTAGTATATTTACGTAATGACTTGAATGATATATTCTCCATGAATGACACAAAAGGTATATAGATATGTTGTACCTCAATACAATCTGACCATTAACAGTTAAATAGAGAATCATCTAATAGAATTTTTTTAGTTGGTGCATTCAAACCCATCAGGACAAGGAGATCCTGGCTTAAGAAAAGCGGGTCAATTTGAAAGTATTAAATGGTCTTCAATCAGATGAAATATCCTTCAAAGATACAGAGTGAAATCCCATTGACAACGTTTCTTGAGAACAAATTATTAAGTGCCATTTCTTTCATTCTAGGGAGTGCAAAGCTTTTTTTTTTTTTTTGTGATTGGTAAGCGAGGTTGATGGGACCCCTACCCCTTTTTTAAATTAGGTATGGAAACCTATATCAACAATCCTCTGTTGACGTGTTTCGAACCCACGACCTCTCCACTTTGTGAGAGGGGCGCTACCATCGAGCCACAGGCTCATATGGACATTACAATAGTTCCAACAAATTACAATCTATGAGTAGGTTTCAATGTATGGAAGAACAGATTTTCAGAAACCTGAAATATCAAATACAATTCAAGTTCATAAACCAAAGATTATGTTGTTGATAATAGAAACGCAAACTATATTCATGTTTATATCATCCAAACAATAAAGTTTCAGCTAGTAATAAATCATGAAAATATCAAATGCACTTCCAAGTTCCATCCCTGACCTGAGAGAGTAGATGTGTTTTTTCCCTCTGAAGTAGACAGTCTTCCCAAATCATAAATAACACTAATTCATTCTCCTTTTTATTATTATTCGAAAGCAACTAATTGCAAACTACAACATAAAGAGAGAACCGAATCAAATGAATTCACTCTTTCTTCCTCCCATCTAATTATCAAAAAAAATCATTTCTACCCAACTACCAAATCGAACTAAAAACTTTCACAAGCACATTTATAATTGAATACATGGGTATCAATAGAAATAACTAGAAAAGAATAAAATTCATATGAATTATGAATAAACAAACAAACCTGTTTATTCCCATTATTAGTACTAGTAACTACTGATTCAGGGAGAGTTTTTCTACGAGAACTAGTAGACCCAATTCGACGAGACATTGAACCATCAAATCTTTGAGAGAGTTGATGTTGATGAATAGCCATAGAAAGAGCTTGACGGTGAATATACTCTTCTTCTGCTGACATTTTTCGTTGTGAAGATCTTCCTATTGAACTATTATTTCTCTTACTTTTCGATCCAATATCTTTAGAATCTTTCTTACTTCGAAAAATTCGATTACCCATTTTAAAACAAGTGATTCTGAACAAAACCCACCTTTTTGTTTGATGATTTCAAGAGAAATAGTGTGTGGATTCAGAAGATTTTGTTGCAGAGGATACAGTTGGTATTTTGCATTTTGACTAGTTTTTCTTTCTTTCAGAGAGAGAGGGAGAGTGATGGTATGTTTTGGTTGAAGAAGAAATAAAGATGAGAGAGAGAGAGAGAGAGAGAGAGAGAGAGAGAGAATGGTGAAAAGATGGATATCAAACTAAACTACAACTGAAATGGGAGCGAATTGAAAGCTGCTTTCATTTTCAACGCTCGGCATTGTAGTAGAGCTTTCAATATAATTTTTTTTTTTTTTTTTTTTTTGAATGATATAGAATTGATTAGTTATTATTAATTTTTGTTCCTTTGTCCCGTGAAAGATGTGATGGGTATAGTAACGTTGACTCTTCAAAGTAAAAATCTTCACTACTGTGTGTTTTTTTAGTAATTTTTACTTTCTTCAAGTAAAATATTTTTACTATATTAGAAAGTAGAAATTTTTTATTGATGAAGAAATTTGGAATTAAATCCAGTTTTAGCTTAATGCTAGTGCAGCATCAGTTAATTTTAATTTATCCGTGTCTTTGATTACTATTCGAGTTTTAATTAATTATTAATTTTATTAAATATTACAAATTATATTAATTTATTAAATTATATAAAATAATTATTTTTAAGTAAATTTATTATTCTAATTATATTTTATTTTTATTTTTATTTTTTTGTCAAAAATATTTCAATTTATTGATAAGCTCAAAAGAGTATTTAATCAGAATTATGTGACAAAATTCTAAAACTCAATTCTCATGAACCGGGACTTATCCCTGAATTTTAGTAGTATAGATATAGAATGTTGTCTAGTCTAATGTTTTTAATTTAATTTTTTAGTGATTATTAAAAAAAATTAATTTTGAGCTAATAATAAGTTTTTTAAATTTCATATATGAATGTCTACCTAATTTTTAGCAGTACGTTTTCCACTTTTCTCATTGTGTTAGTCTGTTAGATGATAATATGGTAAGGGAATGGGATCCACCATTTTAATGGTCCTCATGACTCATGAGTAATGGTTTATGAAAAATATACTTGTTTGCTTTCCTTGTGTTGAACCGCTTTGACACCATTGTGAGATGTGTGAAGTAAAAGAACTCTCCAATAATGGGAACATGATGACAATTTGCAAGATACCAAGTGAAAGCCATTCCAAAGCGGGGAAAAAACAAAAGAGAAGAAACTTTGAAGAAAAGAAAATGGATTGACTACACAATTTAATTAACTAAAGCAAGATTACAGTTTGTCTGTCTTACTATCTGTCTAAATCAGAAATTATTTTGCTTTGTAAAACAAGACTTTTGTAGTTGAATCATTCTTTTATTATCAAAAGTAAATGTTAATAGCTCACCTAGAAACATTGATTTGGCAAATATGACACTTGTTTTTCTACATAAACATTTTTTAGATATGACCTCACAAATCTATATAGTAGCTAAAATTATTTTGTCCAAATTAAATTGTTTGAAAAAACCCAATGTCGTACAAGCTGACAAAATCACAATAAGCTAATGACAGTTCATATCCATGAAAATTATCCCTTTATTTTATATGGTTTAGATCCAATAAATATCGCACTATATATACAACATGACCCTCAAAGAAGAAGAAGAAGATAGAGATTCATGTGTTATTTATCCAGCTTTAAAGTTGTACTATTTTTTTTTTACAAGATGGAATTCCGTCTAGGGTTGTAGAGTTGTAGTAAAAAAAACATAAATCAAATTAGCTAAGTTGTCAAAATCATGAAAGTAGAGTTTATTAACACTAAATAATTATCATTAATTTTAATTGGTAGTTTAATTTTTGTAGTATAACTTAGTTCATGAGTCATGAATGATAAGACTTGGACAAATAATAGTATAATACTATACAAACATTATACCATAGATTGTGATCTTTTTGTTCTATTCATCTGGGACTGTGAATAATTTAAGTGATACCAGCAAAAGTTAGGCACCTTTTTGCAATATTAAAAAAAAAAATGTCCAAGATACAAGGGTTCGGTCGAATGTATATAGACAATAGACCTGAAGCATATACACCCAACCCTACAAGCAAGCTCAACAAGCATAAACAATCAAAGGAAACCAGCTCACCATTGACCATAAACATGCATGATGTTTGTTGATCTTGTTCTTATATATGAAATGAAATGAAATAATTTCTCAAAATGTTAAAAAAAAAAAAAGCAAAATATATAGTATTTTATTGCTAAAGATATGTTCCATGCATAATATGATAATATGTTGTTATACGTACGTTACTGGTGTGGTGTGTAAACACTTTAATATAATTCTAAGATGATACAACAGTATTGCATTCTTTATGATGACTGGAGGACAAGAATTTGAATAAGCAATTAGGGATGGGCAGAACATGGAGCAGTTTGTCGTATATTTAAGAAGAGGTTTAGGTTTAAGTCTGGGGTGACAGACTGACAGGGTGAGTAATGAACTGCTCCATGATATGGTCTGGCCTCATGGGCTGACAGTTTCACCATTTTAAATTATTAGGCTTATTGTTACACAAAGTCCAACAGATTATTCTGCTTCACGCCTTCATGGACTAACAGTTTGTTATTAAACGGGCTTGAAGTTGGGCTTGTATTAAATTATGTAGCTGTGTGTGTTTTATTCGGAAAGACAAATGCGGTTGTTTTTTTTTTTGCTCAAAAACAAATTTTATTGATAAAAGAAATTACACAAAACTAGAGGACAAGCGCTCTACAAACTGCACCGCAAGCCTTTTTTTTTTTTTTTTGTCGAAAACAAAAACTTTTGTCAAAAAGTCTTAAATTTGAAAAATAATATGTTTTCATTGTTTTGTAAAATCTTTTTTTTTTTTTTCATAAATGGGGTATTAAATTGATAAAGGGGGTACAGACCAAAGGCATAAAACATGACAGTGAAGGATAAACTTCAGTGTGAGCTGCCTTGGTCATTTACAAACAGCAGCCAAAAAACAAGAGCACAAGAAGACCCACTAAGGAGTTAAGATCATATCCCAGTTTCGCATCACATCATCTAAATGGTAATCACGATTGTGAGTATTCCCACCAGCCCAGTACCAGACAGTTGCTTTGACATCATTAGAGATTTTGTTCAAGTCAACTAGTCAAGGTTCTTCCTGTTGCGGTGGTTCCAAACAGTCCACAGTATAGCATAAGGTAAGGTTCCCCATATTTTTGCGCCCAAACCAGAACCTGGGAAGCTTGGCCACACCTCTAAAAGCTCTCTGACAGAGTTGCTGGATAAGAGTAGGTTGTCAATATCAATTACGCCAAACCGTAGTGGTGTGCACACAATTCATTAGTAAATGGGAGTCTGTCTCTTCAGCAGTATGGCAGAAATAACAGTGAGGAGGGATGTCCAATGTCCATACCTCTACTTCTCAGATGATGCGCAGTCTGCAATCTTCCCTGGATGATTGTCCAAACAAAGAATTTTATTTTTGAAGGAATTGGCCTGGTCCAAACCAGTTTGTGGGGGAACGCCGGTATGGTAACATTGGATGTTTGAAGTCTGATAGCTTCAAGCTCATGGTAAACACTAGTGACTGTAAATTTCCCTTTTGAATCATTCAACCACCAAATATTGTCATCTTCTTCCTTCAGGTTCCAATTCCCATGATCGCAATTGTTTTGTAAAATCAGCTAATAGCCTATAACAGGCTATATAAATGGTAGATGATTTTAGAGAATTTAATTTAGCAACTTTTAGCATATGTAAAAGATTGTTCATTTTATTTTAATAAGGGCACGATTGTGTTTCCCTTTTAATATAAGAATGATATGGATAGTATTTTGATATCTGTATTTTAAGAATGTGATTTCCCATATAATTTTTTTTTTGCTATATATACCTCTAAGATTATGAGTGTTTAGCATCCAATTCTCAGCTAATATTAGTTAGTTCTCTAACACATTTAGCTAATAGATGGCATTGAAATCGAGCATTACTGTTGCTTTTCTTGTACTGGTTCTTATGGTTTCAGCGGGTTAGCAAATAAATTGCTTATTCAATTGTAATTTTTTTTTTTTTTTTGTTAATATGATAACAAACGAAGGGAGAAATTCATAAATAACTACTTGTGTTATACACAAATATATGATTTTTATTTAATTTTGGATTAACTAAACTAAACTAATTCCGAGTTTTTTCATTTTGTTGTTTTTGATTTCAGAGTACACAACTGCCAGTGACATCCCTTTTAATTGTTGTACGGAAAATCCCATAGGTACAAAACCTGGAGATTGCTCCACGCCCGACTGCTTTCAAAGGTGTTTGGGGACTTGCCCCAAAAAACATCCGTATAACAGAAAAGGAGGGTTTTGCAGACCTGGCACCAATATTTGCCATTGCAAATGTTAAATTAATAATATTGCTAGGTTCTTAAGTTAATAATATCTATATGGCCATATGGGTTGTTTGTATCCAGTTGCTATGGTCCTTATGAAATAAAACTTTTCTTTTTCTCATCGAAAATTTGCTTTGTTTGATCGGGGAAAAAAAAATGTATTAATCTTGGACTTGTGGTGTGGGTTTTGTGTTAATTGGTTTATGATATATATTATTTATTTCAATGAGACTGACATGTTTATATGGATCTCTTCCTCAACTTAATTCATGAACCAAAGTACCAAACTGGTGAATGGTGATGCAGTGTGCACACAACCAGTATAATTTGTAACTGTTGTTGATATTAATGATAATTCTACCTTTATCAAAAAAAAAAACTTAATTCATGAACATATATAACATCTTTTGATCGTCCAAGTATAGGACAGGAATCACTTAGAAAAAAGAGATTTTTGGACATACCCCCATTTGAAAGTCGAAATTTGAGATACCCCATTTGAAAAAAAAATTGAGATACCCCCAATTCAAGATGTGGTGTTATCTTAGCCGTCCATCATAATCCATCATAAAACTCACCTACGGCTGTAAAGCTCTTCTGTCTTGAATTGGGGTATCTCAATTTTTTTTTCAAATGGGGTATCTCAAATTTCGACTTTCAAATGGGGGGTATGTCCAAAAATCTCTAGGAAAAAAAACAAATGCACCTAACGGACCAGTGTACTAGTGTACTAGTGTAGTGTCTCAATCCATTATCCATCCAAACTAAGTTTGATTAATTCAGGTTATCTAATCTGATCATAAGTGGCCATAACACAACACGTACATACAATAACAGTTATCTAATCAGTTGATTAGACAAACTAATTTCGAGCAAGACCTCAGATATGCCTTCTCAGCAGGTTATATTGATGATGATGAGTTTCTTGACTTTAGTGGCCGGGTTTGTAGACCAAGATTAACAATAGCCGAGGAATTAGAAGGAAGAATGCCGGAGAGATTCCAGCATAATTAATAAAGCTTTCTTTTGAATTCAGAAGATGAAATACTGTACATATAAATGCTTTCTGCGGTCAATTGGGAAAATGAGATGCATGATCTGCATGGTTGTTTCCCATCATATTTATTGATTTATTATTATTATTCTTGGGTGGTTTCCAGTTTCCACCCCTTAATTTTCTCTACTCCATAATATAACCTGAAAGGTTGAAAACCCAGTTTTGATCGATTTTTAATTTGATTCATCCAGCAATTATGCTATATATGCTGACCATCTCATAATCAGTAATCTAACTTTGTTGTTTCAGTTTTGGTGGTGCAAAACCTAATATATATTTACTGTTGGAATTGAAGTACATTATATGAATGATTGTTCTGACGCATCATCTGTTAAAAGCGTTTTATAGAGGATGACATTAAGCCATTTGTAGCTAAATAGCAACCTACATTAGTCCAAATAACTAGAGACAGATAATAGTTGGATCAAGTTATTATCAGGATTCACCTTTCATTCCGAAAGTAACAAACCCAACCCAATTGCCAAAGATTTTCTACTTGTTTCCAGACCATTGATCTCTGTATTCAATTCCAATTTTGGGTTGGCTTTTGCGTCGTTAAATAATTCACAGTATTGGATAGTTTACCCATTAAAATAAGATTCATGGTATATTCTTCAAAGATGAGCCCATGGAAGGTAATTAGGTAATGAATGCTGAACTGCAGTATCTGAATTATATTTATTTTGATGCTCCATTATCCTGTCGTTACGTAGGTGGAAAGTTGTATTGGCTAGACCAGGGGTGTTTTATGGTTCGATGTTAAGGAAGATAGTGCAGGTATTGTCGCTGCTCTGAGTGAAACTGCATTATCTGGGTTTGACATCAGAGACTACAATGGCCAGCTTACTTGTACTAATATCACAAGGAAAGATATAGAAATTTGGGTGTCGCAGAACAAAGGATCAGAATTTAAGTGGGAGAAGAAATATTGCTCGAGTTGGATAAGGCATTTTATCAAGGCTTGATTCTTAAAAAATTAATACAGTAAATGCAAATTTAATGAAGAACATCTGACCCGATACAAGATTCTTCTTTACATTTCGCAGACATCCAAATCCACGCAAGGCAAAAAGCACAAATATTTCATGGAAAACATTAAACATAGAGATAAAGGCATAAGAGAGTATGCTCAGTATTGAAAAAGATACAGTAATGACAACTTTTTTAAGAAAATAAAGGATCAAGAGATTACTATGTAGTAGTACTCGTACTAAATACTACGTATTTCAACTTGGACTTAATCATGCCCAACCGATTAAACCCTAATAGTAGATATATAGATGGTTTTCACGTAGAGTTTTAATTGAAGTTGAACTTTCTCCCTCTATTTCACACAATTATTTATAAAGACTTGCCACAAAGGCAGCACATCTAAACGAGGAGAAGAAGAAGAAAAAAGCAGATGGAGAAGGAGGGAAGAGAACACGTTCTCGACGATAGTATTATAAAGTATGAAATCCTTCCTTGGGTACCTATTAAGTCATTGTTTAGGTTCAAATTGGTTTGCAAAGAATGGTGTAAATTAATACCATCAGATACCATCTTTAAAACCTTTCAATCTCAAAGAGCTTCAAATCACCTCCTCATATATTCATCATACTCATACATGTCATATTCCAACATATTAGTCTGTCTTGTTACTTCTTCTGCTCGGATTCATACTTGTTCCTTTCCTGACCCTTCTCTAGGATATATTTCTGGAGCTCGTGGCTCTCCAGCGGTAATAATATCCTCAACCAATGGACTTCTTTGTGGCATATGTGATTATTCTGATCCCAAAATTTTCCTGACCAACCCATTTACAGAAGATTTTGTGATTATTTCCAAACCATTATTCGAACTTGATTCCAATTTTTGGTTTTATCCAAAAGAAAATTCCAAGCTTGGGTTGGCTTTTGACCCGTTAGATTCACAGTATTGGATAGTTCACCCATATGAAACCAGAGTGGACTTAAGTTACTGGAAAATTAGTTTCATGGTATATTCTTCAAAGATGAGTGAATGGAAGGTTATGAATGCTCAACTTCAGTATCTGACTAATAATTATGATAATGTTACATTATCCCGTTGTAAAAGATCAATTTATGTAGGTGGAAAGTTATATTGGCTAGTAAAGAGGGGTGTGTATTGGTTCAATGTTAAGGAAGATAATGCAGGTATTGTTGCTGCTCCGAGTGAAGGTGCATTATCTGGGTTTGACATTGGAGATTACAATGGTAAGCTTAGTTATACTAATATCACAAGAAAAGATATAGAAATTTGGGTGTTGCAGAACAAAGGAGCAGAATTTAAGTGGGAGAAGAAATATCACTTGAGTGGGACAAAGATTGTTAAGGATGTCAATGCTCACCAAACAGATGGAGAGATACCTATCTGTCAAGCCACACCAATGCCATGGGAAGGTGGAGAATATGTGTTCTTTCTGATGAAAGATGTCATATATTCATACAACATGACTACAAGAAAGTTACAGGTGATTCATAAATCAAACTGGTGGCATTTGTTTCTAACCTACAAGTGCAGCCTTGTCTCAATCCCAAAATAGAGTGATTTACATTAGATCATCGGTGACCCGTTTTCTCAAGTACTAGAATATAGTATCTTACTATCCTGTATATGCTTCTTATTATGAAAGAAAATTTGAAAGTTCTTTGGCAGAAACTTAAGTTGGTAAATTTTTATTAGATCATGTCTTAAGCAATCAGATCATCAATGTTAAAGAAAATAATTAGGGTGGCCTCTGCAGTGTCCCACACTTTCAGTTGCCAAGATGGCAAAAAGTACATGAGCTTCTTCTATTCAGCAAAATTTTATCATTTCTTTGAATGGTTCATCAACAATGGATCCAATAGTAAGAACAGACATGTGTACTGAAAAAAGATGTTCCCGATACCACTGGCCACCCTGCCAAACTCGCTAATTATTGTCACAATGTGTTCCCAATATTTGTGATTTTTGGACCATACCTTTCATATTTTAAGAATTGTTCAGATATACTGTACGTTCCTAATCTTATATTAAGGTGGTCTCATACTCTCATGGACTAATCGCCTTTGGGTAGCTTACTGAAATTTTGAATTCTTAGGAAAGCCTTCAACATTGGCACCCAACTACTACTCCTATTGTGTGTGCATATATTTTGGTCTTTATGCTCAATCACCCAACCTTATAAACTCTGAAAATCGATCTACCATTTTGCCGCATATACTCATAGTCAAAAGGCATTTCAACAACTGTGATTTGTTACATTTTGACAAGGCATTTTATCAACAGTAAAAGTGATACATTTCCAATATTTATACAGAATGAAATCCACTCAAGTCCTAGTTCTAAAAAAAATCAATACAGTAATTCCAAATTGAATGAAGAACATCTAACCCGATAGTAGATCCTTCATTACAATTCGTGGACATCCAAACCCTGAACACCAAGGCCAAAAGTGCAAATATTTCAAGGAAAACATAGAGACAAAGGCATCCGCATTTATGATCCAAGAGTATCCTCAGTATTGTAAAAGATAGCAAAGAATTAAGGTATATGAAGATCTGAATACATTCAGCCTAAGCTCCAAATAATCATAATAATATCTGGCACCACTTTCAAATTCCAGCAAGGTTTATTACAAATAGATTTAATTTTATCCACTGCTATATGCCCATTATTAGGACTACTTGCAAAACTTCCATTGTATTGTACTATTTTAAATAAAAGTGAGTAAAAAGGTGGCCCAGCCACTTCGATACGTTCCCAATCTCAATTATATTAGCAAGATGTTTTGAGCAAAATAAGTTTAATCGGCCAGAAGATTATTAAAAGACTAAAGGTGAAGTACATAGCAAAACTTTCAGTATAACATACTTATTATCATACATACTTTGCCATTAACATTTCTATATCTACTGTATAATAGTGAAATATCTTCAATTAGGCACAGACACACAGGCACATAAGAAGAAGAAACCTAACATATGCATACAAAATTTATGATTTTTTAGAATCTAAATCACCATATCAACAAAAAGGCACAGCATCCACAAAAGAATATTCTTATCCCAGACATACTTAAAATGCAGTTGAGACATGTACCTTAAATAGAGTACACTTAACATATGGACGGGATAGAGCGCTTAGTCTCGCAGGCCAAGCTCAAGTTCAAGCTCATCATCCTCCTCAAACAGCCTCAATAGACGGGCATGCTGTTCTTCTCTCTTCTTTTTCTGCCATATCTTGAAAAGGAGTACAGAAAATCCAACAATTGCAACAAGCCCAAGGCCTATGATGACCACCCTGAGCCCAACACTACTACCAGAAGCAGCTCCACTCTTTCCTTTCGCCCCATCTTTGGAGCTAGATGGATCATCAGCTAACCCTGAGAAGACAAACATTTTTGAGTTTCTGACAAATTGCCGCAGATATACTGAAGTGCTTAATAACAAATTCACACAGAAAACACATGCTTCCAGATTCGCTTTCAGTCAGAATATCCATGCTAATTTATGAATAGGTGAACAATGAATAGAAGTCCAAAAGATGAGCAAATAAAGTTTCCACCTAATATAATCTTGATGAACTACTACGATGTGTTTCCATTGGTGGAAGCAACAATCAAATATTTTCATTCCCAGACTTCCCAGAAAAGTCCTATGAATCGAAAAACGATATTCAGTTTGTGCCAATGTATACGTGAAGTCATATTCATCATGCAATTATCCAGGGGAGATCCGCTAAATTGTTGACCTTGAATGTCTATTTAACGCAATTTCTTTTGCTTCTATGGATCAATATCTACATTTTAATTTTTTATAGATAATTTATTATCGACTTTATTGTAAACGCTAAAAAGGGAGCTAAATAGATGTACTATGGGCTATGGCGAACAAAACTGAGTTCTAAGATCATGGAAATAGCATATTAGTTCATAACTTCTCTCAAAACCCACTGGTAATATAACTGCCAGTATTTACCAAAACAAACAAGAAGCAATCAAAGAGCAGGGACTGAACAAGACGCTTCTAGAGTTCTAGTTAGCTCCTTCCATATGCAACTGCAACTGTTAGCTCCTCCCTCGTGAAACATATAGGCGCTACTAAGCTTATAGTGGCTTTGCAGCTCTTTTTGCGCCCAAACTTGACCCAGTTTCACCACACCCGGCAGCATTGGTACTCCCTCTTTCACGTAACCCACTTCCAGCCTCATGGAATATGAAATCCTTGACATAGCACAAATATGTTGGGGATATAATACACTCAATATGCCAACCAAAATTCCAAGTGGACCTCAAGGGAATGTGTTTCAAATTTTCCATACTTTCTTAAAGGCTATGTAACATGGGTACTCCAGATTTAAAACTAATCTGTCTTACTTGTGTCAAATACACATTAGCATAGGAACATCAGAACATCTCATTTTTTGGTATTTTGCTGTGTCAGATAAAGACACACGTACCCACCCGAGTCAATATTACTTATTAGCTTAAAGGGAAATTAGAAATGTCCTTGTGGCTTCTGTTACTAGAATTATTGAAGCAGAACAGATTTTATATACAACCAACACAGTCTAATTATTTAAAACCTTCATGCATTCGCCGTGTATTTTGAATAATGCCTACAACTAAGGTAACTGAACCTAAACAATAAAATTATCCAATTGATACTTCAAATTGATTTTAATGAGCTATACTTGTCGTCATGAATTCAAATTGAAATTAAACATGAATAGATTTCTTCTAAGTAGAATAATAAATTAAGAAAGGTTGAAGAAATAACAATCAGATCTCTATAGATTGCAAGAAAGAAAACAAACCTGAAAGCAATTGCAGAGAAATTAAAGTGGAAAAGAGTAAACAACGAAGCGAATTACGATCTAGGGTTTTATTCATCTCTATAACCAGATCTCGATGTTTTAAGAAATTTGTTTCTCTTCTATCTCTGGTTTCAGTTGTTGTTTTGGTACGTTTTTTTTCTTTCTGTTTTGTGTGTTTTTTGTTTAGAAGTAATTAAATGAATGAAGAAACAAATGCAGTCGGGTCGGTCGGAAAGATGGATCTACGGTAATAATATAATTAATTATGTTTTACTTTTACTACCGTGGAAAACAATGTCCTTCCACGGAAAAGATATCTTTTACTGTGTGCGGGGCTGCGGGCGCTGGGTAGCTTCTTGTGGTCCCGTTCCCAAACTCCCATAAAAAATGTAAGGAAAGACGCCTTTAGTATAAAAATTAAAAATTTAAGGTAAACCCTAAACCCTAAACTCTAAACCCTAAAGGTAAGTACTAGTAGTCTAGTTTGAAATTGAATTTGTTCCGCACTCGCACTCCTCGAGAGTGTGGAACAACACTCTCCACCAGTTGAGTCCACGTAGCTCTAAAAAAATTTCAAGAAAATTGTTCTGATCCCACTGGTTAACAACATCCGATCTAGGTATTTTATTTGTCTAACTAATCTTACTTATTATTAAAAAAAATATTAAAATTAATTTATTTTTTTTAAACAGCCACGTAGACTAATCTGGTGGAGAGTATTGTTCTGCACTCTTCAAAGAGTATGGAACAAATTAAGACTCATCTAGTTTGTAGCGCGTATATCCTCTACTTTTGTATAAATTATTTTTACAAATTATTTTAAGATTTAAAACTGGAATACGGATTATCCTCTACTTTTGTATAAATTATTTTTACGAATTGTTTTGAAATTTAAAACTGGAATATGGATCATGGATGTAATCAAAAGAATGGAGGAGTTGGGACTTGGGAGAGAGATACAATTAGAAGTGGACAGGCACAATTTTTGTATCACCAGACTCTAAAGAAAGAGCTGCTACCCTAATTGTATTTCTGAGTAGAGCTTACATAGATTCCTTCATTTCTTCATGCTCCAGCAAAGTTGATAAAATGAGCCAGCCCTTGTTGACCACTGTAGAGCATGATGATTGGCAATACCTGACATTTGATTAGCAATTCCTAACTATTACAGGACTAGTTGCCCTTTTCACAATGAATGAATCCCTTCAACCCACCTGAAATGAATATCAATTTTTTACATATTCGTAATGCAACAGAATCTACAAATTTAACAGGGTAAAACCATTGGTTTTAACATTCGTTATTATATTTGACAGTTGGCAACCAACAAACCGGCCACAACTATCTAAAATCCCTTCACAGACCATCATAGACAAAGGTTGTAAATTTTACCCAACACAGAAACTGGATCTACACAGTTGAGGTGTGCAATTCATAGGAACAGTTTTTTTTGAGGGCACAGGGATGGCTACACACGGTAAGACATGTTCTGAGAAATACTCTGCCATCAAATTTATTACAATTGCATCCCTTTCACCAGCACAGCTGATATAAAAACCGCTAAATATAAGTTGCTAAAAAGGCTGAAAAGAAAAAAAAAAAAAAATCGCAATAATTGTCAAATCAAACATCAACTCTTAGAGATCCAAAACTGTAACGTACTTATACATCTAATTTGATGCTAGCAAACAACAGAAAACACTAGCAGAACACAACCAACTCATCTATAAAGCAAAAAGCTTAATGTTTAACGGCTAAGAAGTAGGGGGGATCAGCTTATCATTTGAAACACTTGGCATCCAACAGGGCTTCTCCCTCAAAAGGCTCCTGATCCTCGATCATCTGATTGACACGCTCCTTTTGGGCCTCATCTGATATATCTACCTTTGTCCACTCGTACAGCTCCATGTCATAGCACTCTTCCATGACAAATTGGGGAATCTCTGGTCCCCTGAAGAGCCATAAACCTTTCACCTTGAATGGTGGCTCTGAGCCAATAATCAACATTTTTCCAAAAGCATACTTGCGAGCTAGATCCATCCGTTGCAGAAAACCACCAACCTTGTTCAAGGTGACGAATGATATCATGTTCTCATCATTATATTTGTAGTCACAGAACCAAAGGGAGTATCCCTCGGGATCATACATGTCCCAAAAGCCTACAAAAATGAACAAACAGCCTTAAGAGACCGAACAGCTGAAATAGACCAATAAATCATACTTAAGTTATAACTGCCAGATTGATTAAAAATAGAAAAATTAATATCACCATGGTCTGTTCTATCATTCATAATCCTCAATTCGTTTTAGGGAACCTATAGTTTTAGAGTACCGTAAGTGTACTTATGAAACTAGTTAACAGCTGAGATTTCACAAAAATAGAAAAACCCATGCATTTAATACACCACTTCTTCTGAGTAGGATCAACAATGGAACAGGATGGCGGATTTGCTTAAATGCTTAAAGTGCCACATGCATGCTTAACCAAAACTTTAGGAAAATGCAATCTCAGAAGTAGATTTGGATAATGATGTCAATAGAAATTGAACTCCAATAAGAATATACCACCATACCATTAAAACAGAGGGAAAAAAAGACAAAAGAGGGTCAGCAATACCTTTAATGGCAACCTCACGGAAATTAGTCTTCGTATTCGAGTAAAGCCTCTTCCAGTCATCCAAAACCATCTTACTTGGTGGCAATAAATCAAGAGGATTCTTTGGCTTGGGCTTTGGTGCCTCCTCCTCAGCCGTGTCTTCTACTTTAGGCTTCACAGGAGCTTTTGGCTTTGGTTTTGCAGCCTCTTTTGGCTGGGCAGGCTTCTTTGCCGATGGAATTGGTGGAATAGTCTCTGTCTGCTTTACGTCACCCAACACCTTGCGGAACTTGGGCTGGTTAACCATAGTCCAAAAGTATCTCTCAACATGAGGAAACTCGGAAGTAAAGCTCTTGGTCATAATCCGACTGAATCCCAAGGACAAGTTACATGTCATGATTATGTCAGCAAGAGTAACGGACTGCCCAACCAGGAAAGTGTTTGAAGCAAGATAAGTATTCAGTGCACAAAGAGCCCTCTTTAGCGCAGTAATGGAAGCTTCCTCAATCTTTAAGATGACCAAAATGAATATATCTGGATTAGATTAAAAAAACAGAGGGAGAAAAAAGCAAGAGAGAGATGGAAGATAAGAAAGTATTTAAGAAAACCAACTAACCGGGGAGAGGTATACAGAAAAACCAATTCTTGGTATGAACCACCGCAATACATTAGCATCAATCTCAAATGAAGCAAAATCAATCCACTGTTCAACCTGTCCCTGTATATATATAGAATATAGACGTAAATATTGAAGCACATTTTAAAGGCAGAAGAGAGACTAGAAATGAGATAACAAAATCTTACATATTCAATAGAGGAGGAACCATACAAAGGATTGTCTTCTTTCAAGTGGGCAACTGCAACAAAAAGACTACCATATAAATACAAGACATAACAATTAACATAGTCCAATAGAAGAAAAACATCAGTCCTCACCATAACGTGCTATGGCATTGCTCTCAGATATAGGACCATCAGGTGTCTCCAGTACAGGAACCTACACATAATAGAGCATTTTCAGATAAGTAGCATTATTGATGGCTGATAAAAATGAGAACAAGTAGCGCTATATATGAATAATAGAAATGAAAACAAGTAGTAAAATGTACCTTTCCAATGGGATTCATCTTAAGAAACTCAGGAGTTTTGTTGGACACTCCCATCTCAAAATTTTCCACTAGTTTAACCTGGACACCAGAGTACTCTGCAGCAATGAGAGCCTTGAAGGCATTTTTATTTGTGTTTCCGGCATGCAAAACCTGGAAAGAAGATATTAGGATTGGATAGAGAGTATTAACAATTGCATATCAACAAATTTCTCCATAATTTGCAGCTCTAAATCTAAAAATTTACAACCCTAACAGCATACTTAAAAAAAATCAGAGGGTAACATAACACAAAGCGATCTTTCCCACTAAAAGTATCACATAAATCACATATTTATGTAAACATATTCCTTCGACATATGACTTCCCACATTACAATTAAGAGATTTGCGTGATTGGTAGACTGCAGTTAACGATTATTTCTTTATTCGAAAACCAACATACCCCTGATCGTGGAGTATATATATAAACTAGTATTAAATTTTTAGAATCAATTTTACCAGACAGCTGACTCAGAAGCAGTGAACACAATTTTCCCCTACATAACCTTTGACCACACATGGTGACTCTGTGAATCTCAAATATCTGAATAATTCAGTTCACACACTTTGATAACTGAAACTACTCAATTTCCACTATATTTGAATTGCAAACAAATTTAAAACTACTGTGACTTCAGTTACTTTTTGATGAACTAGATAACTTGAATAGCAACCAACAAACATTAGATGAAATGATAAAAGAGTTTAAGAAACACACTTACCAAAGCCATTGCTTGATAACCTCAATCACAGATCTGATAATGAAAACAAAAGATAAACTAATTAGATTACTTGAAATATAGAGAGTAGTAATATAATAGATCTGATAAGTGAATTTGAACAAAAACTTAATGCTGTTAATAGAAACGTTTACCTGTGGTCAGAGGAGAATCAATGGATCTGCAGAAAAGCGCGACGACGTATTAACGATAGAGTCTAGGGTTTTTCTCAAAAGGATTTTTTTATATATATACGTGAGCTTTATCACCAAATTTGGGCTTTTATATTCTCTTTTTGTGAAATCCAATGGGTACCCAATTGAATTGGGTCACCCAGTTGACCCATATTGATTTTGCGTGTAAGCGTGGTTAACTTAAGCTTTACTGGTGATTAAAACTTAGAAGCAAGGTTAATCTTTAATTATTAAAAAAATCAATAAAACGATATCTTCAAGTCCGAAACAAGTGACTTTGCTAGCAATTTCGTCATCTTTCTTCTTCTTCTTCTTCTACTTTCTTTCGGAAATTCTCTGAGAAAACTTTGTCAATAAGCTCAAATGGCGCTTTCGATTACTTCAGCAACAACACCTTCGTTGAATCTCAATCGGTCTACATGCTACTCTTCTTCTAAGCTTTGTGCTTCAACTTCGCTACGATTTCCTCAACAGCTCCGTCATCATCATCAGAAGGGAAATTGGAGGGTTTTTTCTCCTTCTCAACGTCACATTCTTCCTCGGGTGAGAAATTATACACTTAAATCTTCATGTTGTTGATTTGTTGTGAAATTTGAGGATGCTGAGTTGAATTCTGTAGAATTTGTTTGAAATGAATGAATTTTGTTTCTGATTGATGTTTCAATCATTCCTTATGCCTATTGGTAAGTTAATTTTTTTTATTTCTCTTTGGGTTTTTCAATTTTAGTTTCTGGAAGGTCAATGAATTGCAGTTTTTAACTTTTAATTGGTTATCTGGGATTCTGGTCAATCTTTCTGATGGTCAATCTCTGACACTTAATCCTTTGAGCAATGAATGAACAAGACTAGAGATGCATAATGAATAACTTGCTTTTGCCTTTTGTACAAAGGCAGTGAGAAAAATAATCCAACATTCAATTATTGATAATTTTTTTGTTGTGAGTTGTGACGTCATGAATGAACAATTTATAAGCATGCAAGAGTACATTCTCAGTATTTATCGAAGAAAATACACTTACGTAGATGGTTGTTGTGTTGTGTCTGATTCTTATATATATATAACTACAGTAGTCTGTAGGCTGTAGGTAATCGATGATAGCAATAGAGCATTGGCAGCTTCCATGGGAAAGTAAACGACAAAAAGATAAATTCTAATCCTGTTCAATAAATTCTGACCTTTTTGTAGTTTCACTATCATAAATTTATAATCTTAGGTTAGAGCGTTGAAACTTACGTCTATCTTACAACCCCATTTGTATGTTAATGTTCATTTCAAATGGATGCAACCCTCAACATAAAGATAACACACATATTTACCATAATGGAAGTGGGAAGGTTTAGGTGTTTAGCTTTGACAGCAACTTAATAACATTCGGAAATGGTTGTACCCAGCTACATCCTAGGTATGTTGTGGGAAAGTGTATCCATGTTGTTGATCCATCATTTATGGGCAGACTATCTTCTTTTCTTTTTGTCTGTGGTAGTACATTTACAATATAAATCAATCATGGAAATCACAATTTCAGATATTTTTTTTGTACTTGAGATTTGTGATGTACATGGGCTTTTGAATGTTTATCCAATCTGGCCTTTGTTTAAACTTTAATATGGCAATTTTCTAATTATCAAAGCATAATTATTTTATAATAATGTTTTGTTTTGGCTTTCTGTAGGTTGAAGCAAAGAAACAATCATTTTCTTCTTTTGATGACTTGCTTGCAAATTCTGACAAGCCAGTATTGGTTGACTTTTATGCAACATGGTAAGTCTTTTTAATGGATGTCTATTGTTTAAACTTATAAGAAGTGCCGCATATAACTAGCTATCATAGCATGGTGTCATCAAGCATAGAATTCCACATCCTCTCTTGAAGTTCCTAAGCTTCTCTAGTTTTATTGACGAATAAATCTGACACTTTAGGACGATTGTTTAACAAGTAGGGGCTGTGCCATATTCTTAAATAGTGGTTTCTGAAGGTCTAGGAGAATGCTTTATGGAATTGTTTGGATCATCAGTTTTTGGTGGTTTAACCAAACCTCTTTTGCAGGTGTGGTCCGTGCCAATTCATGGGTCCTGTTTTGGACGAAGTTAGCGCTAAACTGAATGATAAGATCCAAGTTGTGAAAATTGACACAGAAAAATACCCGAAGATTGCTAATCAATATCAAATAGAGGCACTACCGACGTTCATTATATTCAAGGATGGAAAGCCCAGTGACCGCTTTGTAAGTCAAACATCTCTGATCTGATCTCTCAGTTTGTTGCATTGCAGTGACATCCATGGAGAACCCCCCCCCCCCCCCCCCCCCCCACACACACACACACACACACACGAGTACATTATAAGTTAACAAAAGAATTTATTTTGTGGTAATCCTTTTGCTTGATTATTTCCAGGAGGGCGCTTTGCCAGCTCCGAAGCTCATCGAACGAATTGAGACTGCATTGAATGTTACACAATAGTTAATATGGTGAGCTTTATTACTTCAGTTGTTACTCGTAGTTGTGTTTCCTGAAGTTAGCAACAGTTAGATGTTAACACTTGGTTTGTAATCACTATGTGGATCTTACTTCCATTTTAGATTACGATGGTTAGCCAAATGGACATGGAGCTCTGCGCAGGTAGACCTGCATTCCTCCCTTGCACTGCAGAGATAACAGATCTTGTGAAGCTCTTGGTTGTGTTTTCGTTGATTGAATGTATCAAAAGAGACATGCAAAAGCTCTAAAAATCCACAGCATTTTTTTTATTTCTGTAATTGTATTCAATTTGTCATCTGATTTGGTTTGTGATCTTTCTTGTCCATCAAGCACACTTGTTATGTACTTAACAACTGAAAGGATTTTTCTTGTATCACACCACATTACTGAAGACAAGACAGTTACTAAAAGCCATTTTGGTCCCCTAACTTACACAATAAAAGGCATTTTGGTCCACAAAGTTTGAAATTGTCAATTTGGTCTACAAACTTTGATTTTCCTTGTCAATTTGGTCTCAAATTATGTCAAATCAGGTAACTGTTTGCGGACCAAATTGACAAGGAAACTGAAAGTTTGTGGACCAAATTGACAATTTGAAACTTTGTGGACCAAAATGAAAATTGTGTGTAAACTTTGTGGACCAAATTGACATTTTTCTCTAAAAGGTTCCCAGCATCTCATGACACCTAGTGGATATTAGTATGAAGCACATATTCGCAGCGACATCCCCACACCTGTAGTTAATAAAAATCGCACATCACCCCTGACAACACAAGGAGCAACAACCATTACTCGGGCTCCTGTCAGTTGACAGTAAAGGAGTTATTCAGGGACCCAAGCCCAGTATTTCCGATTTAAATCATTAATCATCACCACTCATAATTCTCATTTTATCAACACAAATTGCCGGAGATGGAGATGCAAGGACTAGGTGTAGACCTTACACCCAAACTCCAACCTATTGCTTTCTCTCTCTGTGATCCCTTTCTTCACTCTCACTGCTCCTCTTGTTTCCAACCTCTTCCCTCCATCCACACTGACCCTACTCCCATTCGTTACTGCTCTCTTTCCAGCTCCCACATCGACTACCCTGTTCACTTCAACAGCGGAGAACATCACCTTTTCCTCTTCCTCCAATCTCATCCCACCACGTGGCACACCGACGACACGTCCGACCTCCGCACAGCTCTCCGACTTCTCCACCACTTCAACCAACTGATAGGCATTGTTCCTTCGCTGCAATCCAACCGAATTGGCGGGTTATTAACTAATCGCGAGAAATTGAAACAACAAGAAGGTGATGTTCTCGCGAGAATTAAGGAAGGCGGGAGATTGATGTCACTCGCGAGAAGAATGCGAGATGGTGAGGGAGAAATTGAAGAGAATGATACTGAGCTGGAAGAGATGGTTTTATGTATAGTGCTAACGAACGCTGTGGAGGTGCAGGTTAATGAAAAACAAGGACTTGGTGTTGCTGTTTATGGACCAAGTTTTTCTTGGATTAATCATCCCAATGCTTGTTATCGATTTTCAATCTCTGGGGATTCAGGCGAATTGCCGCATTTGGTGATGAATCAGGAGAAATAACTAATGAAAATGGTAAAGCATTATTAAGTTGGATTTTGTGATTTTTCTTCAAAATATATAGAATTGTTTTGAGGAATATTATTAGTAATTTTCTTGAGAATTTTTTTTGAGTGCAGAATTGTGTGGATATGGACCTAGAATTGTAGTGACTAGTGAGAAGTATTAAGGCAATTAAGAATGGAGAAGAGGTTTCTGTTGCGTATACGGACTTGTTGCAACCTAAGGTAGTACATTGTCGTTTCCCACATGGTTGAACTTAAGAGAATTTTTGCACCTGATTTACTTTTTTTAGTCACATTGCTGTTTTGTGCATATTTTTGCATCTTAGTGTAGATGTATTCAATCACTGATTTGACATATCAATCAGCATTTGTTATCGGATTATTATGGACTTGGTACATTCACATTTTACAGTCTTACTGAAAGGATTTTGACTCTGAAGTCTTTATTGTTGTTTTAATTCATAGAAAATACAATTTTTATCGTCAAGTTAGCTATTGCTCACTTTCAAATTAAACATTGTGTCCATTTCCTATTTACAATAATCTTATTTTGCATATTTCCACAATCATCATAACATTTCCATTCCGCCCAGAGGTTCTTTCTACTATCATCTGTTTGATGTGTTTCCATTTGTGCTGAGATGTTAGACACTTCCATTGATTTTACCAGGCAACGCGACATAGAGAACTGTGGTTGAGATATAGTTTTATACTTTTATCTGCTGGTGCAGGCGTTGTAGTGCTTTACCACCAACTTATGTGGATCGTATTTTGCATGTAAGAAGTCACTTAAACCATTGTTAAAGATAGTCTCATTTATATTTTTCTTGTAGAATTACTGTAATGGTGTCTTTGATTGCCTGGAAACTTGGTTTTCAGTAAAATATTTGGTGGAGAAACTATACAATTTCCGCACATTTATATCCTGCAAATAAATATTCCGTGCAATCAAACCCACCTTAAAGTAAAATCATTCTTTTCATAGCACTGTAGAGTTGCCTAAATGCCTTTATATTCTATTGTTCTCTAGGGAAATTTTGCTGCCAACCTTGAGTCAACAAACTCAAGTTGGGATCCCAATTTCTGTAAAGATAATGGATATGAAGAATTAAGTGATTGCATAGATGAAATTATTTCTGAATACTTGTCGACTGGAAATCCAGAACGCTGCTGTGATAAGCTGGAGATCATGCTCATACAAAGTCTCAGAAAAGAGCAGTTGCAATCATGGCCATCTTTCAAGTTACATCCTTTACATCATCTCTGTCTGAATGCCTATGTCACATTATCTTCTGCCTATAAGATTCGTGCAAGTGAATTACTGTCTTCCGATTCAGTTAAGGACAAACACAGTTCCAAATTTTCTAAGCTAAGTCGATTTAGTGCAGCGTACTCCCTATCGCTTGCCGGTGCAGCTCATCACTTGTTCCTTTCTGAATCTTCTTTGATTGTCTCGGCAGTCCATTTTTGGATCAGTGCAGGGGAATCTTTGTTAAGTCTAGCTAGAAGTTTGATAAGGACTTTGGATTTAGGTCAGAAATGTCGTAATTCAAGCGTTTTCTCTCATCCTGGTCATAGCCGTGGCGGCGAGTGCTTGTTAATGGAGAGGTTTGAAGGTGGTATGCTTTGCGGCCAATCTCAAAGTGTAACAACAGAAGTTGAGTTTGAGGAGATATCCAAAGGTTTCATGAACTGTGCTTCAATATTGACCTCAGCCGTCTGGCCTTTCTTGACTAAAGGCGGGCATTACTTTGAAGATATAAAGGATCCCATTGACTTCAGCTGGCTTGAAACAAATGAGGACTCTCATGCTCTTCTAAGTAGTCTTCATAGGAGCTCATATTGTGTGAGTGATCGCTGTTGTTTAAGATGTGAAAGAGGGCACCTCTTTCAGCTTGGAGTCCATTGCTTACTGTATGGAAAGTACCTAGCCACCATTTGTTACAGTCGTCCTTGTTAGTTAACAGATTATGTAAGAGATTTATTAGAGATACAAAATAAAGAGGTGCCATTTGATTACAAGGGGTGTGAGTGTGACTGAAATTATTAGATGACAATGTTCCATGTTAGGAACTATGCAAGCATGAAGTATTGCCATTTGAATACAAATGAGTGAGTGAAATACAACAATCATCAGTGAATGTGTTTTGAGAGAGGAATACTGTCGATGAATACTTTTGCATTTAGCTTTGGTGGGGTGAGCCAGGCCCTTGCAGTAGTGCAACGCATGGGCGACTCATGAAGGTCCCAATAGCAAGCTAATTGTGATGGACCTTCCCCATATAAAAAAATTAATTTAATATCATGTGGACCTATGGCCCACGTATCAGATATTAAACTGATAAGAACAGATACTACACTTGATCTTAGCCAAAAGGCCGAGAAAGGTATGCTTTGTTCAACATTTCAAGTCTTCTTTTATACTTAGTCTCCCCTCACTCAACTGCTACACTAACAAATGTGGGACTAAACCCAGTTGACAGACAGGATCACAGGAAGGTCGTCTATCAATTGAAAGCGTATAGAGTACACCTGCACACTAAAGAGGCCCTAAGTACCTAACCTTGTGATGTTCAAACTTTATCAGTTTATAGAGGAAATATCCCAAACCGGACCTGTTTATCTGTTTGTAAAGGATCATCATTTTTTAAATTCATGGTTGAAGGTCTGATCTACACCAACACCATTGTCAAAGGGTGTGTGTTTAACCTTGACGACCCTTTGCCAGAGTAGACAGTAAGATTGGGATGGAATTAACTGAAGTCGAGACATTAGTCATGTGGAAACCCCAGGAACAATACATCCATTTCAAGCCTAGGCAGGAATATATGAACAAGCCTTCTAAGTTCTGACACCCTGAAATGTGATATGCTAGGGATTTCATTTCAAGAAATTAAAGATAACTAGTGTATTCGCCACTGGTACATAAATCTGAATTATAATTATTTAATAATTTAAGTTATAATACTAAAAGTCATTAAAATTTAAAATTATGACTCCTTTAGTCTATGATAGTTGATATGCACATTTGAAATATTTTTTGCAGCAAGTTTTTTCACACCATTGAGGAGGATTTTAAGTATTGTATTCTCAGATGCATGTACAGTGATCTAACTATAAGAGCACCAAACCCAAATTGGATAAACAGATTTCTTGCTTACAACATAACAAACATTTTAAGTACAGAATTGTAGGCTTTACCCTTGTTTAGAGGGAGCCTTTCCAGAAATTCTCGACGACCCAGGCATTCACCAAGGCCGAAGAGGGGGTTTGGAAATAGTTTTCAACCAGCAATTGACGCGCCTCGGTATAACCTCACTAGCTGCGTCATTGCCCCAAGCGCAAAGATACTTTAAACACTATCTGAAGCTCTTATTTTATACTGAACCTTTAGCTCTCCTTGCTTGTCCATTTCTAATGTGGGACTATGTATTCCTCTATCATTCTTACTTCAACTATTGCAGAACTAGCATGCAACTCTGTACAAAGAGACTTTTGTTGGCAAGAGTTAACTAATTCTGACAAAGAGTTGACTAATCCTCGACTTAACCTAAGACCTACATAATGAATTGCAGATATTATATAATTAATAATTAACTCAGCAATTTGCAAACAAATTCTATTTGATTCATAGGTACAGGGAATAATCAAATGACGTTGGTGTAAAAAGTATCTCAAAATGACAGTGGTGGGAAACCAATCTTCTAAATCTAAACTACTTTCTAAGGCGCCTCCTTCCCGAGGTCGTTCATGAGGCCTGACGTCTCTCTTATACACAGTTACGATTATACCCCTATCTCTTATACACAGTTACGATTATACCCCTATCTCTTATAAATAGTTTTGATTATACCCCTATCTTTTATCAAAATTTCGATTATACCCCTATCTCTTATAAACAGTTTCAATTATACCCCTATCTCTTATAAATAGTTCCGATTATACCCCTACCTCTTATTAAAGTTCCGATTATACCCCTATCTCTTATAAACAGTTCCGATTTTATCCCTAAATTTTGATTTTATTTCCATAGTTCCAATTTTACCCCTAAGTTTCAATTTTATTTTCCCACTTCCGATTTTACCCCTAAGTTCTGATTTTATTTCCACATTTCCGATTTTATCCTAATGTATTAAGAGTTGTATACTACAATGAAAAAGGTAAAAAAATAATTTTAAAAAAAGTGGGATCTATTATAATTTATATAAGATAACGTGTTTATTTCCATAGTTTCGATTTTACCCCTTATGTATTAAGGTTTGTATACTACAATGTAAAGGGTAAAAAAATAATTTCAAAAAAGTGGAACCTACTATAATTTATATAAGATAATTTCAAAAAAAAATGGAACCTACTATAATTTATAAATATAAAAAACCTACAAAGTTTTGTTAAAAAAAAAAAACTTGCAAAAAATATATATATATATATATTTTTTATAAAGTAGTTATAAACCCAAATAAACATTTAAACAGGGTTTTTTTTTCTTATTTTATTAGGCATAAATAAATTTATTATTTTTTGTTCGCACGCATTAGGCGTGCACATTCACATAGTATAAACAACCACTACATAGCTTCCTTAGTTTGTCGTCTTGTAACATCGTTGCCACAATGCCTTTGTTGCAACATCCAACAGCTTGTACATCACTGCAACAAATTTTGCACTTTGTATTGATCAACCAAGAAATGAGTAGGTCCTTGCTACCAATGAAGTGCAATTGTTTGCTCTGGTTATGATTGACAGGATGGTATAAGCAATGAGGTAATTAAACATTCAGATCTTATCGTAATGTAGTATTATCCCCAATTACATTGTCCTTGTTTTCTTTATTAATTATCCTGATCTGATCAAACCAATAAGGCGCAAATACCTCAGTTGGGCACTCGGGCCAAATCAAGGCTGTGACTTGTGCCATAACGTGTCTATTGTCATCACTAGTGGTGTCAAAGAGCATATAGTGGTGTCAGAACGTGTCTGTTTATTATAAATGACAAAACATCCATTAGATTTTCCTCTTCCTAGAGAGATTTGTGAAACTCTGGTGTATGTAAGTTATATGAGTTGTTTATGACACTACCAATTTGTATACTACAACTAACAACCTATATAAAAAGTCCGACAATTTGGATATACTAGCCATTTAGCCCTTGAGATTGCAACCTATTTAATTTGAGAAATTTGGACTTAACCCCCCACATTATGGGCGTTTTATAAATAAACCCCCCAATAGTTGAAAACTTGAACTTAACACCCCGCCGTTTAGCCCCGTCCAGTTTTCCATCTTCTTTCTATCTTTTCTTACCTAAATGCCCCTCTTCAACCATGTTTTGTTTCTTTCTCTTTCTTCCCTTCCTTCTCATCTTCACTTTTAAAGATGAGTTGAAATCACCCAGATGGCAAGATTATTGGTCACCCAATTCATCTCAAAGAGAAATTGGGTTGCAAAAGATTACTTATGGTAGCACTTTTTTGCAATTTTTGCATCATTTGTTCATTCTCTTTCAACCAAATCACTCAAGAAAATACTCTATCATAGCAAGAAAAGAAACCCAAAATCTTATTTGGGGAGAAAAACCATGCTTTTGAGAATAAATTAAATACTACAATCAAAGCTAAATTAGATATAGTGTGGTTAATATGGATATTGTAGTTTAAGAGATCGGAGTGGAATTCAGGGAAATTAGAGGATTGAAGTTATGGGGTTTCAATCCAAATATCTCAAAATATTTTCAAATGGTTGTATGAGGATTCAAGTGGGGTCAACGAGGTAAAATAGAGGTGATTCAACAAGGTTAATGGAAAGATGGTTGGTTGGCAACGAGAACACCTCTTATGGGTGGTAATTAATAGGATTGAAGTTATTGGTTTTAATCCAAGTTCATCTTCGTCAATGTTTTCCTTTCCACAAAGAGAGAAAAAAATGGATTCATCTTCGTCAATGTTTTCCTTTTCACAAAGAGAAAAAAAAAATGAAACAATGGAGAAGAAGACAACAGTGAGGATTATGGGGTTTAATTCAATAGATGGTTGAGGGGCATTTAGGTAAGAAATTTTAAGCATGGGATGGAAAATTGGATGGAACCAAACTGCGGGGTGTTATGTCCAAGTTTTCAACTATAAGGGGGTTTATTTATAGAGTGTACATAATATGGGGGGTAAAGTCCAAATTTCCTATTTAATTCTTCTTAAGTTGTGATTCACTTGTAAGAGCATTCCCAATGATAGGTTTTAAAATACTTTTAGACACTTTTAGTAAGAAACTCTTGCCAATGGTAGCTTTTAACACATTTTTCAAGTAAAACACTTTTAACTCCTCGGCAAATTTGCCAAGGATTTAAAAGTGCCACGTAGGATCTTTTAGCTAGTTAAACATTAAATTTACCTATAATGTACACCATGTTTTTTTTTGAAAAATAAAATATTTTTTAATACTTATTTTAAAACCAACTATTGGAAACTATAAAACCACTAATCACTTTTAACATTAATTTTATGCTAAAACCTTCCCTCTCTATCCTATGTGGCACCCCTAAAACCCTTTTACTATTGGGAATGCTCTAAAAATACAAATTTAACTTTCTTTCGATTAAAATGAGACTTAATTCTCTTCAATTAGGTTATGATTAGAAAAGGGATCATGAAACTTAATTCTCTTTAACTAGGTTATGATTAGAAAAGGGATCATGAGACTTAATTCTCTTCAATTAGGTTATGATTAGGAGAGGGAGTGATCCCAAGGACCTGAGGAAACCCAATAAATGAGGGTTTAGGGATTGGCAAAGACACAGCCATTCAGCAATTGATGCCACGAACAGAATTATACTCAGTTCAAACAACACCCAAAACTGCAAAATATTTCACTTAAAACTTGTAGGATTTCCTCAAAAGATAAAAATCCTCCAAAAATAGGCGTATGCCGCTTTGTGCGGCGAACACACGGTATTCTTTAGTAAAAGGCGAAAGAATAGTTCGCTTTGTGTTCACCGCGTGGCTGCGTACTTTGAAATGAGAAATGCTCGTTACTTTTATAACACACCTGTTCTCAAGGATATCAACTGATAACCAATGTGGGACTAATGTATCTAAACTGACAGACTCTGTTGAATGGAAGGCTTTGTTTCCATTGTCATATATTCATAGCAATTATGCATTGCAATCCTTTTAATCTGCTCATAGTATCCAACAAAGGCAGTGGTATAACGAGTCTGAGAGCTTGGTGAAGCATCATTAAAGTTTTGGGTAAAGTAGCTCCACTCCACCAAGGAATATTAGTTATTGAAATTCCAATGTCAACATGGATCATGGAGCAGTTGTATCTAAAGTTCTTTGTCTCTGCCAAGTTATGGTTTCAAGATTTATTGATGAACATTGGATTGTCTAGCACAATTTATTCAAGATACCAGAACAAAACAACTGCTCATAGTGTTGACTATTGAGTAAAAAGGCAATTTCAAATGACCCCCTCGGAGACCTCAACTGATCGGAATCCAGAACCTTCGGTTTATCACTGGCGCTACAAATCTCAACATTTGGTACATAAGAGTATCGTCATTGTTCCGTACCATTTTAGAAAACCCATTTATTTTGTTTTGAGATATAAAAGCAGCTAAATAGTGTTCCACTCAAACACTCTTAAACTAATGAGAAACTAAGCAGCAGTGCCTCTGCCCTGGAAGCCTGGACAAGTGGACATTGTCTAAAACACCAACAATGCGTAACCAGCAGTCAAGTGACTATCAGAAATTTAAAAGCTTTAGAATATTGCTTAATTGTTTATATATGCATTTTAAATGGCTGTCAGTTGAAATCCCTGAGAACGGGTGTTATATAAACAAGGAGCATACTCCATTTAAAAGTACGCAGCCTTACACTGAACACAGAGCGAGTCGAATACGCCTATTTTAGGAGAATTTCTCTAGATCAAATATTCCGTAGCCCAAATTTCTCTAGATCAAATATTCCGTAGCCCGAACCCGACACCTAGTGGTTGATTTTGCAACGGGTCTTCGGATAGCGGAGGAGGTTGCACTTGGAGTCTTGGACGCTGAAAACCTTGATAATCTCAACTCAGTTATTAACCTGCTCGACACTGTCACTAAGACAAGAATTTGTGGGGAATCTCTTTTATCATTTGATGGTGGCGTGAAACTTTCACGCTTGGATCGATCAATCTTGGCCTATAAACCCAACATTCAAAAACATGGAAACAGGGATTATATTGCTAAAGTTCTTTGTCTCTGCCAAGCTATGGTTTCAAGATTTATTGGTGGAAACATGGCTTACATTGCCCAATTTATTCAAGATACCATAACCAAACAAGTGCTCATAGGCTCATAAAGTCAGTGTTAAGTAAAAAGGCAATTTCAAATGATACAAATCTCAACATTAGGGACATGATTATCTCTGTCCCGTTTATTTTATTTTGAGATATAAAACCAGCTAAATAGTACTTACCACACTCTTACAACATTCTCATGAGAAAACTTATTACTATCACACATTCACAGATCTTGTGGATGGACAAAAGATAGAATAAGCAGACATTGACTAAAACACCAACAATAAGTAAACAAGGAAAATAAATTTAGTCTTCACCAGTCTTTGGAGGGCCCTTCCACTTAAAGTTGTCCGAATATGATTTAACCTGCATGAAAAAGGCACAATAACTTACAAGTCACCAAAAAGACACAGAGAATCAACAGGTCTTGGTACTCAAGCAGTCAATATAACTAACAACTTTCCATATATCTAAATCAACAATATCTATACATCAAGTATATTATGGGATTCAGCTTTAAGAGATCAAGTGACTATTCAGAAGTTTTAAAGCTTTAGAATGCTGCTTAATGATTTATATAATTAATTTAAAACCCCGAGAAGGTTAGCGTATTCAGATGAACAAATCTCAAGATCAACATGATGCAAGTTGAATAATACGTGGGGGCATTCAACTTATGCAAGTTTGAGGTTTTTAACGAAAAAATAACACTCATCCATAGCAAACAAAATAAACCTTAATTTTTTTTGGAAAAAATAACAAAAAATACTAATAAAATGGTTGAGGCGCGAACTAGGTCGTTTTCCTTAAGGTTTATTGCGAGCCTCCCAAACAATTATATGATGCACAAGAGGAACGAAAAACCCCCAAGATACAACAACCTTCAAACGCTCATAATAATTCTACAAACTTACAACACTTATTGTTGAGAATCTAATCACACCATTAAAAAATGATTTCTTGCTCTATCTTTGCTTGAGAAGATGTGGTTCTTAAATAACCATAATATCTTCTCAACGTGGGGAAACTAATCCATGTATTCTCTCTTTCACAAAGAGACTAATGGACTGAGTATTACTCACTTGCTTAAAAATCTATAGCCCCAAGGCCTAATCAAAGACTTTTAATATATGTGTGTAGCCTAGGATAGATCCCATGATCTCCCACATGGGAACCCATCTCCTTGCCGCTTCAGCCAGTTTCCATGAGTGTAAAATATGAAGTATTATTATACTTACTTCATTGCAATGATCTTTATTAAAATTCCAACAAGAAATTCATTGATAAAAATTTGGATCAAGCCATCAACACAAGCAATTCACTGCTCATCAGTTTGGGGTACAGAAGACAATACAACAATTTGTATCATAGTCATCTGCCTAATAGTGCGTTTGATTAGAATGAACAAAGGTTATTTCATTAAAACTAGCTGGTGTCAGAAAATAAATTACCTTCAAGAGAGGTGTATGTCGCTTCTTGACCTGAAAAACAAGATTAAAAATCCATGTAAGGAGATGGCTTACGGGCATCCATGACTAAGGATAAACAAATAGTAGACTTTCCCAAGATATTGCAGCTTTATTGTCTTTCCTGTTACAAGCAACGAGGCAAACACGTGCTGAAAAGGACAATCATCCAAACAATAAATTGAAAAATTCAGTTTCCTTTTCCATCTCTTCTGAGGTTTTTATTTGATTTTATTTAATAGTTTTTTGGTATTAAAGTTAAAGGTACAACTTCTCTCCTCAGTTTTGAGGTGACGCCGTTTGAGCTTTGATGATCCTGTGTTGCTAGCTCTCATTGAGATATGGTGGGCTTCCTTTGACTACATCTGTACCCAAGTTATGTCTTTTGCCTAAACCTACACAACTTGGCAGGAATATGACAGGAAAATGATATCTGAAACTTCCTCACTCCAAGTAGTTCTGCACTATACTTTGCTGAGCTTTGAGTATTTCCCAAGCTCATTTTAACATGTCCTGAAATTTCAATGAATAATCCTCAACATCCACAAATTCCCATATAATTTCAAATATGCCCAAACGGGTTTACATTTCCACAAAACGATTCCACAAAATTGAGATGTAAATCAAGGTAATATTGATTTAGAGTCACTAAACAATTGAAAATCACAAATGTGGTTCTTGGTGCCGCATCTGTCACTGCAGTTGCATAATACTATATTGCAATAACAAGGGCAGAAATAAAAGCTACTTTCTGTACCCAAGATGCTTGACATCTTATCAGATAGTTGGAACCTATTTTCCCTCTCAGAACTCCAAGTGCCCATGAGGTGTATAGAAAAATATACAAATAGCAACCAATATAGAATCCATATTAACATGCAAGGGGTAGAATAAAAACAGAGAGTAAAATCACATAACAACGGAACTGGCATAAATGAAGGGAATAAAGAAGCACAGAGAAGTCACCACATGAATATTCAAGCTGTGGTTGCCCTATAAATTTATAAGATAATGAGACATACCACATACTCCCATCCATGCCTCTCAGCAAACTGTTTTGCAGCTTCTTCACTGTCAAAACTGAGTCCAGCATCACCAACATTAGCATATGGGTCTCCGGTCGATGTCCATCCCATCAACGGATTTTCCCACCTACAAGAAAAAACTAGTAAGTGCTAAGATGCGGATATATGTGTGTAAATACAGAAAAAAAGAAAAAAAAATCCTTTGGTATTTTCAATGATTAAAATCCCGAATGTTAAATAATAGTCCATTTCTTGCAGTGACAAAAACTATAACTCTATAAGCAACTACCAAAAATCTATAACTGACAGCATAAACCCAAGACACCCGTAAGCTATCCATTACTACTAATAATTGAATTCGAACAGGTGCACATTGATGGGTAAAAATGCTTACTTTTGGGTTGAGACAAAATTAATTTTCCACTTTCCAACCTTCCCAGACCCTTGTTGGGTTGCAGTTCGAGCAGGTGAGTATATAAACACCTACAACAAGTAAACAGGAATAAGTTAAACAGTTACGGAAAGCAGAAGTGCAAAACCCTGGTGGCAAACTGGCAACACTACAAGTTTCCAACCATAAACAGGTTTGTCAATAGCTTAGCACCATGAACTTAAGTAATAGGAGATGTCGTGATGATATCTTCACATTGAGAATTCGATTTATCTAAATATTTTGCAGTAAACAAAGAAGCATTGTAACAGATTTTCGTAATAATGTAGAATTGAGTTGAACAAATAAAGTTTGATAGAAAAGAAATAAATAAATAAATTGGAAGAATTTACAGAAATGATATTACAGAGTGCTCTAATCATAAATCTAATTTCTATGATTTAAACTCAAAATATACATTTGCTAAAACGATCACATTCATTACTTTAACTTTTCAATTGAACCAAACTAATAAGAGTATTCGTATTCGGTAATCGATAAAACATTAAAGAGAAAATCAAAATTACTTTTCTTCGAAGATGTTCTTCTGGAATTCCAGAAACTATTCCAATTTCACCAGGTTTGATCTCAACCAAAGAACCGGCAGAAGAGAAAGATCTCAATGACAATGAAGAAGAAGAGAGAATTGGTGATCGAAGAACACGGAAAGTGGTGTTAGCGCAACGTTGCAGCGAGTTCGCCATGTTGATTCAGAACTACGTACACACACAACAAACAACAACACAGAACAATCTCGAACGTGGTAGACTAGACTAGAGAAGTTGTTGTCGTTATTAAATAAATAGTCATAAACAAACAAACTCGGGTTTCAAACTCAAGTGTTAACTCGTTGGGTTGATTAGCGAACCGGTAATTAGAACTAAAATAAGCCCAAACCCGGTTTTGATCACTTGTTCAGTAAAGAGAAAAGAAGGCTAAACGAAGAAAACAATCGAGAGAGAGAGAGAGAGAGAGAAAGAGAAAGAGAGCAGTCAAGCTTAGGTAAGTAGTGATTTATCTGAACTTCGTTGTCCTTTAATTTCTTCTTCTTCTTCTTCTTCTTCTGTAATGTCTCATTATCTCTATATAGAACATAGATAGTATTTGGTCTGTTAATTGCTCAAAACCTAACATTAATTCTCTTATTGAACTTGAATTTGAATTTGAAACATGTTATTGTGAACGTTATTAGACTTTGTGGTTTAGGAAGACGGATATAGGAGTATATTAGGTTGTCAAAGTAATAGTGGTCATTTCGTTTCTGATTTCTGAATGCTCACTACATGTTTGATAGAATGCCACTTTCATTTTATTTTCTTATAATATTAAATGTGGATTAATGTTGAATATATGCTTTACAGGTAAGATTGAGAATAGCTTTTTGAACGTATAGAGATGGCGGCATTTTTCCGTTCTAAATGGTCAACTGGTATGTTATTTTAGTTTGCTAGTTCTTCCCATTTCAATGGTGTCAATGTGTCATGCTCACTGTATGTTATCTATTTCAATGTACACTAAGATGTCTGTATGAGTTGCGACATATCTACTTATTAAATATATGGAAAATGCACCTAACCATATTCATCTTTTCTCTTAAGTATGCTTACATTTCATTGTAAAAATAACACCTCCCAGTATTACCTAAACCAGGAAGAAGATACAAAGTACAGAGTATTTTATGCTTGGTTACCATAGTATAAACTATAAAGTAATTACTGAATTTATGGAGTACTAAAATCCAGTTTTATGGAATGTTGACCCCCCTTAACCAGATCTCTTCTGCCAACCCATGTAATCAACTAAACTATCACATACTATTGTACATAGTAAAAAAGCTAATTATCTGTAATATATTATCATTGGTGTTATGATTTTTCATACGCTTTTAAAATTTTAAAATTTTCATTATTTAAACAACAAACAGTGGGACGTTCGTTGTCAGGAAGCCTTAGCAACATTTCAGATGGTTTGCTCAGATCATCAGATGAAGTGATGCAAAAGATGACTTCCAACATTTTGTTACATCAGGTCACACTCATCTCTTGCTCATTTACTTTTGCTCTCACTCATCATGTATACACTCATTTGCTCATTCACTTCCAAATTATAATCGTCCATGCTTTACACATCTAAAGTTTACTCCAATCTGGTCTCGTTGCCCTTTTTATTTACACAGTCTAGGAAGTTTTGATTGTGGGTGAAAGGCCTTTTTGAATTCCTTTCTTACATCACGCTGTTCTATTGCAAAACAAGAGTCATTTCAATAAATTTCTTTCCTTTGGTAGAGGCATAGAGAACTGTAAATACTTCAGAGCTGATGATGATGACAAGACTGGCGAATACAGCATAGATAGAGCATAAGTATCATTGCTAATGATATACAAACTCACGCTCTTGAATGCCTGTAGTTGGTTTCATTGCTCATGTTAACCCATATAATTAAAAAGTATGTAAAATTATACTAATTTGATCAACATGTAGATATTAGTTGAGAACGACAAGTGTTTGAATAATCTCTAGTAGGAAGCATCACACATCACATACAAGGGTTAAGGAGTCATCATTATGGACCATATAAAAGATTTCTTAATCACGTTGTTTTACCCAAATCACAATTTTTGTTATGGAAAATCGCGGTAGCACATAGGGATGTTGTTTTGCCCATGTGGAAGATGACATTCATGCGATCAGAGAATATGTTGGACTTTGTGGCTTAAAGGAAACTAAATCTTTAGGCGATATGTTTCTTATATGTTTGTAAGAGTGTAACATTGATTTCTATGTGGCATTGGGCCTTTTGTAATTTTAGGATTAGGGGGTTTGAGGACCTCACGTTATTGGAAAAGTGTAATTTAGCTTTTGTACTCTTACTTGCAATATGAATCACTCTCACATTTATCAGCATAACATTTCTCCCTGAGTGTTCTATCAGCTTACTGACTTAGATCATATGGATATCCTTGGATGATAGTGTAAATACTTTGACAGGGTTCCCATGCTATCAGCTAGTGTAAGGCTGGTTTGGAAGAATAAGTCTGATCTTCTCTTTTTCATTGACTCTTTAGAAGTTTCAGATTGTACTTCTTTGATTCCAAAACACTTTAGGTGCAGGGACTGCCATGGCTGAATCTCAGTGTTCTTGGCAAATCAGAGATATACCAAAGAAGCACATTATACCAAGTGGACATAAGGTCCTTGAATGGACTTTCTCTAGTGTCGTTTCCATTTGTCACCAAAAGATAAATTAAGAGTAAATCTTGTAATTCTTTCTGTGCATTGGGCTCACTATGGGCTAAAATCAACCATTATGTGTTTTTCCAGTAGGTTTATCATGCCAGTTACGTATGGTCTGAAATTATTAATTTATTACAATCATCCTTCCTGTTGATTTTCTTTAACTGCTGCATAATATATGATGTTTATACAATGATATTATTGTTTTATTGTTATTATTATTATTATTTGTAGTTATTTTGGGATGTTTGAGTGGTTACATATAATGAATCCACTTTGGTTCTGTTTGACCCGCATGATTTTTATTTATGAAGAAGATTTTCTACCATGTACTTGTTTCTCACATCTTTAACAAGTAATTGCCAAACTCAGATTGCATGTTACTTGCATTTTTTTAGCAGCAAAGGACATTCATACAAATGAGGACCAAGCTCAAGTGTGTAGATAACTCTGGAGCAAAGAAAGTAATGTGCATCCAACCACTGAAGGGGAAGAAGGGAGCAAGGCTGGGAGACACAATTATAGCATCAGTTAAGGAAGCTCAACCTCGTGGAAAGGTGAAAAAAGGGGACGTTGTATATGGTGTGGTTGTGCGAGCTGCCATGCAACGAGGTCGTTGTGACGGGAGTGAGATCAAGTTTGATGACAATGCAGTGGTCCTGGTCAACAAGCAAGGAGAGCCAATTGGAACTCGAGTTTTCGGTCCTGTTCCCCACGAGTTAAGGAAGAAGAAGCATCTAAAAATTCTTACCTTGGCGGAGCATATCGCTTGAGGTATGATTAGTCTATTTGTTGTTCTGCTTTTCTTTCTGAATCGATATGTATTCTAAGTTTTGGTTTTCAGTTTTTCATTACTGCTGCCGTGTTGAGATGCACAATAAACATAATTTAGTTTTTAGTTCCCTTGAGTTTTTCCATAAGTTGTTCTCGAGCCTGTCCCATTATATTTTATCACAGAACTGATCTTGTGATTAGACTCCATAGTCCTTTGCTATCTATTGCACTTGTTTTAAACATTAGAGCAATTTGGTAGAAATTAAAAATTACTGATTGAAGAGCATGTGTATCCAAATTGCAATATCACATTCGTGTTCCCTTGAAATAAACGTCATATGTTCATATCTTTATATATAGATATTAAATATCGTGAAACATTGTTGGAGATGGGACAACTTAGACAATTCCTTTATTTCATAAGAATTTTTGCTAAGTTGACAGCTGCATTGGCCCAATGCAGTAATGCACATTGCTGATTGTGCAATGAGATACACAATAATGTATACGTTGTTAGGATAAGTGTTGGTTGTGCATCTTAATGCATGATCAGTGGTGTGCAGTTGGATGCCACCGAGATTGACTGTGACAGTCTCAACTGTTACATTTAATAATGCTGCTAGACTCAGTAATAGTCTTCTAAGCCAATTGCATAGTCCAAATTGCTGATTAAAATTTGAGTTAAGATACATCTACTTGGCTGATAGATAACTACAGTCTACAAGAGTTTATATTGCTACGATATATGATATGATATTAAAGTCCAATAGATAGAGGAGTTTGAGATGATTAGTACATCTAAATCATAGAAGGACTGAAGACCACTTGATTGCATTCTGATTTCCTACTGCAGATGCAATCATAGGGCCCCAATAGTCTTATTCACGTAGATATTCTACTATTTTCACCTATATGTCCAAACCATTCACAGATGCAAAAGTTGGATATTTTCGTACTTTTTATTTCTCATGCAATAATAAATATGGGATCTATAAGTTATTGTGATTAGACACCACATTTGATGTTGTTGGGGATGTTAGAAACAAGTTGGTTTTTATGGAGCAGTGTGAGGACAAATTTAGGAATGTAATTTTGCAGGGAGAGAGTATATACGTAACACTTGCAACAGAAAATTTTAGGAGGAGGAATCCTTATTGATCCTCCCCCCTTGATCCAACTGCAGCTGTGATATTTAATTGAGATGATAATTTACAGATAGTATATTCTCTAGTGGCACTGATCTTTCCAATAGAACTAGATTGGACCAGTTCAGACCCTTCCATTGATAAGAAGAAGCATCCAAATTACAGTTCAATTCTTGTTAGTTGTAATTTTGTTTCTTGTTATCTTTCTTTTGTCTTTAACGCACTAATCACACCAAAGAATAAACCAAATGGCCGGTACAAACTACAAAATAGGAAGTTATCATGTATATGTATATCTTCTTTACTGTCTCAAGAACCCTATAAATACAAGTCTGCTATTCTCTCCTTAGTTATATATACACATTCTTTCCTCCGGTTAGGGAAAAGATGTTCAAAAAATCATTATTCAAAGGTAGTTCTGGAACTCCACAACGAAAAGAAGACGACTCGTGGAGTTCTACAACCACACCAAAGAGATCAAAAGGTGAAAATAGCAATGGCAAGAACAATAAAAATCCCTATGCAATGAGTGGACGTGATAAATTTGCCACTGTTCTAGCTGATCTTGATAAGAAGAGGCGAACAATATATGAGCAAGTGGGCACGGAGGATATCTCAAAGGTGAGGTTTGGGTACTGTGACTCAAAAAAATGGGTGCCGATTGTGGTAAGGTCATCTTCTAAAGACCATAGTAGTGACGATAAAACTAAACTTGTTCAGACTAAGGATAAGAATGTTACACATATTTCTGAAGTCTTGAACAAGTCTCAAACCACACAAAAAGTGGAGAAAGAAATACAAGCAAAGTCCAATGTAGATGGTAAGACAAAGAAGTTCAGTAACTTCTATGAAAGGGTCAACTTGAGTAGATGGATTCAATCTTGTTATGATTTTCCTATGGTTTTGGTTTTAGTCCTATGTTGCTTAGGATTTTATGGGAGGCTACTTGCCGTTATTTGCACCTCTATGTGGTGGTTCTTAGTGCCTAGGATGAAGAACAGAGATGTGAATTGGAAGGGATTGGTGAAAAAAAGAGATCATGAGAGTAGGTTGAGTGAGAAAAAGATGGAAAGTGATGGTAATGCATCTCCAAAATTTGTGCATAGTGATGTAATGGCATCTCCAAAAAGTAAGCATATGAGTCCAGGATTGTCACCAAGAATCCAATCTCCAAAGACTAACTTGAGTCATGGATTACCACCAAGAAATCTTCATGTTAATAATAAGAGTTGGTGAAGTGCGGTATGTTTTTTCTTGTCCATATTCAATTTTCAACTTTCCTTGAAAATTATCTATATAAATTGTAGTCTTTTTTTTTTTATTTCGTATTGCTATCATAGGCTGTACTACATGCTCATGAACGTGAAATTTCGTAGAGAATTTTTTTGTTTTTTGGATAAATGTGTGTAATTTGGTACAGATATATGTATATCCAAAAAAGCACATTCTTGGTGAGTGTCAATTTGGTTAAGGAAATAGTCTACTGATTTTTTTTATTGTTAAAACGCAAAATTTTCAGGTGAAGGTCGTGGTTCCATGATTATCACTCAGTTGCTTGCGTAGAATTATTTTGATCGCTGATTTTGATGTTTTGTCTTTTGATAAACTGGATTTTACAGTATATGCGAGAATTTAAGTATTAAAAGCCGGTTAAATTGAAAATGTCAAGCTGTTGTGTACCACGATGGATCAAAGGCCACTTTTAATCAATCAATCCCTATATTTGATACAAAGATGGTATAAAAACCAGGAGAATGAAAGCTATATGTTTCTAGATGAGTTGAAATGGGCAAGAAACTAAACGAGCTAGGCATTATTGTTGGCAACTGGTGTAGACATATGCAATAAATCTGATGGAATAAGAAGAAGAGTCTGCTGTCTGTACAGCTGAAGTCAATAAACTAATTAATGCAATAGAAGTAGATATCTATCTGACTGAAGTCTGAACCATCTTGATAATACGTGTACAAGTTTCAGTTATTTCCCTTTCTAGAAGAGAAGATTGATCATAGGCATGTAGGTGAGATTAGAAGTCTTGCAGAAATAGAAAAAGCCATTAAGTTATTTCCTGACCAGATGTTCACTGTATGTTTCTTTAAAGATACACGTCAACTTATTAAATGAGTTTCAACAGTTTTGCTCATTATCAACTTTTGGTTAGATTGAATTATTCATGAATGTTCCATCTCCCAGGGAAAATGTGACATTTTACTTCTTCTACGGCGTTTTCGTGAGTGTTTTTTCATGTTTTTGTAGGGATCAGTTTAAAAATTTCACAATTTGTATGGAATCTCCATGAACTTGCATTATAAATGGCAAATGGCTAAAGATTAAAGCCCCTTCAAATAAAACAATCTCCTGAAATTATAAATTGGTGATGACAAGCGCGTAAGCTAACATATTTGACTATTAGATCATTTGGTAACTATAGATTCTGTTCATTTGCAAGTTGCAATATATATTTGCAGGTGATGAAGAATAGATTGAGATTAAAGGACCAAGTCAAAATAAACCTTATAATTCACCCAAGTAATAATATATATGTCAACTTCTAGTTGTTAAGTTTCTCTTGTTTTTTCACAAGTCAATCCTTCATATAACAATTATAAAGAAGCTTCCATAGGATTTGTTGTCTATTAATATCTTGAATTGACTAATCCTTATTGGATCTGGTCTAAGTCATCAACCCACCCCCTAAATACAAATCCATCACTCTCCCTCTCTTATCTATTAATCATACCATACTTATAAGTTATACCAACGAACTCAAGGCTATTTCAATTCATACCTAGATCAATCATTTTACAGTATGTTGAAACCATTTGTATGTGGTAGTGGAAGTTTTCCTAAAGAAGAAGAAGATGACTCATGGAATCTATCAACACAAGGGAGATCAAAAAGCTGTACTAGGAGCAATAGGAGTAACAACAAGACCAAGCAGAATAATAAGAATCCGTATTCGAACCGTGGGCTAGATAAGTTTGCTAATGTTTTAGCTGAGCTTGATGAGAGGAGAAGAAAGATTTACCAACAAATAGGCTCCCCAGAGGCTTCTTTAGTGCGATTCGGTTACTCAAGTTCAAAAGATTGGGTTCCTATTGTGGTGAAATTAAAAGAACAAAGAGAAAACAAGGCAAAGACTATTGGTAAGGATCACAAAGATAAACCTGCTCCGATCATAACACGATCAGGATCACCGGTATCAAAAACCGATGATGTAGTACAAGTACAAGCAAAAATGGATGGAAGAACAAAGAAGAAAAGCTTATTAGTATCAAGATGCATGAATAGATGGGGAAAGCCTCATGTATTTCTACTAGTGGTTATAGTCTTAATTTTGTTGTGCTTAGTGATATCTGGCAAGTCTTTTGCTATACTTTGCACTTCTATTTGGTGGTATTTTGTGCCCATGATGAACCAGAAAGACATGAATTTGAGAGTAGCAATGAAGAAGAAGGAATATGGAAGGTGGTCAAGTGAGAAAAAGATGGTTAGTGGTGCAATCAAGTCACCACCAAGCAGTGAGAAAAAATTGGTTAGGGATGCAGTTAAATCACCACCAGTGGTAAGAACTCTTAGGCGTGGACATAGTAATAAAAGTTGGTGAAGATGGTTGTTTCTTCTCCTTGCTTTTTATGTAAGTTTTTTTTTTTTTTGTTCAAACTTTTGCTGCAAGTGTTCATACATGTAAATTATTTCATTTTTATTTTCTTTAGTCCTCATGTTGAGTTCGGTTTGGAATTCAAACTTGGACATGTTCAACAATGTAAATACTTTCTATACTTTGCAAGGCTTGATTGAGTATCAAATGCAAATTACACTGGGAATATTGAGAGTGATATGAAGATGTCCTACATTTAGCATTTTCCCATATGTGACATTTTCAGTCAAGTCATTTAGCTAACATAACGTGCTTTAAGAATTAAGCAATGGATTCATATTAATCTTTCTAATATCAACATGTTGGTGTCTGCATTTCTGCAAGTTGGATTAACATCAATGGTCATTAGGATACTTGTAAATCACAAAAGATCAGATCATTAGATACTTAAGTAAAAGATTTTTTGTTGTTGAGAAATTATCATTTTCCCTTAGACCGAAGAATAATATATATATTATTATTGATCATAACTTGGAGATGAAGATATGAAGAAGTCATACTTATAAGGAGGTTAGTTTGTGGTCTAATTAAGGTTAGTGTTCTAAGGTTAGATTATAATAAGTGTTATTTAAAAACAGACATCAAGATGTAGAGCACAATAAGATCCCAATTACCTAATACTATATAAATTTGATACTGGAACAGGTGAGAATCAACAAATATTTAATCATATTGTATACTCCTGTTTAGATTAAGATGATCACAAATATTAGTAGATTAATATTTGCTGATCATCTATATTATAATCTACAAAGGGTGCATAATTTGACTAGGACTAATTTATATGACTAGGATTAATTTCAATTTGACTAGGACTAATTTATATGACTAGGATTAAATTATAAGCCTTGGATTAAATTTTTATTTGGGTCCATAATTAAGTTGCTTTGGACGGACCTGATTTAATCAAGATCCACAATTGTAGGATTAAATTATAAGCTTTGGATTAAATTTTTATTTGGGTCCATAATTAAGTTGCTTTGGACGGACCTGATTTAATCAAGATCCACAATTGTAGATATACTTACGTCACCGCCCCCTAAACCTAAATTATTTTTCTTTTAAATAAAACTCTTAGAAGTTAGAACCTCAAATTCTAATCATCTTCTCTACTTGAAATCGATCTACACTGCATCTTTCTTTAACGAATCGACCACGGGTACAAGCTCTTCTTTCATAAACACATTCAATTCTCAGGTATTTCTCTTTTTTTTTTTTAAAATTAAATATTCAACCAGAACCCTTTAGGATAACTGTTATAAGCCGTTTTGTATACTTTTCTAAATTGTTTTTGCATTATTGTTGAAGTTGGGATCGTGAAAATCAAGGGTCTGTTTAGTTCCATATGTAGGCTTTAAATGTTCTGTGTGGTATTTTATATTTTAGCTTGGCTTTAGGAATTCAACCTAGAATTCCTAAACTGTACCAAGATTCCGGAGGCACTGGCACATAATTAAGGTTTCTTCTTTTCTTCGTCTCAAAACCAAACATATAACCAGAAAAGTATATAGGGAAAAATGGAGACTGGTTTCTGAAAATCAAGGGTCTGTTTAGTTCCATATGTAGGCTTTAAATGTTCTGTGTGGTATTTTATATTTTAGCTTGGCTTTAGGAATTCAACCTAGAATTCCTAAACTGTACCAAGATTCCGGAGGCACTGGCACATAATTAAGGTTTCTTCTTTTCTTCGTCTCAAAACCAAACATATAACCAGAAAAGTATATAGGGAAAAATGGAGACTGGTTTCTGTATGTACGTGGTTAAAGCCCGGTAACATGATGAGGTGAAGATAAGACTGGTTTCTGTATGTACGTGGCTTCTTATAAGTGAGCCAGATTAAGTTATTAGTCTTGAAATTGCTGTTTCAGATTGTTTAATTGTTTGCACCCTACATATGTTGTGTAGCTTTTAATGTAAAACTAACAAACATTAAGGTGCACCTAGCCTAGAATATGTGTTTAATTCCTAGATATAACTTCTCTTTTATGAATTAAGTCACTTACAGCCACAGTTATTTGAGTGTTCAATCTTTTAGGTTGCACATACCTATTCTAGGCTTTCTGAGCATCTTTCATTCTTTCTTCTTGTTTGCTTTCATAGAGCTGCAGATGGACGTCGCTCTCTGCTATTGGTTGTCTTTATTGGTGGAGTAACATTTGCAGAGATTTCTGCTCTTCGTTTTCTAAGTGCTTAGGTATACTTGCTCTCTTCCATTATTTTAGAGACACTGATGGTGAGCATTGAACTGAAACTACTTCAATTTAACATATATTATTTTAGGTAGTGATCAGTGGCTTAGCGTTACACTTATAAATGTTAATACAAAATTAGAACCCACACCTAAAATTTGCACCATGAGAAAAAGAATAATTACCATTTGAATTTAGCTAAAAGTCACTGAGTTAATTTTCTATGTTTATTTTTATTTTTTTCTGGAATTTTTACTAATCTCTCTTCCTGTTACCATTTTATTAATAATCTTTGGATTTGATGAGTCTATTAGTAGCTTTTGGTGTCCATTCATTGATGCGGTTGATAACCATTCTACGTTTCATTTAAATTTTCATTATATCCATCAGTTGGTATAAAAACACAAATAGACATTTTTTTAGTTGGTATTATATCCTCAATTTGTCGAAAGAAGCAAGCTTGGGTGTAATTTCATTATATCCTTCAGTTAGTATAAGCATGATATGTAGTAAAGTCGGCAGTCTCCCAGACAGTGGACTACTGTGTTCTCCTTTTTTTTTACCAATTTTTGAAGAGAAGAATTTAAAGCATTTGGTACTCACCTTAATAGCAGTAGGAAGCTTTCCAGGGCTGTAAATCCCTCTAAACAGAAATACTCACCTTATCACATATTTGTGGACATATATTTTGTCAACAGTTTACAAGAACTAATGGATAGTTGAATCAGAATTCTGTAATGCTAATGGATTAGAGCACACCAGAAGATTGGAAATACGATTCATCATTATGCACAGTATTTGTTGCTGCTAATGGTTTAGAGCACACCGGAATAAAAACATGACCTTAGAAGGCATATGTATAGTCCAGATCTTAATCATGAATTAGTGTCCTAAATGCATGAATTAGGTTTTCTTCTAATTTAGGTAAATATAATTTGTTATATTCCTCATTTTTTTTTTATTTAGTGTAACTCTCTTTTTAGATTATTTCTCTCTTATATTTAATTGACATTCCTGTAGCTACATCCGGCATGATAAATATTACCAGCTACAGTCTGTTGATTATTTATGAATTATTCCTACCATTCAATCCTCTGTTGATTTAAGTAATTTACGTACAATAATTCATGGTTTTAATTTCAGGAATGAATAACGGAAAAGAAAATTCTTCTAACAATGGATGTTCAGGAGTACGCATAACAGTAGAACAGTAAGTGTATAATAATATATACTATAATATATAATATTAATTATTGCGTAATGTTATATAACTATTTTTTTTTTCTTAGGGAAACCATTGCAGAAGATAACATCGTGTCATTGTCTAAAGCTCAGATAGCACAACGCAGACGAAGAGAAAAAGAACGTGCTAAACAAAAGTGAGTAATTTCTACATTTTAAAATGAATTACCTTATCAATAATGATATCAAATCAGTTACTAATACCAAAAATGTAGGGATTTATTAAATTCCAGCAACAACGAAACACCAACCAAAAGTGTAGCACGAGAAACCAGTGCAAGGAATAACATCGTGTTATTATCCAATTACCAAATAGCACAACGCAAACGAAGAGAAAATGAACGATCAGGACAAAAGTGAGTTAATTTTTTATTTATAACTTACACTCTTTCCTCTATTTTCGATAGGTTCATATTGACAAAATTGATAAAAACACAATATAATTCTTCTTTACTATTCAAACATATAGGATTTTATTATCCAATAAAAGACAATGCGTCAACAAGGAAGTTCCTCAAGTAGAGTAAGTATATATTCTGTTAAGACTACGTGTTTATTTATTCAAAGTGTTATATCAGTAGAGTGTGGAGTTTGAATTTTTTTTTTCTTAAAATATTTAGTATACCGTTATCCAATATAACACAATGCGACAAAAATGATGTTCTCCCAACAGTTTCTAACAATAATGATGGCACATTGCCAGAGATAATTGAAACAGAGTAAGTATTTATTTTCAGAGACACTGAGTATTTTATTACTGTTATGGAGTATAATTCTTCCTTACTATTCAATCATATAGGATTTTATTGTCCAATAAAAGACAACGCATCAACAAGGATTTCCCTCCAACCAATCCTACCATATTGCGAGCAACAAATCAAGAAAAGTAAGTATATATTCTGTTACTATGATTATTTAGCTAAAATGGTTATATAAATGGGATCTGAATTTTTTTATTGTTAACAAATTTAGGATTTCATTATCTACTGTAACGCATTGCGGCAAAGAAGATGTTCCTCTAACAGTTTCTAACAATAATGATGCCACATTGCCAGAGATAATTGAAACAGAGTAAGTATGTATTTCTTAAACACTGAGTATTTTATTACTGTTTGAAAAAGTTTTAAAATATAATATTGTTTTCTAAAGGCAATGCATGCAAGAAGAAAACCTTGAAGGGCTAAGCAGGCAACAAACCAGTCAACGAAAAAGAAGAGAGAGAGAACGTTTTGTTGGGAATTCCAAAGAACAAAACACAACGCCGAATAAAGAATGGAATGCAAAGTACGTATAATTGTATTGGCCATAGCAATTCATATAAACTTATATTTGAAAGAAATTGACAAATGTTTCATTATTTGTAGCACTCCATTGGACAAGACTCACACAATAAGCCAACGTCTTCGAAGGAAAAAAGAAAAACAAAAAGAAAACGAATTTTTTTTTCTTTATTCAATGGATGGAATAGTGGATGGAGTATCACAAGCTGTGGAACACGTTGTGGATGGAGGATCACAAGCTGGAAATCAGTTATTAGAAGAAACCAAAGTAAAATAACCTATTGTTCAGGTTATTACATATTTCTATGGTTCATCGTCAACTGGAGATTCTTCCCGTGAATACAATGTTATAAAACGATGCCGTATGAAGTAAGTTGTTTATATATAGTTAACTATATTTCTTATTTACTAATATAAATTTTTAGATTTTTAATTTAAAGCTCGATTTTTGAATTATCCCAGAGGATAACCAAAAAATTTTGAAGGAAATCGAGAAATTATTGTACTATACTGGGTGAGAATGATTATAATTTGTTTGACATCTCTTAAGGTTTCACATCTCTTATCATCATCATCATCATCTTCATCACACACAGTTTAAATAAACTAATTTTTAAATGACGTTTTTAATTTCTTCAAATTAAGGTTGATTGTTGCAAATTAAGGTTCAACAAACTCTATGTAGGGGTACTACATACAACATACATGTGGCACCATCTCTACCGTTCATCATGGTGCCACATGTCATCATCTAATGGACTCTCTCTTGATGGCACAAGTTACAAAGTTAAAGCCAATTACTACAAAGATATTCTCTCATCATTACCTCATTAAATGCTAGGAATGGAGTTACATTGTAAGCCTATAAATATGAAGGCAAGCTACTCATTCTAGGCATGTTCTCATCTCTGCTCAGATGGTCTGATGGCCTAATGCTCCCAACACGACCTCATGGTGAGGTCTCAATATCAACGACCTCCCCAATCTCTCATGATGAGACCTCACCTCTCAGGTCTCATCTCTCTCTTGAGCTCTCTCCATTATCGAGCTCCCATTTTGTATCACCACTACTATAATAAAGATCATTCTCTCTCTCCGTGGATGTAGGCACAATTGCCGAACCACGTATACAATGGTGTTCATGTCTCTACTTTATTATTATTGTTCATATCATACAGATCATCATCATTCATTAATGTATTGACCAACCTCACAAATATGGTTAATACATTTGGCGCCGACTATAGGGACTTGGGATTTTCTCAAGCGAATTCCACCCACCAACCCCACCGAACACCATTGTCTAAGGTTCTCAGATGGTGAATTTGAAAAGACAGAATTGCAACTCACAGTTGGGGGCTTGAAGCAAATAAAGATAAGTATCAATTCACTATGATATTTGTTTATGTTTACCCACTCGAAGAGACCTCCATTTCTTACTGTTCATTCTATTTTGTCTCCCACAAATTGACTATTATATGCATCTATGTAACATATATTCTCATAACTCGATCAAGATTTTATATCATCAGTTACATTCTTAATGGCCACATATTCAGGTCTCTAAACAAAAGACCTCTCAGGTCTCTAAGCCAACGACCTCTCAGGTCCCTAAGCCAACGACCTATCAGGTCCTTCATACCAGGTCCCTCATACCAGGTCCTCAAATTACAGGTCCTTCAACGACCTCAAGAATATTTATGCCATACAGGGGGCTATTCTCACTTTATCTAATGAAGTTAACTTATTATTAGCACAATTATCTATTAATGATATTTTTTGTAGCTCTTTCTATGTGCAGGTCACATGAACACGACCTCACTCCCCATGAGCTATTTTTGCACAAATGTGCCACATTGCTTTCACTTAACTCTTTACAAGTGAAATGCTTGATATACAATACGGCCACCCTCATTGACTAGTGAGTCACTCGTATGCGGGACGACCTCAAACACAATTCTCTAGCCACACGCCTGGTCAAACGCATTCACTCTCAACGCAATGCAGACCCACAAAGGCCACATGCCCGAGAATTGTCAAACAGGTCTCCACGCTACGACCATTCACTAGATCGGGCACCAAAAGGTTCCAAGTAACTCTCAAAACACTTGGTCAACCAATGCTCTTTCTCAAACGAGCTACATTGCACTCCAAAGTGCCATATCTATCGAAGCGTCCAGTCACAAGGCGACAAAGATAGTACATACAAGCCATAAGGAAGACGTACAATTCCATGTAAGTCTTTTATTGAATTTTATAATGTTTCACATGCTAACATTATCAGGTCTATGCAACTCGACCACAAAAAGGCGACCACCTTAAAGCATGACCGAGACCAACAACCCATGCATACAAGAAGACCCACTTCAGTACGACCTGCTTGCAGCTGTCCATCTCGTCTACATGCCTTCTGAACGAGCTACCAGGTCTCCCTGGAAGTAACTAGCTCGCTATACACAAATTCATGATCGACTTGCCATTACCACAAGGGACCTTCATCGCGTCCTGCAAATCTCAATGATCAAACTCATCAAAATTTGGGGCGGATCGACTTCGTTAAAGACCCCCACATTTCATTCATCTTGGGGGCTGGATCGGTTCGATTACTTCTTTTCAGCCCGAACTTCGTTCAACCTAAAAAGAGGGGGCTTATGTAGGGGTACTACATACAACATACATGTGGCACCATCTCTACCGTTCATCATGGTGCCACATGTCATCATCTAATGGACTCTCTCTTGATGGCACAAGTTACAAAGTTAAAGCCAATTACTACAAAGATATTCTCTCATCATTACCTCATTAAATGCTAGGAATGGAGTTACATTGTAAGCCTATAAATATGAAGGCAAGCTACTCATTCTAGGCATGTTCTCATCTCTGCTCAGATGGTCTGATGGCCTAATGCTCCCAACACGACCTCATGGTGAGGTCTCAATATCAACGACCTCCCCAATCTCTCATGATGAGACCTCACCTCTCAGGTCTCATCTCTCTCTTGAGCTCTCTCCATTATCGAGCTCCCATTTTGTATCACCACTACTATAATAAAGATCATTCTCTCTCTCCGTGGATGTAGGCACAATTGCCGAACCACGTATACAATGGTGTTCATGTCTCTACTTTATTATTATTGTTCATATCATACAGATCATCATCATTCATTAATGTATTGACCAACCTCACAAATATGGTTAATACACTCTAATTCCATACTTTGTCACTCTATTTTAAATTGATTTTCCCCTTTTACAATAGACAATTTCTTAGGCAAGTTTATTTTCCTTTTATTTTTAAATTTGAGAATTATGTTTAAAAACTAATGTTTTATCCAATTATTGATTTTTTTCAGAGAAAGCACAAACATGGAAGAAAATGATTCTACTACTAATGTTCATCCTGTAAGTGATTCTCATTACGATACTATATTAGAAGATGAAATTCACATACCAATCGATCAAGTAGAAAATATTCCAAAAGAAAGACACTATCTTGGGAAAATGGATGTCATATGTCCATCATGTTCTGCTTATCATTGGTTAGATGAACGATTGACTAAATCCACTAAAAAGAAGTCATTTTTCGGTATGTGTTGCCTGCAAGGAAAGATAAAGTTGCCACTACTTACACCATTGCCTTCTGCTATTAAATTGTTATACGAAGGAAAAAATTCACTGGCAAGATCTTTCAGGAAAGATATTAGATCCTATAATGCTGCTAATGCCTTCTCCAGTTTGGGTGTTTCGATGGACAAACGTATTCTAAAAGGTCGATGACCAACTTCTTTCACAATTCATGGTCAGTTGTCCCATCAAATTGGATCGTTGTTACCGGAATCAGACAAATCTCCAAGTTATTCACAACTATATATTTATGATCCCCATATTGCATTGGATTGCCGACAGAAAAGGAACCTTCACTTAAATCCAGCTATTCTGAAAATAATTCAAGAAACTCTATTGGAATCAAATGAGTTGTGCAAAATATACAAAGGTGTGTATGATGTTCTGAAATCAGCTAATAGCAATGGCGGTGAAAGTATACCTATAAGGTTAGCTTATACGCCCACTACTGATCCTAGACGCTATAATCTCCCAACGTCTGAAGATATTGCCGTTATTATTCCTGGGGATGGGACTGAACCGACTTCGAAGCGAGACATAATACTGCACCTGAAGAATAACAATCTCGAAAGAATAAGCGAATGCCACCCACTGTATTTGCCGTCACACTATGTCTTACTATTTCCAACTGGAGATCTTGGTTGGTCTACAGATATGAAACATTGGGATGTCAAGAACGAACGGTATTTTACAGTTACAGGTAAAGAAAAAAAGAATAGATTGACTCAGCTTCAGTATTTCTGCTATCGCTTATTTGAGAGAACGACTGAATATTCTGCTTTATTTCGAGCTGGCCTTTTGTTCCAACAATTTATTGTAGATGCATGGGCGTCCTATGAACAAAATCGATTATATTGGATTATGACACACCAAGCTGATCTGCGCTGCGATGTATATAGTGGATTGACAGATATTGTTACCAATGGTCACAATCCTAATGACATTGGGAAAAAATTCATTCTACCGTCCACTCATTTAGGCAGTCCAAGGCATATGTATGAAATATACCAGGATTCTATGGCGATTACCAGATACTACAAACATCCAGATATATTCATGACGGTGACTGCTAATCCAAAATGGCCAGAAATTCAGAATGAGCTTAAGCCAGGTCAAGCTGCATTAGATCGTCCTGATTTAGTTGCACGTGTGTTCGAGCTTAAAAGAAAAGCAATTATGCATGAAATAGAAAATAGAGGATTATTTGGAAGAGTTGTTGCAAAGGTGTATACAATAGAATTTCAAAAACGCGGCCTTCCACATATGCATGCATTGCTTTTTCTTCACCCTGAAGACAAAATCAGGACGACAGATCAAGTGGACAGAATTGTTTGTGCTGAGTTCCCTGATCCTATAAAACATCCAGCTTTGTTTGAAACTATCAAGAAATGCATGGTTCATGGTCCCTGTGGTACTCGCAACATGGAATCAGTGTGTATGGGAACAAGGTTTGCAGGTCTAGATATCCAAGAGAAAATGTAAATGATACCAGAATAGATGTGGATGGCTACCCAATTTATAGGCGAAGAAAAACTGGTAAAAGTTATCATGTTAGAGGACACCTGCTTGATAACAAAGATGTAGTCCCATACAATCCTCATTTATCAGAAATGTTTGATTGCCACATTAATGTGGAAATTTGTGCATCAGTAAGGGCAGTCAAATATATAAACAAGTACATTTACAAAGGCCATGATAGAACCACAATGGTGGTTGGGGCGGAAGATGATGAAATTCAACAGTATCTTGATGCTCGATATGTAGGTCCTACTGAAGCAGCGTGGAGATTATATGGATTCCGAATACATGAAGAACTACCATGTGTCACTAGACTTGCGTTTCATCTGAAAGGTATGCATGTGTGTGTCTTCAATCCTAACGACACGCCAGAACAAGTAAAAGAAAAGGCTGAAAATCAGAAATCATCTTTGACTGCATATTTCGATTGGTATAGAAAAAATCCTACTACTAAAGCTTATACTTACCAAGAATTTCCTGAACATTTTAGATGGTGCAAGGATAACAAGAAATGGACACCAAGAGTTACTTCAGCCTTTTCTATTGGTCGGATGTATTTTGCCAATCCAAATTCTGGTGAAAGATTTTACCTTAGGTTACTATTAACCGTTGTGAAAGGACTATCGTCATTTGAATCCTTATATAGTGTGGATGGCATCGAACATAAGACATACAGAGAAGCATGCATTGCTCGAGGTCTTCTAGAAGATGACAATGAATGGGACAAATGCCTAGAAGAAGCTGTAATAATGAAAACTGGTCATCAGGTACTCACAATTTATGTTTACATTTTGTTTTATATGTCTAAATATTAAAACTGTTTTATCTAAGTATGAAAACTGTTTATCAAAGAATCAATGGAGAAGGATTTTATTATTATCAAGTCCTTCACCTGCTGCACTGTAGCCTTCACTTTTATTGAATATTATACTTGCTGATGTATTCTCCCGCTGTTTTACTTTGCAGAAAATAATTATTAAATTCCATATATTTTGTTTATTGAAAATCCACCACTAATTCATAGTTTTTATATGGTAAACAGGTACGGAGATTATTCTGTTTGATCATAACTGAATGTAATCCTTCTCGACCGGAAATTCTATGGGAGAAAAATGCTTTAAAAATATGTGACGACTTGCCGTACCAACTGAAAACAAAATTTGGCATTCAAGATCCCAGTGATAGTGATGTTTGTGACTATGGGTTGTTCTTAATGAACGACTACTTGCTGGAGAGTGGTAAGACATTATCAGATTTCCCAAACATGCCTTTACCGTGTAAAGCATGGAATGAAGTAGTTACCAACCGTCTTATTACAGAGCATCAGAATTTCGTGTATCAGGGATTATATGAAAAGGCTCAAGAAAAAGTTGCAAGATTCAATACTGAACAACTAAATGCCTATACGGAGATTACAAATTCTGTTCGTAATGATAGTGGACAAGTATTTTTCCTAAGTGGTCCGGCTGGAACAGGAAAAACGTTCGTCTATAATACTGTAGCAGATACATTGAGAAGTGAAGGTCATATTGTCATAATGGTTGCTTCATCGGGAATTGCATCTTTATTATTGACAGGAGGAAGAACAGCTCATTCTACATTCAAAATTCCATTTGAAGTTCTAGACGACTTTGTTTGTTCAGTCACAAAGCAAACAATCCATGCAGAATTATTCAAGAGAGCGAAACTGATTATATGGGATGAAGTACCAATGCAACATAGGTTCTGCGTGGAAGTTGTTGATCGTACACTAAGGGATATTCGTGAAATTAATGAACCGTTTGGAGGAGTTACAGTTGTTCTGGGCGGTGACTTCAAACAGACTCTCCCTGTCATTACTAAAGGAACTAGACAAGAAATTGTTCGTGCATGTCTAACAAAATCACATTTGTGGAGTGGTGTTAGACTCTTAACTTTGGTTAAAAATATGCGACTGAACAGTAATGATACTGAAAATGTCAAGTTCGCAGATTATTTGATTGAGGTAATTTTTAAATTTCAAGAATATTTGTTATTTTCATATCTAGGTAATTTTTAAATTTCAACAATAGTTCTTATGTTTATATCTACGTTTAAACCTTTGCTTATTATACCCTTAATATTATAATTTACAGATAGGAACAAATCCTAAAGAAGATGTGGAATTGCCTTCGGAGATCAAAAGGTGTAAGAGTACCATGGATCTTTTGTTTAAAGTTTACCCCAATCTGAATGTCGAAGAGGTAGCTACCGAGACCTACTTGCAAGAACGATCTATTCTCTCTGCTCGCAATGATGATGTAGCTACTCTTAATGAATTAGCAATAAATCAGTTTCCCGGTGAATTACATGAGTACCTAGCTGCTGATAAAGTCATTGAAGATGATCAACCAATCGAGAATAGGGGAAACAGTATATCAAACGAGAATATGCAAGCACTGGATCCACCGAGTCTTCCACCATTCAAACTCCAACTTAAAGTTGGTTGTCCAATAATGTTGTTACGGAACCTTCAACCGAGAGATGGTTTATGTAATGGAACGCGTCTAATGGTTATCCAGTTTGCTACAAGAGTTATAGAAGCAAAGATACTTAATGGTAGCCATGCTGGAAATTATGTATTCATACCACGTATAACTCTTCAACCATCTGTTTCAGAAACGCCTTTCCAAATGGCACGACGACAATTCCCAGTTCGATTGGCATTTGCAATGACTATTAATAAGTCACAAGGACAATCAGTTAAGTATGTGGGTATAGACTTGCGAAACCATGTCTTCAGTCATGGCCAATTATATGTGGCATTATCAAGGTGTACTTCTTCCAATTGAATATCTGTTCTCCTAGGGAATGAAGATGATGACAAAACAACCAATGTTGTTTATCCTGAAGTTCTTCTCTAATTGATTACAGGTATGACCAGATTACTCATTCGTAAAGTATTATTTTCCTCAAGTTTATTACGTATTCTATCTCTTATTTCTATTTAAATCTTTCTCCAGTTTCTGATTTGATGACTTTAGAATTTAGATTACTGCAATGGCATTATAAGATTAATCTGACAGAGTAGAAAATACATTATGTTTTATTTAGCTATTATTACTCCTTGCAGATTTTGTTGGTGTATTTGTAACTCTCAATTTGGTCTATGCAGGGGTACTTGATCTTTCTTTGACACAACACTCAGGTTTGTATTATTGATATTTATTCAATACTTTGGTACTTGATCAGAGGATGGATTAGTGTATGCTTTAATGCTGTGTTGGTGCTGACAGTGATGATGCTGATGCTGACAGTGAAGCTAATTGCGGTGCTGACATTGACAGTTATGCTGCTGACAATGATGTTTATAGCAATGATGATGATGACAGTGATTATTATCACAGAGCTGACAATAATGGCGATGATCCTGACAATGAAACTGATAGTAGCACTGATAGTGAGTAGGGAAGTGAAGCTGATAATGTGATGATAGTGAAGCTGAAAGGAAGGAAAAAATATGATAATGTTACTCGGAGGCCTTTGTAATGCAAAGTCACTAACAGTATCTGCCCCATTGTTGGGGGTATATTCTACTTTTCGGCTTTGGTATCTGCCCCATTGTTGGGGATATATGGAAGTAAGACTGTAAACCTAACGTCCTTCTATAATATGCTTGCACAAAGATAGCTCTATTTGACTTGATTCACAGCGATAAATATATGATTCATAATTGTTTGAATAATATTTTTAATATAACTATCTTCAAATTATTAATGGTAGCCGTGGCAGCGCCACGGGTTTTACTAGTAGTTTATAAGACGTGATACAAACTTCAAATATATGATGTGGATACAATATTTTTCAACAATCATAGATGTGAAGGAACCAAAACAAATAAATTTCACCAGAATGATGCCAAATGGTTGTTGTATTTCATTCTCAATCTCACTCACATAATATATAGAGGAAAGGCAATATGTAATACATCACACATCAGACAGATAAGAAAGCCAAACCATAGTCCATACTCCATAGCCATGTTGGAGACTTTGGAGAAATGACTTGTTGATGATTTTTGCTATTTAAATATTTGTATTATTTGGAAAATAAGAATTTTCCATGATAAATACTAAAAGAATTGCATACCATATAGTATCAAATTATGCAAATCACGTGTGATTTTAATATACATGTATCTTAAAATGAAATGCAGACATGTCGTATACTTGTACCAATTCTAAAAAAATTGACTATTCATTAGTTGACATTATTGAATCAATCAAACTAAGCTAAAAATAACCATATTATTAACATTTTTTTATTACTAAAAAGAGATTTTATTTATTTAATTTAGAAGGCACGACAAGATGCTATTATTCAAAGGAGTGTGATATGTACACATGATACTGTATCAAGGATTCCATCATTCAAGTGGGCACTCTTCCATGGCAGGCTTGTAGAAGACTTCTTCAACTTGTGACAATAGTATACCACATGATATACTGCTGCAGACACAGACCCCCTTCCAAATCCTTATCGCAATCCAAATGCTAGGAGCTTGCTTGGAAACACAGAATGCTAAAAAGAGGAAACATATACAGTCTGACACAAATACCAACAAGGCCCTTGGCATTGCATGCACCGATGCACGAGCACAGAAGTTTGGTCATTTAATATAGCTCTAATTGATTCAAAAATAGCTCCCATTTTGAATTAAGGGAACTTAATGTATATTATAAATCGAATAAAACTCAAAATATTAAAGATATCCGAAAATGGTATTTCCATGCATATTATGAAACAACCTGAAGTTATAATACTCATCTAAGTACACCGCTAGACATTTGCAAATCAATGTCTTTACAATGTCTACTACATTTTCCTACATATTACCAATCTTCTCCCGTAAACCCTCCAACATCTTCTTCCTAAAATCCACAGTCCTTACGAGAAAGATTTCTGCCTCCAAGGGGTCTCTTCTAAGCAGTGCAAATGCACTATCTAAATACTCAGGGCTGAAGCCCTCTGTTTTCATCACCTCTGCATATAGCGTGTTAGAGAATGACATGGGATCCACAGACTTCGCAATTTGTTCAATCCTAACATTCATTCCTTCGATCATTTCCTGCACTGATTTGATGATGCGTGTCTTCTTACCATGTTGCCTTTTCTGCATGGAAGGTAATAATCTTTTACCAATATATCCTGTAGTCGATACACTCACACTGTCATTAACATCATCTACATTTTGGTCCTTAACTGCTACTGCTACTGCCATGACATCGGTGGTAACCTGCTCATTGCCAACTATGATCGACAATTTTTCTAAATCCCATTTGGGCCCCCTGTCCCGAAAACTTTTATATTTGCTTTTTTGCTGAAGCAACCATATAGCAAAAACAACATTACACGAGAATGAAAAAGTAATAATAACAACAAAAATTGAAAAATTAAAAGCATTTAGCTATGCCTTAAAAGTGAGATTTTATTGGAAGGGCAAGTATCTTACCTTGATTAGCTCCTCCCATCTTTCGTATGGTGCAGTGATAATTTGTTTGACAGGATCCCACTCAAATCCAGGCATTCCCTTCAGTTCAGCAAATATATTATATTCGCCCTTCATTTGACGAACTCGATTCTCTATATGCTTCTTTTCCACAAGTTGATTTGTCTTTGTGTAAACAGCATCAATTACCGCATCCCACACATGCTTGTGCCAGAAACAACCCTGTTTGTGACCTTGCTTAGCCGCTTCAACTAATGTATTAATGAGAGCACTATCCATGGCAAAATCCCATCTTAATTGTTTGCCTTTTCCCATGCTGTCAACATCTGATTGTAACTCATTTCCATCCATATCTAACGCCGCTGTGCAAAAAATTCAACAGTACGCACAATTTCAAAAAGTAGTTAAACATGTAACAGCCGCATAACAAAGAAATACAATATAACAGCCATTAATTTAACTAGGGAACACTAAGCCTAAATCATATTCTCAGTATATCTCTATACATTGATGATCCTAATCATCATATGCCATTTACATCCATCTATTCTTTGGTGTTTGGTGGTTCTAGTGTTTTATACTTTACTGTAGTCCTTCATCAAGTTTTAGCAATACATAAACCATTGCATTTCTACAGTTTAATAACTATTTACTCTAGTCCTTCGCCAATAGTTATCTTCTACTACACATATCAAACTCTGGGATTGATCATTGACATGATGGTGTGTAAAAAGGAACTTTTATAAGAAGTTACCTGGTAAGAGACAATCAGTTGAAGCTGATAGTGTATTCAGCATTGGCAGGTGATACCAACAAAAAATAAAGACAAAAAAAATTCTTAATTATTTATGTAATCATTTAAATTTAGAAGTAGAAATAGATTCAGTACTGTTGAAGGGAATCTTAAACAAGGTCAATTATTATTAGTACTAATTTCGTTTCCTCATTATTATTCTGTATTGAGCATAAGGGTATATAGATGTCTCCCTATAAGTTTGATTCCTTTATATAGTTCATGCAACTGTTGCCCTCTTTGAATGAATTAGCTTGACACATGAGATCTCTTCCGAATAAAGAAATTAAGGAAAAATTATTATACAAACTTTTCAGCATTTTTGCGTTAATATCATTTCTCCGTCCCTATAAGTTTGATTCTTTTGTTGTATTTGATGCGAATGATGGGCAATTTAGCTTCAATTGACACAAAGAAATTAGGGAAAACCGACTATACAAACTTTTCCAGTGTTAATATCTTGTACATAAGGAGATTGTGTGAAATTCCAAACAATTCAAGAAATATTAATAATAGTAATTAGAAATTTTCAAACAATTAAAGCAGTTTCAATTGAGCAAAGAAAAGGGAATTCGGAAAATAACAATAATCAGAACCAATAACCATGGAAATTGAAAAGAACTTACCTAAAAACAAGAATCGCAATGCCTTTAATAAATAACCAAATCAAACTTGTTTTGAAACTAAACAACTCAAATTTCTAACACAGAGATGAACAAATGAGTCGATTTCAATTTTCTTCAATTCAATTGTTGCAAAGTCTTTTCTTTCTCGCTCGCTCTAGGGTTCTTAACTAAGGGTCTGTTTGAAACGAGGAAAATAATATTCCCAAAATGTTTGTTTCACGTTTTCTTTTCCGAGCTTGACGCCCTCTACACCCTGACGTGTCTTTTGATCATAAAAAAATATTTTATTTTTATAATTAATTATTAGGAATTATCTATATCTTAATTAATTTATTATCTATATCTTAATTAATTTATTATCTATATCTATATCTTAATACTATCTGAGTCCTGATTTATTTAACACCGTTGGATAAGGATATATTTGAGTTGAGATTCGAAATCTATAAAACCAAGTAGCAAAGCAAAGAAGAAGGAGAGAGAAAAATCAAATGGGTTTTTGCTTAGCATGTTTCGGTGGAAGTAATAAGGAACAAAGAAGAGAAGAAGATCGATTAGCTTCTGAAGAAGCTCGATCGAAAGCTGCCGAAGCTGCTCAAAAAAGGTTCAAGTTCCAATTTTTATTAATTAATAACACTTTATTTTCATGTATTGATTAATTTCTGCAAATTCTTCTTTTCCTTTACTTAATCAAAGTGATTATGATTTTCTTAATAATTATCGATTGTAATGATATTTTCATAATTATAATCAAACGAATAGAATTTGGCGACATAAAAATTTGATTAATGATATGATTTTCTACTGATTGTTGTTATTGTTCACTGTACAATTTCGAATTAACTTCACGGAATACTAGTAGTTTGCAATTAATTAAAATTTGTTTGTAAAAGGTTTTAGAGGAAAAGATGTTGGAGTTCCCAATCAAAGAACAAACATTTGCAATCGAATGCACTTTATAATGAAAAGCGAGAGAACCACATTGTAGAAATACGTATCTGCGCATTTCATAATTTTAGCCTCTTAGGTTTGATATGTCAAATTTATGCAGTGTATATCAAGCATTCATATCTTGGATATTAGTAATGACTGATGAGTTATGAAACTTTTGTCATGTAGCTTTCGCAGTCTTTCAGTGTTTAATTACTTAGAAACAAAATGTTTGAATTGATGTAATAACAGGCAAGAGCAATTTGACAAGTCTGCCGCAGGAAAAGCTGCACGTGCACAGATGGCTGCAATGTCAAAGCAATCTGCTGCTGGTTACAAGAATAGTGAACCAGTTCTCAAGGTAACATTAGCTAACATATACCTTATATTTGCCGGTGGGTTGTTGCAGTTGATGCAACAGACATGTAGTAGTATTTTAATTACCAAGTGTGCATGAGAGTACAAAACTGTAAATGATTTGAATTCTTTGTTGATTGTCTGTGGATGCAGTGGCAAGTTGGATGACCGCTATCTTCGTGACGCTGCAATTGTAAATGTTCAGTGTAAGTTTATTTATGTCTCAACCTATTGAAAGTCATCTTCCATATGCATTTGAGGATCCAATCTTGTTTTTCATGTCTACGGTTTTCTGCTTTTGTTATTCAGACTTGTATGTAAAGGGCAAACAAAAATTCTCTGATTACTTTCCGTTCCATTTTTTACTTCCAACAATGATAGATTATCCCAGAATATCTTTCTGTTTGAATCTTGTGCAGTATTTTGAAGAAAGGCTTGTTTTTGGAGGAGTGTGCAGTATATTTGGAGTGAATGTATCCTCAGACAGATCAAGAAGTTATTAGCCCATTAACTCTGTTTATATTATGTAATAATTATGAACACCCCATTTATTTGGGATTCCAAAGAGTGTAATTTATCTCTAAAAATCTCATTCTGTAATCTCCTTCTTTTTCTCTAGTGTGTGCTTTTCTTGGCAAAGTATTGTAGGCTTATCAAAATCTCAATGATGGCTTCCTTTGGAACTGAATGTTGGAGTCCCATGCAGGACTTGTACATTTTATTTTATAGAGGCAAGGTGTACTCGTATTATAAGCCGAGAGATAACTTTGCTTGAGCAATGTCCAATTTGGGGTTCTGAGTTTCTGACAAATGGTTAGGTCGAGTTGGATACTGGCTGTGTAACTTAGAAGCATTCAAACACCCTATTTTATACTTAGTCTTACCAGCAAACTTTTTAGTGGAAATGTCTGCATGTAAATTACATATACAGTATCAACAATTTTGATATCAGTTTGATAAGACAGCGCTGAAATATACATACTACTAGATACATTAACAGGAAGGTAAACACAGATTTACAACACACACCACAGACAAGTTGGCTGCTCACTTGAATTTTATTCAAAGGGCATAAATATACCATCCTTGTTTCTAGCTTCCCTCCATTCTTTAAGTATCTCTGAAGCCTGTGGTAAATCAGAACCTCTGGAATCATCAAGATGACTGGTTAACGAGTCAAGTGTGTTATCAATATAGTCTTGAGAGTTTCCACTAAAGGTAGAGGTTGAGCTGTTGTAATCAACACCTACATCTGGCACACTGAGAGCCACACCATCCTGGGGACTGTCTGGTTTGCCAGTGAAGCTAGTGTTTCTTTCTCTGTTGACAACACAGCTTGGTGAGTCAGATATCAATCCACTATCAACATGATCAACCATGTCAATGGGAAAAGCCTCCCTCTCCTCATCTGAAGGCAATCTATCTGGGGTAACATTGCTGGAAACTGTTGAACCCAAAGATTCTGCTGCAGACGTGATTCCACAGATCAGTTGCAATGACCTCATCAAGTTGGATATGGTTGTTTCTGACACTACGTCGCTATTGCAGAGTTCATAAAACAAATTTTGCAATCCGCCTTTACCAATGCGATCTTGACACCCCATGAAAATTTCTGTCCACTGCTTTTCACTAACATGGAATGAAGCATGTGCCATGCTATTTACAAGATTAACAGCCCTTCTGTAGTTATGTTGAGCTGTGGCGTGACAGACCATTTCAGTGAAGAATGATAAATGAGGGATTTCCCCTGCTTCCAAAATCAAGTCAAAAGCATGCTCCATCAGATGTCCCTGCAAATTGACCCACGAAGAACCATTATAAAAAGTATTTCCATTACATCAAGTTGATCTAGTAACATGGGAGAATCAACGGTTATGAATGATTGCTTTACATATTTTCAGCAGTCCACAGCATATCATGGACTCCACATACGGCGTAGATCACACAGACACAGCAAAGCGGTCCATATCAAATCTTATTATACTTAATTCAAATCAATGAGTACACAATTACCTTCCCAGCTTTGGATGCTTCTACAAGTAGCCATGCATGTTTGTTTTGATCTAGCTGGTAACCAAAGAGGGTCATCTCCTTGTAGACATACTCGAAGTATTCCCATTGATGTGCTTTAGCAGATGCCTCCAGTATTGAACTATACGTATATGCATCTAGAGTGAGAGAAGAATCAAAACCACTGATATGGGTATTACGACTAGATTCCATTTCCTTTGTCTTTTCAAACAATTCCTTGGCTTTAGCAAACATATCATTACGACCATAGGCTTTCAACATAGCATTTATAGTTCCAGTGTTTGGGGAACAGTGCTTGTTCATCTCCTCAAAAACCGAGATGCAATCATTTACATGTCCACCATCCATACAAGATGTTATCATACCAGTAAAGGCCACCTCCAAAGGCTTGGTAAGATGAAGCTTCTTCAGCTTTTCAACCTGCAAGTATTACTAAGTGCAAATTAGTTTATATCATTTAATACAAGGAATTAGGTACAAAGACTACAATGTATTGAATCCATATTATAACTACTAGAACTTAGTTAGTGAATAAGTTGGAAGTAGACGTTTAACAACTGTAATGATCCAACATATTTCACTTTTGAAGCTTTACAATTGTCAAACACTTAAGATGAAGATGATCAAGTATACGAACAAACCATTATTGGTCAACTAACATAAATGGAATTCATGGAAGTACAGAACACATCAAAATTTCATATTAAACCCAAGATTCCTGGATTTTTCCGGGGAACAGGCATTAAAGGATCAGGTAGCCACATATTATGGGCTTCAAGACATGATCCAAACAACATTCATAAGAAGCATACCTCCACCATAGCATCTATCCATCTCCCATTCTTGCAAAGGCAGCATGCTAACTCATAATAGACACTGGCTGTTCCAACAACTCCTCTCCGTTCCATATCCCTGACTGCTTCAACAGCTTCATTCACTTTACCCTCTTCCCAAAAGGCCCTCACTAGAACTGCAAAGTTTTTTCTTAACGATGTAACGAAACCCATCAAGCATAAATAGTGATAACAAGGAAGAGAAAGAAATCTACCTTTATACGTGATGGCTTTAGGAGCTGTCCCACTTTTTCTCATTTTCTCAAAGAACTTGTGGACAAGATCATACTTCCCAGACCGCAGCATTACCTTTTAACAAGCAGCACCTGTAAGACTCGAATATATGTATAATTGAGTGTAGAAAAGATATGTAAGTGAAATCATGCATCTCAAAATTACACCATAAAGCCCATGGTGATTCCAACCACATTTAAATGTAATCTGTAGATGCTGGACCTAATTACACAGTGATTATACTATTCCAATTTCCAAATGTCGAAGTATTTAAAAACCACTAAAGAGTGACTTTTTACCAACTTGTAAAGCTATTTAGCACGGATTTAAGATGAGATATCTCAATGAGGATTTTCAATAGTTGCAGGTTAAATATCTAAGGAATTGAAAAATTATTTGGAGAAGAACTGAGATGGAATTGCTGACATAGGAAGAAAGTTGCAAAATTTACACCGGACAGTTAAAAATGAACTCAGATAACTCAATCATGTGACATCTAAAACCTGTGACAAGTGCAGTAGGCAAATTATCCTCGGTAGTTATATTACATATCATTGCCAGTGGGTCTTCTCAAAGAGCTTGCAAAACATATGTAGTTCATTTTTATTTGTTCTAATAATATTCCTCTGATCAGTGCTATTTATTTAACTTATCTTACAAATTTTCAACTTGAAGGTTCTGCACCGAAGTAGGTACTTATCCAATAGAACTAATAAGTCGATCTAAATTTTCCAGGTTTAAGCATCGAGTGCCGAAAGAAAGGGTACCTCCATTGCAAGTCCATAAGTTGCTCCATTAGGTTTCAGACTTAACTTCCTCATCTCTTCCATCACCCAAGATACTGCTTTCCACTGATGGGATGGAACACAAGCATTTAGTACCTGAAAAATGACAATGTTTAATAGATATGTCAATCATGTTGAATCTTCTCTAGAAAATAAAGAAATATAATTGAAAAAATTCATACAGCATTGTATACAACGACATCAGGTTCAAGACATGGGTCCCAATCCCTACTGCGCATGTTTTTCAATTTTTTGGAAGGTTTCTGCCTCATGCACTCAATAACATTCATCAATTTTTTAACAAGACCGGCTTGACCAAGTGTAACAGAAATACAGCGATACGCAGCCATATCAGGATATATCCGACAGTCTTCCTGAAATATTGCATTCATTACAACTTAGTAAACAAATTTGAAAGATTATAAGCATTCTTATAACAATTAAGCAACAAAGACAGTTTCTCATTACACGCATTAGATTGAAAATATGAAGAGCTTCCGTGGGTTTCCTTGCCTTCCCAAGAACTGCTAAGAGTTTCGTGTATACAAACCTAAAAGAAAATCACACTAATCAGAAACAATGATTTGAATTACAGCTGGGTGACAATGTTCTCAAGCATAGAAAGTATGGTGAGAATTCAATCTTGTAATAAATATATACTCGAACCATCATAGCGCTTGAGGTAGAATTTGACCAAAACACATTAATGACTATACTGTAGCACTAAATAACATTCAATTACCAAGAATTACACATTTTAAGTGCTACATTGTAACACTATGATTACACATTTTATTTTTCGTGTTTCATCTTTAACATCGCAGATTATGTCGAGTCAACTCATTCTTAATCCAATTAGCTACCAGGAAAGTTTACCTGCTCTTCTGATGTTTGTACTCATCACGATTATATACCCATTCCACAACTGATAAGGCATTTCTCCAACTACCAACTGCTCCAAGTCCTTCAATAATTTTGAGCAAATGACGTTCAGTAAAATGTAATCGTGATTGTTTCATCAATTTCGAAAACTTCCAGTCCCTCATGGTAAGATCCATAGCACTCAACCTACGAAAACAAACACGTCGTCATTAACAAATTGTAAACAATATCACTGATCACAACTATTACTAAAATCAAAATAAAGTCTACACGAAAAATGCACCTTTTTACAAGAAACTGAATAGCTTCAGCATCGCCTACTTCACGTTTCTTCGAAATCTTCCTCCCATCATTAGTTTCCATCCAATATCCTTCTTCAATATCCTCATCTAAAAGCCAATGCTTATCATCTCGATTCCTCTCAGCAAGAATTTCACTCAATTCCACCAAAGCTTCTCCTTTAAGTTTCTCTCCACCATACTCTTTACTCCCACTTGCAAGTTCTCTTAACCCAATTCTCTCTAACCTTTCCCATGGTTTCCCAACCATCAAGTTCTCACCTTTTTTATCATTTTTAGCTTTAAACACCTTTGTAATTGCTTTATACTCACGAGTAATAGTGTTAAAGTGAGATTGTTCAGAAATTTCTTGTTTTTCAGATTCAGAAAAGGGTTTATCTTCAATTTTTTTGGATTTTCGATTAAATTTCTGGATTTCTTTCTTGCGAAGAGTGTGAACAGTTTTGGGTGTTGGAAAAACCCCTTTTTTAAGAAGATTTCTTTTGATTTTATCTGTGTTTGGTTCGAATGAGAGTGTTGTTGGAGTGGAAATTCGTGTTGAAGCTTCCATGGTTGAAGAAGAAGAAGAAGAGAAGTGGGTGAGGTTTTAGTGGTCAGACCAGATAAACGAAGTCACGAAGGGGTTTATAACGGGTCGGTTCAGTTGAGTGAAAACGATGAAGCCCAATTTTATTTATTGGGCTGGATATGTCAATCAAATGACAAAATATTCGGCCCAGCGGCCTGGCTCAATTTTTTTCTCAGTGAGTAAAATGGGATTTACCATTTACCTAATTACTTTTGATCATGAGATGTCAAACTGAGTTTGCATATTCCAAAACTAAAACTTTATATTGGTTTATTTATCTTTTCAATGAAAAGTTGAAATTTTTTAGTAGATGATATGGGTACTTTCAAAGTCTCGATTTGGGTCAGCGGTCATTTTTCTGAGATTCATTTTGATCCTCAACAAGTAGAGTGACATTTCAAAGGTCTATAATGGGAAACTAACAGATGTTTAGAAGAAGTATTCATTCTTCAACAAAATTAAGTCCCCAACAAATATACATTTGAGTACTTGACAACCTTTCTTAAATTTTGGATAACTACAACCGACTTCAAGGTAGGCAATGAAGTAAAGTCACTCCCACAAGGCCTTAATAGGGAAGAAGGTTCAAAGCTAATGGAGACATAAAATATCGATAGTGATTACATATAGGTTGACAAGTACAGGCTCAACATATTCAAAAATATTAACATCAAGGGAACGCATTATCATCCAACATCAGCTGTTTATGATGTACAGTATTTAAGTCAAGAGATAAAACTCTTCCAAGTTGTTTCTAAATGACAAAAAGTTGAATTGGCACACCAGAAGGCTTAATTGAGAAAATATAAGACCTAATCAGGAACCAAAATTTGTGTTTATACTGTTCCATACCCTCAGGCTCAGGTATTATACATACAAGCAGAGATAAGGACCAACTTTGCACTGAATGAAAAAACAAATAGTAACGATAATGCTGAGAAAGAAAGTTCTTTGGAAAACACTATCTCCTGCTCTTTTTAGTCTTCAATCGCTTGTAGGCCATAAATGTAACAGCAGCTGATAGAGAATACCTGTAAGAAAATGATTTTTTGATTAAAACTAGTGTACAAAATACTGTTCATTCACAAAGTGTCCAAATTCTAGTCCAAATCCAAACACTCAAAAATGCTCGTGAACCAACACAAAATTCAAGCAAAGAAAACGAAAAGACAAGAAATGAGAGTGCAAACAAGGAAGCAAATTATGCATAAATATGCAAGCATAATATTTGGGTAAACAAGTTGGCATACCATGTCAACGTATAATTCAGGTGATCCTGTGGCATAACCGAACTGCGAATTAAAGTATTGACATCCTTTGGGAGAGGGTAAGGTTTACTTGGATCAATGTTATCATGGATATCTTCAATATAAACAGTATTTTCTGGCAGTCCACAAGCACGTGCAATCATTGGAACATCAACATAGAACCACTGACCAGAGCTGGGATCATTTGCTGGAACAAAAATACTTGGCTTCTCACTCTCACGGATTACACCTATAACTTTCTCAGGAGTAGTTACAGGACCCTGATCCTGTTATATTGAAACTTAAGGTTAGAACTATCTAGTATTTGACTTACCTGATATACAGATACCATACATTGATTTAAGAAAAAACCTTTATGGCTTTAGCTTGTCTGGACCAAAACTTCCACCAAGTGCTCCCTTCATTTTCTCCAGCATGGGGGGATTCCGGAGCTGAATGTTGTTTGTCATCTTGAGAGTTTTCCAGAAACTTGTCTCGCCAGCTACGTGGGACCCAACCTCTATTAACTAGAATTGGTGCCTGTACACTGACATAAAATTTCTTAATAAATTGCCATCTGAAGAAAGATAGAAGCCTAACTATATAATACAATAATTCTGTGAAAAGTAGAAAAATTATAGGAAGTAGAAAACACATTTATACGACTAATTATGGGAAGTAGAAAAATCCATCAGAAATGAAGAATTCAACTTCAAAATTCATACATCCCAGGATCCCAGTCCCCAGGTGCCATTGAACATAGGCAGAGCAGAAGTGAACTAAAAATGAAACAAAACTAGAAATAACCACTATTCCAAGCAATTTTGTATATTGTAAAGTTTTATAGTCTGCAAAAATAATTTGAAAGACACTGAGTGTACAGAGGACATCTCTAGCAACAAGTACCTAAGGCAGCTGCACGGCAACATTACTACAGTCCATCAAGTAAATATGTGTCATAATGATCACAGTAGTAATTTACCTTGCAGGGTTGTCAGGCACAGGCATGAGTGGTGTGATGACATAGTAACCATTCTCAGTCACCCCGGAAATGCTTCTAGAACGAGGACCCACATAAATTGACCTACTGTCATTGAAGACCCCTTCACATAACACCCTCCTAAATTCCAATGGACCTGGCTCTTCATTGAGAGAAGATGATATGCTAGTCAGATTAAGAGGCTCCAGTCCCAACCTACTTCTCCTAAATTCCAGCATTTCAATCTATATAAACAAAAACAAAGAAGTATTAAAAATATAAGAAAAATAAGTAGAACATAATTAAGGATACATAGGTTCTAAAGAAGTAAAGATAAAAAACTCTATCTATCTACAAACACCGTATTCAATCCGAAAAAAATAATAAAAAAAAAAATCATTAGACAAAAATGGTTACTTTAACAGTTTAACAACAAGAACCTTAATCCCTAAAACTCTAAAGATAACACACATAAGAACAGATTTGTATCTAAAGCTTACCTTGTCTTGCCTTCTTACAATCTGCCAAGTTCCAAGGCCAAAAGTGATAGCTCCAGGAAGAAAAAGCAACCATCTTGATAAACCCCCACCCTCTCTTCCTAGTTAAATCAACCAAAATCAACATTACATTTCTTCATACATGTACAATAATAACTTATCAAACACCATTACACAGGAGAGAGAGAGAGAGAGAGAGAGAGAGAGAGAGAGAGAGAGAGAGAGAGAGAGAGAGAGAGAGAGAGAGAGAGAGAGAGACCTTCAACTTCTGATGGCAAAGGTAATGGAGATTCTGCAATTGTGGAGAGAGATCGTTGGGAACTGAGAAGTGGAGATGTGAATGAAGAATTAAGTTTACAGATTCTGTAATTTTGATTTGCGAAGAGAGAAGAAGAAGTGCGAAGGTTTAGGGTTTTAGAGATTGAATCGAGAAATCTGGTAGAAGGTGACATTTGAAATTTGAAAGAGGTGTTCGAAGACTGCAAAGCAACTCAGCAAGCAAAGTGGAAGAAGAGGGGGTTTATCAAAGTCACCTGGTTTCACCCCACTTTCTGTTCGTATGCGCCCCTTTTTTTGCTTTTGAGCACCACCTGGTTTCAACCCCCCCCCCCCCCCCCCCCCCCCTTTCTGTTCATATGATCTGAGTGAAACCAATGCATTCTTAAGGGCACCCACAACAAAACTCTGACATTCTTGCTTCATGAGGGCGCCTCGTTTTTGCTTTTGAGCACCATCATCTTCCACAGAAATCCTTTGGAATTTTGGGGGCAGCTTCACTTCCTTTTTATTTTTCGATACGTTAGCGAGTTGCAGTTGTAATAGGGTTTAAGTGTTTAACAAAATGATTCTTAGAAACATATTTCAAATTTATACCTTTGTACAACTCAAAACCTGATGATTTCAAACATTAAGCCAGAAATTAGTTTACAAATTGTTATTACCAGTGTTTGACAAGATATACAAATATATAACAATTTACAAAGACAAAATGGAGCTTGAAATTTATCAAAGGGCCCCTTGGAAAAGAAAAACAATACATATTACAGTTCATTGTAAAAATGAATTTGATCTGTTGAGTCACATCTTCCAGTTATTTCCATGAGACTATGACTAAGCTTCAACTGCATTAATCTCTCTTCTGCTCCATAGAGATAATCGAATCAGAATTGCTAATCAGTGTAGAACATTCCAAAAACTCAGGTCTTTGTTGTAAGACGACGCCTCAAACAAAATCTCTCAAATAGACTTGTACGAATTTCTTTTCTTTTGATGGAAGCATGCACAGCCAGTAGAACTTCTGATGGAAGCGCAGAATGAAATTAATTGTGTCCCTGGTAGAACAATAGATTGGCAAGGTCAAATCATGCTGCATGCACATCCATAATTTACTTCAGTCATCTAAATAAACCTAATGTGCATGGTGTGTAGTTTGCAGCTGTATGAAAACCCAGAGTAATAAAGGCATATAAGATGCAGATAATTTATAGAATGGAGGCCATATCGCAATAAGGCAGGTCTAGAAAATGGCTTTCTTAACTATCCATAAAAAAACCGTATTTTGTCAACATCAGATCATGCTACCATGCAAGTCAACACTATATCAACTGATGCTTAACTACTATATGTAGAACTGCAGCATAGAGATACATTAGATGCAGGTATACATAATTTGGGACCATAAATCACACTGCTTCGTCAGTAGGGATTATCATTTATCAATTTGCTTCAACAGGATACCAGGCCTTTCTCTTCGTCTAGAAACAAAAGTATACTCATGTCTAGTATCGTCCAGCTGATGTATCCTTTGGTTTTATGCATAGTACACCATCAGATGATGATCTGAGTGGATGGCCGATGAGAAATATGCCTTTAATTATCAGTGTTTGTTTAACTCTATCTATGGTATTACATTAATGTTTATGTACACCCTAACCCATATCTCAACAAACTTTAGTTACAACTCAGTTTGTTTCGAAATCAGCATGTTTTCTGAGATAAAATTAATAAATGTTGCTGATTAAAATAGTTTTTTCAACCTAGAGAGGGGGAGTTCCTTTATACATTCTGTAGAACTCAAATAATCAATAATAACATCAGAAGCAATCGATCATAAGGTCTAAACAACCTCAAGGTCCAAATCATGGTTCTGTGGATTTCGGAGTAATTTAGCCTCTACAAGGTAT